>CM055122.1:1111289038-1111656538 GCA_029206835.1 Rana muscosa | reverse complement strand
GTCATCTAGGACCTGCCTTTTTTTTTTTTTAGCACCAGACAGATGCATACCTATACACTATGACACCTTGCATATGTGATATTAATCTGATGAAATCATGTTTTCCTGTATATAGCATCAAGGTATACAATGCATTAAAATCCATATTTTTTTTTTCCATTTCCTCTAACAAATGCAGCCAGGCAGCTTTTCATTAAAAATGCATGCACACATTACCACAGTCCTTTCATCGTCTGCTTTAGCAGACTCCAGCTCATTTAAAAACACAGCACTCTGTATGGAGAGGCAAACTACTACGACCATCCTGGGCACAGTCTGAGCCATAGATGGACTTAAAAGCTCTGGTGATGCTAAACGCTTATAAAGGAGTGCAAGATGCAATGGCATTATTGAAAAATAGCTCATTTATCAAAAATGACAGAATTTGCATGCATTTGATGAATAAATAAAACAGCAGATCTGGCCATACTATGGCTAAATTGTGCAGCCATCATCAATGTTTTTTTATGGTGGAAGTGCATGTCCATGGTCCTAATAGGAACTGGCTAGAAAGTGGGTTTCAGGGTGGAGGTGACACACTCTCTCTACACGTGAATTGCAGAAAGGAAGCTACAGCCCCCTCCCTCATCCAAAGCTTGTTTCCTTGAAGTCTACCCACAGACATCACTCAGACTCCATCATAATACTTGACAATGAATGTGTTGATGATAGCACACTGCATGGTGGAAAGCAGTAGCTCCAGACCAACAAATCAACAGTCCTTGAATAGGGACAACACAAACAAACAATCTAGATAAACACCAAATGCTCATACATCATGATGGAGGATTACCAGTGGAATGATTTCTCACACAAAATGCACCACGTCAGCACTGCGCATGCGTGCAAGTAAAGCAAAAAAAAAAAAAAAAAAATAGTACACCCAATTTCAGCCATTATCACATAGAAAAGGATGGGAGTTTTTTCCCCCCTACTAATGGCCATTTGAAACATCCAGGTTACTGCAGATCCAGATTGCAAGATTCTCAGACACACAGCTAAAAGAACCATATTGGCATTTGAGATCTATGCCAACTATGGGGTATCCAGGAACAGAGACTTGCTATGCTTTTTTTTTTTTTTTTTTTTTTTTTTTACATGATAGGAAATTATCCCACATCCTGACAGCCTTGAAGACTCATACATGATCTTTGTGTGGGTTGTAGTGAAAATACATTCACAGTCATTAGTGAAGGTCTTGCTATGTGTAAAGAGTGAATACTATTTCCTGTACATTTGTGCCAGACATCCATTAAAGATGCTAATAACTAACACGAAGGATCAATAAAACACATTAATGCTGCATACATAGAGGAAAACCAGCATGTACAGTGAATATCAACATTGGGAACCCAGTTCCATTAATCTGTCATCCATTCACCAGGTACAACACATTCCATCCTTGGTGGACACCTTTATTTTATAAAACCTCAATAAAGGAATTCAAATATTCGCACATCATTTATTCCTATGCTTTCCCCAAATATATATATATTTTTATACAACTATAATTCCCACATACTCCATAAATACAGGAACAGCAAATCCTTCCATTCTAAAATACAGGATGTATTTGTATGTTATTTGCTACTGAATGATTTAAAGACAATGTTTTAAAAAGATACATTGTGATTATGTAGATATTTTCTGTAATAAAATCGGATCATAAAAAATGCAGTAATAAAATATAAGGATTTTTTTTTTTTTTTTTTTTTAGATGCTTTATAAGAAATAAAAGCAGTCAATTTTATTATAATAAGCGATAAAGGAAGCCATATGCCCTGAGCCTCATGCTGTTCACAAGATCTAGCCTCTGCTTGCTTTTTTTTTATTTTTTTGGGCAATTAACAAGCGCTCAGCAATGTGTTGATGGCTGCATGTATAGCCGCTAATGTCATTACTGGTGGAAAGTCAATATGAAGGGCTCAGATGAAAGTCACAAGGGTGCAGGATGGAGCAGATCAGGCTAACAACCTGGGGAGCCCCCATTTCCCTTTCAGCCATCATCAGCTCTTTGCACTTAATAAAGCAGCTCCTTTTTTTTTCTCACTTATTGTCCCAGGCTTCATTAGTTGGGCAGGCTGGACGTTGTTAAGCACCAAGCATGAATTAATGATATATCTTCATTTCTGTACATTTTTTTTTCTATATACTGGATGTGCTAATTGAGAATTTTCTTTCTTCCTTTCATCGCTTGGCTATGAACATCTAAAGCCTTTCCTAGGAGGATGAGTGGATTGTTGTAGAAGGTGTGAGAACTGCTGGCACTGGGGCCCATTTTTCACATCTTTACAGGGGGGTACATGCCAAGGAAAGCTCTTTCCAGCAGCCGCTGTCGCAGTCATCTGGCTCATTGGAGTCTGGGCAGTGTGACTCTCTATAAAACATATTGCCTTTCCCTATCTAGCAAACATATAACCTATATAAAGACATCATCATTTACCCAAATGCCTTTCCCTATCTAGCAAACATATAACCCATATAAAGACATCATCATTTACCCAAATACACCCAAAGCACAATTTAATACACAGGGGAATTTATCATACAATCACAAAAATATTGAAACCAAGGTTATTCAATATTCAGCCACTGCTGCATCTTATATATATATATATATATATATATATATATATATATATATATATATATATATATACACATTATTCTGCATTTATTGTGCACATTATTCAATCACACTATAGTCTTCGTACTAGCAGGTCATTATTATTATATTTAAGTATTTTGCATTGAAGAAATAAGCACAGATTTACATCAAACAAAGATTTAGAATTTTAACAGCCGAATATTTAACCCGACAATTTCTTTTTTTTTCTAGATAAGCCTTTTTATCTTCTATCAGCTGAATCTGCAGCCAGCTTTTCCTATAACTACTAGAAAATGAAGCAATGTCAATGATGTGCTCACCATCGATGCCCAGGTAGGAAAGGACAATTGTGCTCACCATCGATGCCCAGGTAGGAATGGAGGATTGTGCTCACCATCGATGCCCATGTAGGAAAAGACAATTGTGCTCACCATCGATGCCCAGGTAGGAAAGGACAATTGTGCTCACCATCGATGCCCAGGTAGGAAAGGACAATTGTGCTCACCATCGATGCCCAGGTAGGAAAGGACAATTGTGCTCACCATCGATGCCCAGGTAGCAAAGGACGATTGTGCTCATCATCGATGCCCAGGTAGGAATGGAGGATTGTGCTCACCATCGATGCCCAGGTAGTAAAGGACGATTGGGCTGTCATTCCCAGCACAATCTCGGCCATTTATAGATCCCTACCCCATACACTTTTATTCTGCAGCTGCAGATCTATTTTCTGCATGGAATAAAGTCCTAGTTTGGTGGTAATAGCACATTGATAGTTCCCAATATATTGATAGGTCGTGGATCTGATGGCAATGAGAGCCACCCGACAGGCAGAATCGAAAAACCACTTACCTAGCTGCACAGCAAGGACCAGTAGAATATATCTTCCGTTCAGATGAACTCCCATCCTACATTGAATCAAACCATTGGAGATAGTAATTCTTAATGTGTTACTTGGGAAATCCTGGGTGGGGATTGAAAACTAGGCATTGCAAAGAGAGTCTCACAGCTGAGACTTTACAGAGCCGAAGAGAGAAGGGAAAGGAAGAGAAGGGAAGAGCTTGGGATGGGTGACACCATTTGGAGAGGGGAGGAAGGAGCAGCGCAGCCCCCGCCCATCCCCCCCACCTTCTCCTTCTCCTGCCTGGACCTGACGGGAGGAGGCTGCTGATGCACCAGTTGCTTTATATGTGCCATGGAAGAGGAGAACCATTTCTAGTCATCACAGGCTGGGGTGATCATAAATGTACACCCGAAAAAGCTCTGACCCCAGCCTGCACTTCTCGGGGGAGGAAGGGTTAACTCTACATGTCAAATGGACATATCCCTTGGTGTATGGAGAGATCCAGGCTGGAGGACCACAGGGAAGAGAGAATACTATATATATATGATGTCATACATATGATGTCATACATAGGCACCCTACTATTATTCAAAGGAGGCTCAATTTCTTTACTATCTATCTATCTATCTATCTATCTGTCTGTCTGTCAATAAATATGTCTTAAGGCTGGCCATACATTATACAATTTTTTTGTTCAATTTCCTTTAGATTTACCTTCAACTATGTAGTGCAAGGGCCAGTCTAATTGCATACAAATTGGAAGTGTTTAGGTATGACTTCATATTATATGGTTTTGGTAAATCTAAAGGAAAATTGTACAAGAAAAAAGTATAATGTATGGCCAGCCTAATCTATCTATCAATAAATCTGTTCTGTCTATCAATAAATCTGTTAATTCTATCTATCTATCTATCTATCTATCTATCTATCTATCTATCTATCTATCTATCTATCTATCTATAAACCTGTTCTGCCTATAAATATATTCTACCTACCGATCTATCTATCTATCTATAAATCTGTTCTGTCTATTAATAAATCTATCTATCTATCTAACTATCTATCTATCTGTCTGTCTGTCTATCTATCTATCTATCTATCCAGCCAACCTTATATTTTCTCTCTCTCTCGCTCTCTCTCTCTCTCTTTCTCTCTCTCTCTCTCTCTCTCTCTCATTGATCAGTCTGTACCCACACACATTTGTGCAGAACTCAATCACCCAGTGTACACAGTCTGCCTGGCACATATTTAGGAGTAGTCGGTGTGCCTTCCCTGGTGAAGCCATGTCAGGGGGCTCAGGTATCAGGTGAGGAGGATGACATGGAGAAGATGAAAGGTAACAGGTTGGAGAGGTGTACAGCTCTGGTGTGATGGGAGCCTGCACCACCACAGGGAATTGCTGCCAGTGAAAACATGGTCTCTCTAAAGCCCTACCAATTACTCCTCTCTCATGTCTGGGAGGAGCTGCTGACAAGATGATGTAATCGATCTCTGAATCCCATCAACTCACTTTTTTCTCATGTATTTCTAGGTCTGCCATCTCTCCTCCACTTTGTACTTCTGTAGAAAATCTCCTTTCTGATCACACTGACAATTCAATTCTCTCATATCTCCGTTCATCTGTCTGTCTCTCTGTCTATCTATCTATATATCGTATCTATCTCTCTTATCTATCTATCTATCTATCTATCTATCTATCTATCTTATCTATCTTATCTATCTTATTTATCTATCTATCTATCTATCTATCTATCTATCTATCTATCTATCTATCTATCTATCTATCTATCTATCTATCTATCTATCTATCTATCTATCTATCTATCTATCTATCTATCTATCTATCTTATCTATCTAATCTACCTATCTTATCTATCTATCTTATCTATCTATCTATCTATCTATCTATCTATCTATCTATCTATCTATCTATCTATCTATCTATCTATCTATCTATCTAATCTATCTATCTATCTATCTATCTATCTATCTTATCTATCTTATCTATCTTATCTATCCTATCTATCCATCTATCTATCTATCTATCTAATCTATCCATCTTATCCATCCTATCTATCTATCTATCTATCTATCTATCTATCTATCTATCTATCTATCTATCTAGTCTGCATTTTCAGTCCCCTTCATGTCTGAGCCCATCTTCTATATTTCTTTGCCCATTGTCACCTGTGCCCAGGGCTAACCCTTGTAGATTTGTCGAGTTTTCTTCCATCACCAGCCAGACAGCAGCAAAGGATCCTCTGTCTATGACGTCATCCAGGGTGGTAAAGAGCACTGCTTCCCCAGTACCTGCCCAGCATCCTAAAAACCTCGTTCCCCCTAAACCAGAGCAATGTGTTCTCCTTGGCGTCTCCTAATGGCTCACTGTCGGGAAAGCTGGAGTGGAGGGGGAGCCTGAGTGGAAGGCGGGGGAGGAGGGAATCCTTCTGATCAAAATGATAAAGCACTTAGTTTCAGCAGCTTGACGTAAGGATGCAGCACAGGTAATAGGAGGAGAGACTAATGCCCTTGAGCCGCTTTATCCCTCCTACTTCCAAGTCCAACTAGCTTTCCTTTATCTAGTTTTCTACCTGATCTTTATTTCCCTTCACTCTTCTGCAGCATCCCTTTCATTTTCTGTTCAATGCACCTTCAGATATTAGTATTTAAAAAAAATAAAGGGAAACAAATCACTTGTACTTCCACAGTCCCCTGTGCACCCTTCATGTGATCTCACTGCAAACACATACAGCTACAATATCCATTGATTAGATACATTTCATCTATTTATCTATCAGACTGGATATTCTGTATCTTATATGGGTATCCCTTATATAAACACATACAGCTACAATATCCATTGATAAGATACATTTAATCTATTTATCTATCAGACTGGATATTCTGTATCTTATATAGGTATCCCTTATATAAACACATACAGCTGCAATATCCATTGATAAGATACATTTAATCTATTTATCTATCAGACTGGATATTCTGTATCTTATATAGGTATCCCTTATATAAACACATAAAGCTACAATATCCATTGATGAGATATATTTAATCTATTTATTTATCAGACTGGATATTCTGTATCTTATATAGGGATCCCTTTTATGTAAACACATACAGCTGCAATATCCATTGATTAAATATTTTCATCTATTTATCTATCAGACTGGATATTCTGTATCTTATATGGGTATCCCTTATATGAACACATAAAGCTACAATATCCATTGATAAGATACATTTCATCTATTTATCAGACTGGATATTCTGTATCTTATATAGGGATCCCTTTATGTAAACACATACAGCTGCAATTTCCATTGATAACACACATTTCATCATTTTAACAGACTTTTTTTAGTGTTCCTGTAAATTGTATTCTCACTTGAAACAGATTCATCTACTGTACAATATATGGATTTTATTGATAAAATATATTTATTATTTTTTATTAGACTGGTTGGTATTTCTGTATATTGTATATTAGGTGATCTCACTGCATACAGATACAGTTACAATATGGGAAACTCATGAATAAGATACATTTAATAATCATCAAACTGACTTTATTGTTGCTTCTATACTGTACTATTGTATAGGCTTCCCTTATGTGATCTCACTGCAAACAGATGTAACTACAATATGGGAAAGTCATTGTTAAGATGCATTTCATGAATCAAAATTGCTGTATTGTTTCATGTATACTGTACTATCATAGACACCCCTTATGTGATTTCACTGCAAGCTGATATAGCTAGAATATTGGAAACCCATTAATAAGATGTATTTAATATTTATTGTTTCCTGTATATTATAGTATAAGCATACTTTATGTGTACTCCCAGCAAACAGATAAAGTTTTAATATGGGAAACTCATTGATGAGTTAGTCTATTTATTAGATTTTTCTATTTTCTTTTTATTAGACCTGATTTTTCTATTTTCTTTTTATTAGACCTGATTTTTCTATTTTATTTTTATTACACCTGATTTTTCTATTTTATTTTTATTACACCTGATTTTTCTATTTTATTTTTATTACACCTGATTTTTCTATTTTATTTTTATTACACCTGATTTTTCTATTTTATTTTTATTACACCTGATTTTAGTGTTTCTGTATAAGGTATTCCTTATGTGATGTCACTGCAAACTGATACATAGACAATATGGGAAACTCGTAGATACATGATCACACTGGTTTTATTGTTTCTTTATATACTGTACTATCATATGATTTCCTTTGTATGATCTCACCACAGACAGACCAAGCCACAATATGGGGAACTTGTTGATATTATACAAAGTATTTTTTTTTTTTTTATCAGGTTGGTTAGTATTTATATACTGTATACTGTAGTATAATAGACATCCCTTATGTGATCTCACTGTCAACCGATACAGCTTGGAAACTCATTGATAAAATGTATTTATTATTTATCAAACTGGTTTAATTTTTCTTTTGTATACTGTGCCAACATAGGCATCCCTCATGTGACCATTGCAGCTTGGGGACTGGACAATTCATTGATAAGATGCAATATAAATATTGCAAAATCAATATACAATATACAGGAATGCATTTTTCCTTTACTGTGCAATAATTAAATGATCTGATCTGCAGAAAATGTAACTAAACTGGCTATACACCGTAGTTTAATAGGCAAGCATGCTATTATAACTCATTATAATTCAGTTTCAATGACTTAACAGCTGATCTTATCTGGTGTATATTCCAGGCATGTATTTAGTCAGATGAATGATGGTGGTTCCCCATTCACCTCTGCCCACATGCTGTGGTTATCCAGATACTCATTTGCTCTATCAAATGCTGTCACCTAGTTACAGCCCCAGAGCTTCCACTGCAGCACTGTACACTTCCCCTTCTGCAGCAGTCTATCTGCTCACTACTAATTAAGTCCCAGGACAGAGCTCCTAGTAGCAGCTGTTTCCTCTGGGCTGTCTTTAGATATTCCAGGATCTGTGTGGCTATAGGATTCTGCTAGGAGATATGAATCCTGTCCTATGATCTTTATAATGCGCTTTAACGCAAACGGTCCATCTTTCCCAAGAGGAACCCTTGTTCAATAAATATATGCAAAACGAATGCAAAATTACAGATCACTTTAGGCTCATTATTTCTTGGCAAAGCTCGTTTTAGAAATGAGAAATAAAACTGACATATAAAAAGCAAACACCTTACACAGATGGAATGAATAAGCCTGCGGTTAAGGTCATCATTGCCACAGGTATAAAAATCTGAACATGTTCCAAATGACTTGGCCTAGAAGTTTTTGGCTGCAACAAGTTATTTTTCTTCCTTCTGTGCCCTATGCCAGGTCATACAATTCAGGACTGGACTTATAAAAGTGCTACTAAACCCACAAGAGTAATATCAGTCTGTAAACTCAGTAAAGCATGCTTATTATACTCACTGTGGAAGGGTTAATCCTCTGCATTGTGCGAAAAAGCTGTTTGATCCTGTCTTCTCTGATCCTCCCCTTCTCTTACAGTCTCCAATACATCTCCTTATAGAACACGACCTTGGGGGCAGGCTGCACATGCTCAGTTTGGTGTGTATTGCTAGAGAGTTTTTTCTTTTCTTGGGAGAGTGCATGTGATCAGCACAGGGCCAATCAGCACTGTCCAGACAGAGGGTCAGGGGTCCTGCAGCCTCATAGGACAGTCCAAGTGGAATGAAAACTCCTCCTTCAAGCTTCACCAGACACCAATAGAAGTCACAAGACTGCTCTAATTGTTGATGAGAAAAGGTCTTTAGAAGTTTAAAAACTATTGTATTTCCATGTTCTGTGCACTGTGGGAGACCAGATGATATTGTGAATGCAGAGTCCTGGGTTTAGTAACACTTTATTAAGGTTGAAAGTTGGCTTGCTGGGCATCTCCTCTCTGCTGATGCACCAAGGGCAGTTTACTTTAATAAGTAATCAGAACCTTCTGTAAGAAACATGTAGACTGCCATTGCTGACCTCCTTCTAGTTAAAGTGGTTGTAAACCCACTTATGCAACTTGCACCTACAGGTAAGCCTAGATTAAGGCTTACCTGTAGGTGCAAGAAATATCCCCTAAACCTACACGGTTTAGGAGATATTTGCAAAAAATGACATGCATCGGTGTCTACGGCATTCATAGGGTTAATCCCATTCACAAATCCGGCTTAGCCGGATTTGACGGCTCCCGCGTGCATGCGTGGAGTCACGTCTTCGCCGCTCCAGCCAATCACAGCGCTGCGCTGTGATTGGCTGGAGCGGCGATACCCGGAAGTAACCTTCTGGCTATCGCCGCAGCGATGGCTGCGGCTGGAGAGGGAGACGAGGCTGCGGCTGGAGAGGGAGACGAGGACGGCTTCGGGGGCATGCGCGGAGTCACGTCTTCGCCGCTCCAGCCAATCACAGAGCTGCGCTGTGATTGGCTGGAGCGGCGATACCCGGAAGTAACCTTCCGGTTATCGCCGCAGCGATGGCTGCGGCTGGAGAGGGAGACGAGGACGGCTTCGGGGGCCCCGATCTAAGGTAAGTGATGCATAATGAGCTAGTATGCTAGTCATACTAGCTCATTATGCCTTTATCTTGCAGGTGGTTAAAAAAAAAAAAATTTACAGGGTTTACAACCACTTTAATGACAATGATATAATGCTAGTTGCCTGGTAGTCTATTGCATGAATACATTCTAAGTTAATACCTCCCAACTTTTTGAGATGGGAACGAGGGACACCTATTAGCAAAAGTAGTTAGGCATAGGATACGCCCCCTGCCACACCCTCTTAAAGGAGAATTATACAAAAAATTATTAGTTAAACCCACAAGTGCTTTTTTTTTTACCACTACTATTTCTTTATGCTGGCTTTTGAAATTTACGAATGCAGCAATTTAGAAACTGCTTGCTCTGGGGGCACTCGTTAGGAGGGAGGAGCCAAGAGTGCCAGAGGGGGACCCGAGAAAAAGAGGATCGGGGCTGCTCTGTGCAAAACCACTGCACGGAGCAGGTAAGTATAACATGTTTGTTATTTAAAAGAAAAAGCCTTTAATATCACTTTAATGCATTCTCTGCATTCCCTTGGTAGTAAAATTCATTGAACGCAAAAAAAACTGGTCCCCCCCACAGGCACGTGTCATAGTGTACAGGCAAAAAAAAAAACATTCCATTGTCAGTTCCTCCTCTCAGCGCCACCAAACACTTATCTGAGCCAGATCTCAATCCAGCGTTGCGCCTGAGAGCAGCAGCTCTTTCCGCTCTCTCCCTCCGCACTGAACTCAGTAAGAGCAGCGGGAGCCATTGGCTCCTGCTGCTCTCAATCAAATCCAATGGTGAGGGAGCTGGAAACAGGGCTGAGCCATACTGTGTGTGTCAATATACACACAGAGCACGACTCTGCACATGTGCCACCAAGGGATGTGGATTCCTGTGGTGGTACATGGAGAAGAGGAGGAGCTCAGAGTGCAGGTTCTCAGAGGGGGAGGAGGGGGATTGGGGCTGCTCTGTGCAAAACCATTCCACAGAGCAGGTAAGTATGACATATTTGGTAAGTAAATAAAAAATACCTTTACAATCACTATAACATCAATGATGCCACACTTTACCCACACACAGATTCATTTAATTAATAAATCAATTGATTAATCCATAGCGTCCTTCCTCCTTGGGGACTCAAGGCACTTTATCTGCTGTTGAGGCAGATGGCTAGGTAGCCATTTGTGCGTACTCAGTAGAATATCATACAAGGGCAGTCTGAGGCTGGGTTCACATATATGCAAATTGGATGTGGGTTTCCCCGCATCCAATTTGCATGACAGGAGAGTGTGCCCGGCTCTCAATGGAGCCGGTTCACACAGCTCTGGGGCAGCCGTGGTCCACATTTGGAAAGGGTTCTGTGCGTCTTCTGGTCCGATTCAGGTGCAAATTCAGGCAAAAATTCGGACCTGATTCACACCTGAATCGGTAAACAGGGATGCACCAGACCCCATGCTGTGAGCCGCCGCCGCAGCATGTGTGAACGGAGCCTTATGCCGCGTACATACGATCGGAATTTCCGACAACAAATGTTCGATGTGAGCTTTTGGTCGGATATTCCGACCGTGTGTAGGCTCCGTCGGACATTTGCTGTCGGAATTTTCGACAACAAATGTTTGAGAGCAGGTTCTCTATTTTTCCGACAACAAAAGTTCTTGTCGGAAATTCCGATCGTGTGTAGCCATTTCCGACGCACAAATGTGCTGCGCATGCTCGGAACCAATTTGACGCATGCTCGGAATCATTTTACTTAATTTTCTCGGCTCGTCGTAGTGTTGTACGTCTCTGCGTTCTTGACCATCGGAATTTCCAAGCAACATTTGTGCGACCGTGTGTATCCAAGACAAGTTTGAGCGAAAAACCGACGGAAAAAAAAACACGGTTTTGTTGTCGGAAATTCTGTTCGTGTGTACGTGGCATTAGACAGGTGCCAATTAGCCTACCAGCATGTCTTTCAAGTATGAGTGGAAAACAGCATACCTGGAAGCAATGGTGTGAGCAGCCTTTTGCATTAGGGTGTGCACCCCAGAGCATGAACACACATGTGTGTATATCAACAGAGCTGTGGATGGTGTTAGTAGAGCAAAGATTGTGTCAGTAGAGCAGTGGATGGTGTCAGTAATTTTTTATTTTTATTATTTTAAAATGATTTTTTACATTATTATTTTTTATTAATTTGTTACAATTTTTTAGGAACCCAAATAGACAATGGTGATAGTAAACCAATTGGAAATGGATTAATTACCAGTAAATGAATAATAAAACTCTGTATTCCCAGATGGATCAGACTCCCCAAGGAAGTCTCAGAGTAGGAGAAGTGAGAATATGCAACAAAACGAATAGGATCAAGAATAGTGTAATACCGTTTATTGCGTCATAAAAACATGAATAAAAGGCCAAATGGCTGCTTGCATTTGGGAGTGCCTTAGTCTGGCACTGAGGCTGGAAGGCATGGTAAGATTAGCGCGTAAGTCCCATCCGTTCGTAGGAGACTGGCGTGCGTTCCACCTTCAACAACAGCGAGCCAGCGGGACCGGAAAAGAGGTAAGAACGTGACCAAGTACCGCCTCGACGTACGTTTCGTCTAACACGTCATCAGGAAGCGTACTTGGTCACTGGGTGAATGGTCATATATATGCTTGTCAATCAATTTACTACGATGTGTGATATTAACAGCCTCAGTGCCGGACTGGTGATATTAACAGCCTCAGTGCCGGACTGGTGATATTAACAGCCTCAGTGCCGGACTGGTGCACACAGTGCAAACAAGAGGGACACCCGGCATGACAATGAAACCCACGCTAAGAGTAAATGGTAGCTTAACCTTACTATGTTTGCTGTACCTGTCTGAATGCGATTCCTTATGCAGGTGCTATTGTAATTCTGCTTTGTCTTTCAATAAAGCATCTCTGTTAAAAAAAAGAATAAATGGTAAACATAATAATTGGATTATAATGACAATGCCCAATCAATCGCGCAATTAAATCTAAATTATAGATAAGGTACATAAAAAATACAGAACATGAGAAAAACATGTATAATTAAAAATGGATAAAATAAAATGATAAAAATTACACTAAAGACAGGGATTTAGCAACAGTTCTACCCTCCAGACCAAAATTCATCTATTGACGAGCACCAGGGCTAAGAAATATGATAGCACCCAATGTCCCTGACCCCCCTAAAAAGCCCCTTACTTTTCTGGATGGATCAGGGTTCCACTACTGCACTAGGTGCAAAGCCTGTCATGCAACCACCAGACATGGTAAGAAAAAAAACAAATTCCAGTCTATGGTAACTAAGCAGGAATTTACTGTGAAACCCCTGATCACATGTTATTTCAAGTTTGTCACATTACATATGTTCTGGAATGTCCCTGTTCATTACAATATGTGGGACGTACCACACAGGAGCTACGAGTCAGAATAAATGAACATGTGGCTAACATCTCTAAAGGTTTCCCCAACCAAAGTGTGTCACGCCATTTTGATCAGTTTCATGACAGAGATCCCCGCCATCTCACATTCTATGGTATAGACAGAGCTGTGCATCATTGGAGAGGTACTGATCTCACCAAGGCCATCTCACAGAACGAGACCCAGTGGCTGTATTGTTTACAGACTATGCAGCCACTGGGACTCAATATTGACCTGGACCTTAATAGTTTTTTAACCAATGAATAACTTTCTCCCTGGCTTTAGTGTAATTTTTATCATTTTATTTTATCCATTTTTAATTATACATGTTTTTCTCATATTCTGTATTTTTTATGTACCTTATCTATAATTTAGATTTAGTTGCGCGATTGATTGGGCATTGTCATTATAATCCCATTATTATGTTTACCACTTACTCTTAGTGTGGGTTTCATTGTCATGCCGGGTGTCCCTCTTGTTTGCACTGTGTGCACCAGTCCGGCACTGAGGCTGTTAATATCACACATCGTAGTAAATTGATTGACAAGCATATATATATGACCATTAACCCAGTGACCAGGTACGCTTCCTGATGACGTGTTAGACGAAACGTACATCGAGGCGGTACTTGGTCACGTTCTTACCTCATTTCCGGTCCCGCTGGCTCACTGCTGTTGAAGGTGGAACGCACGCCAGTCTCCTACGGACGGATGGGACTTACACGCTAATCTTACCATGCCTTCCAGCCTCAGTGCCGGGCTAAGGGACTCCCAAATGTAAGCAGCCATTTGGCCTTTTATTCATGTTTTTATGATGCAATAAACGGTATTACACTATTCTCGATCCTATTCGTTTTGTTGCATATTCTCGCTTATCCTGCTCTGAGCCATCCTTGGGGAGTCTGATCCATTCGGGAATACAGCTCTCTATACGTAGCAAGTCCAATCTTGCACCAAGCGCATTTGACCTTTTTTTTAATTGAAGGGGTCAACATCTTGTGGTAAGCAGCCATCTTTTCATTGAGCACTTCGGGTGTCACTTCTAGATTATTACTGGATTTTTCATTTTCATTATTATTGTGTATAGACTGGTCATACAGCTCACTAAGGAATTCATTTTACATTCTATGCACTTTATTGACTATGGACTCATGTTGCTAGATTGCATAACAGCACTGTTTTTATTTGATTAAATTTATCGCACTTTGGATGAATGTTATTATTCATTTAATTAATCCATTTCCAATTGGTTTACTATCACCATTGTCTATTTGGGTTCCACGGATGTGTTTATTTCGTTAATTTAAAGTTGTTATCACTACGTTAGCGTCCCCTTACATACATTTAACACATTGCACTATTGGTATCTCCATTTAGTTTTCTGGGGAACAGCTTTTTCTTAAATTTAATCTTATATATATATATTTTTGAATTGGCACAAGATACCTTTTTCTTTAAAAATTTTTAGGAGCTCTGTTATGGGGCTTTGGTGAAATATGAAGGGTATAAACCAAGGTTCTCAAACTGACGGCCCTCCAGCTGTTGCAAAACTACAAGTCCCACCATGCCTCTGCCTGTGGGAGTCATGTTTGTAAATGTCAGCCTTGCAATGCCTAATGGGACTTGTAGATTTGCAACAGCTGGAGGGCCGCCAGTTTGAGACCCCTGGACTCTAAACAGACCCTCAATCTCTCACTTTTGAGACAGAGAAAGAAACTGAGGACAGAGATTTGTCAGTCCCTTTCTCTGCACCCTGCAGTAATTATAGTTTACTATGCTTCAGTTAAGAACGAAGACAAGAGCGATCAGTACAGATCACTCACTGCGTTTATTCAGAAAAGAAAGGTCAGTTAATGAAATATTTACCAGCTCCGTTTTTGAGCGTTTATCAACATTTATCAGTGTTAGAGCATTTTTACAGCTGAATAACTTCTCTCAGAACCCATTCGTTTTTTTTTTTTTTTCTACTGCTCAAAAACACCACTGCCCAAAATTGCTGATAACAGCCTATGTGTGCATGGACACATAGGATAACATGATGGAGAGTTTAATGACTGTAGAAAAAACGTCTACAGACAAAAAAAGCTGCTGTAAAAACGTCAAAAAATGTCCAGTGTGCATGAGGCCTAATACTTATGACTATAATTCAGGCACCTAGAGGTACTCTTCTTCAAACATCTTTTATAGCTGAACTGAGGAAGTTGGTGCACAGAGGAAAAGATTCAAGCTGGATTTCTGTACAGACCAGACAAATCTAGAACCAATACATAAAGCACGCCAAGATTCAACAAAGAATGCACAGAACTCTTGTATTTAGATAACATTTGTTTATCCTGGAGTTATACTTTGAGGAGCAACCACTGGTGGTTTAATATGCAATTTCTAATACATCCCGGAAATGTCTCACCCCTTCCTGTTTCTTCCTATGGGCCCATCCCAATGATGGGGGTCCTTACTAGACAAAAGATTTTTTCGAATTTTTTAGCCTATCACAGACTGTAATTTACTCTAAGGTCCTTGCATACATATTACACAACAGCTATAATTATTGTTTATGAAGTCTAGCCAGAGCACCTCACATGAGAATAAGGAGCAATTTACTAATTATGTAAGTACAGTACTGAACAGAGTAGAAAAACAGCACGCAAACTACATTATCATTAAAGAGGACTAAGCCTCATTTGTTTAACCACTTCAGCCCGGGACCATTTGGCTGCCCAAAGACCAGAGCACTTTTTGCGTTTCAGCACTGCGTCGCTTTTACTTACAATTGCGTGGTCGTACGACGTGGCTCCCAAACAAAATTGACTTCCTTTTTTCCCACAAATAGAGCTTTCTTTTGGTGGTATTTGATCACCTCTGCGGTTTTTATTTTTTGCTCTATAAACAAAAATAGGGCGATAATTTTGAAAAAAATGCAATATTTTTTGCTATAATAAATATCCCTAAAACATATATAAAACATTTTTTCCCTCAGTTTAGGCCGATACGTATTCTTCTGCATATTTTTGGTAAAAAAATTGCAATAAGCGTTTATTGATTGGTTTGCGCAAAAGATATAGCGTCTACAAAATAGGGGATAGTTTTATGGCATTTTTATTAATATTTATTTTTTACTAGTAATGGCGGCGATCAGCAGTTTTTATCGTGACTGCGACATTATAGCGGACACACCGGACACTTTTGACGCTATTTTGGGACCATTGTCATTTATACAGCGATCAGTGCTATAAAAATGCACTGATTACTGTAAAAATTACACTGGCAGTGAAGGGGTTGACCAGTAGGGGTTAAGTGTGTCCTAGGAATGTCTTCTGTGGGGAGGATGGGCTATGTGTGACAGGACACTGATCACTGATCCCGATCATAGGGAGCTGTGATCAGTGTCCTGTCACTAGGAAGAATGGTGAAATGCATAGAGTCCGCGGGACCCACGGTCGGACTCACGGAGCTCGCGATTTTTATTCACTGTTTTTCACGGAAGATCTCTATAGATCTATTGTGTACCAAAGTAATTTGTATGCTGGTCAATACATCACCGCTAATCCCCAGTCCTCCCTTGCCAAAGAATGGAAATCAATTATGGTTTCCAAATTTAAGACCTTTCTGGGCCTATCCCTCGAGATGGGCATAGTTAAATTGAGTGAGCCGTTGTTATATTGGTCCATTGACCCAGTTTACCATTTGCCCGTGTTCTCTGCCTCCATGGCCAGGGCACGATACGAACAGATCTTGCGGTTCATGCACTTCAACAACAATGAACTTTGTCGTCCTCATGGAGACCCTGAATTCGATTGGCTCTACAAAATTTGACCCCTCGTAAACCACTTCAACTAATATTTTGCAGCCTTGTATACTCCCCATCAAGTTGTCTGTGTTGATGAGTCCCTGATTAAATTTTCTGGCTGCTTGTCTTTCAAACGGTACCTTCCCAGCAAGCGTGCCAGATATGGGGTCAAGATGTATAAGCTCTGTGACAGGGTCACAGGCTATACATGTAGTTTTATGGTTTACGAGGGAAAAGATAGTCACGTAGAGCCGGAGAACTGCCCAGATTACATAGGGAGCGCTGGAAAGATAGTGTGGAACTTGGTGTCACCCTTATTCGGAAAGGGGTACCACTTGTATGTGGACAATTATTACACGAGCCACTTTTTAGTCACTTGTTTGATCATCAAATTGGCGCATGTGGCACCGTGGGACCTAATCGCCGGGGCTTACCCCAGAGGCTTGTAGATTCCCGTCTTAGGCTGGGGTGAGAGCCTGCTCAAGGTGTAATAATTTGCTCGCTGTGAACTGGAGGGATAATTCAAATTTTTTCGTTCTTTCCTCCCTTCACGCAGACACGACAGTCCAAATTCGTACAGCGACTGGTGTTGTGGAGAAACCCCTCTGTGTCCACGAATATAACCAAAACATGGGAGGGGTGGACCTCTACGACCAGTTGTTGGCGCCGTACCTAGATGCCCGTAAGGCCAGATGCTGGTACAAAAAAGTGTCTGTATACTTATTTTAATTGGCTTTGCTGAACGCTCATGTGCTATACAGAGCTTCAGGACGGCCTGGATCTTTCCTTAAATTCCAGGAAGATATCGTCCGAGCCCTCCTGTATCCAGGCTATGCTGCACCTCACCATCCCCAACCAAATGCAGTAAGCCGGCTGCATGAGAGGCATTTTACGTATGTCCTCCCTGGTACCCCTACCCAATGAGCCCCCCAAAGAAAATGTTGTGTCTGTAGAAAGCGCGGATATAGGCGTGACACCCGTTATTATTGTCCACGCTGTCCTGACAATCCTGGTCTTTGCATTGGTGAATGTTTTGAATGCTACCATTAGTGGTGCAACGGATCGGTGACGATACGTGATCCGAACGGGTCACCCCGTTCGGATCGGCACACACCGCGATCCGCGGCCTCGGCCTTAGGAAAGGCCGCGGCTTCGGCCTAGCTCCGGAGCCGCGGCCATCTTGGTACACCCGGGGGCGGCGGCCGCCTTGTGACGTCATCACCCCTCGCTGCTCGTGGATTTGAACTGGCCGGCGGGAGAGACTGGTAAGTGGGGGAGATGCCTATTACTGGGGGAGATTGTGGATATTACATACGGGGGGAGATTGTGGATATTACATACGGGGGGGAGATTGTGGATATTACATACGGGGGGAGATTGTGGATATTACATACAGGGGGAGATTGTGGATATTACATACAGGGGGAGATTGTGGATATTACATACAGGGGGAGATTGTGGATATTACATACAGGGGGAGATTGTGGATATTACATACAGGGGGAGATTGTGGATATTACATACAGGGGAAGATTGTGGATATTACATACAGGTGAAGATTGTGGATATTACTGGGGGAGATTGTGGATATTACTGGGGGAGATTGTGGATATTACATACAGGGGAAGATTGTGGATATTACATACAGGGGAAGATTGTGGATATTACTGGGGGAGATTGTGGATATTACTGGGGGAGATTGTGGATATTACATACAGGGGAAGATTGTGGATATTACTGGGGGAGATTGTGGATATTACTGGGGGAAGATTGTGGATATTACATACAGGGGAAGATTGTGGATATTACTGGGGGAGATTGTGGATATTACTGGGGGAAGATTGTGGATATTACATACAGGGGAAGATTGTGGATATTACTGGGGGAAGAATGTGGATATTACATACAGGGGAAGATTGTGGATATTACTGGGGGAGATTGTGAATATTACTGGGGGAAGATTGTGGATATTACTGGGGGAAGATTATGGATATTACAGTGGGGGGGGGGGGGATGACGTGGATATTAGTAATTTTGTTTTTTGCCGATCCGAAAATGATCCGATCCGTGGCTCTGATCTGAGGATCGATCCGATCCGTGAGTTTTTTGATCCGTTGCACCCCTAGCACCATAGACTAGTGCAGTTTTAGCGTAGGGTACAGCATTTTACAGACTAGGGCACACTTACACAGGGTCTCCCAAAATGCCATCGCATTTTGAGAGACCCGAACCTGGAACCGAACCGTTACAGTTACAGTTGCAAAAAAAAGTGTTAAAAAAAAAAAAAATTGTTGTCGTTTTATTGTTCTCTCTCTATTGTTCTGCTCTTTTTTACTGTATTCTATTCTGCAATGTTTTATTGTAATTATGTTTTATCATGTTTGCTTTTCAGGTATGTAATTTTTTTATACTTTACTGTTTACTGTGTTTTATTGTTAACCATTTTTTTGTTTTCAGGTACGCCATTCAGCTGCAGCGCGGATTTAATTATCTTGACAGCAACAGTGTTTGCTCCCACAATACATAACGCCGTGACTCCAGTGCTGTAGGAGGTGATTTCACTACCACAGTTAAAAAAAAGAGCATATATGCCGAAGCATGGGGGCAGCAGGGGCGGAGGAGCGATTTGTTCTTAATGGCGCGTACACACGGTCGAAATTCCGACTAAGATTTGACCGTTGAAAAGTCCGACCGTGTGTACGCGGCATAACTTTTGCGGGAGGATGCCCCCATGCTTCAACATATATACTGTATATTTTAGGCACAGGTTGCGTTAAAAAATGTTTTATTTTTTACTATGCTTTTTTTGTATTTGCTTTGCAGGTATGGTATGGTAAGGTCTTACTGTTATACTCTAATGTTACTTTGCTTTAATGTTAACCATCATTTGCTTAGCAGGTACGCCATTCAGTTGCGGATTTATTTATCTTGATAGCAACAGCGTTTGCTCCCACGATACATAAAGCCGTGACTCCAACTCTGTAGGAGGTGATTTCACCACCACAGTTAAAAAAAAGAGCATATATGCCGAAGCATGGGGGCAGCATGGGCGGAGGAGCGATTTTCTCCTAACTTTTGCAGGAGGATGCCCCCATGCTTCGGCATATATAAATGGTGCATGTATGCCCATCATTAGCAGTGGGTGGATGAAGAGAGGTATTCTAATGGTGGGCATACCCACCGATCAATCTTTTTTTTTTGTTCAGCCAACAGGCTGCATGCAAAAAAAAGATTACAATATATGCCCAAGGACCAGCAACATTCTGGTATGTTGCTGTACTTTGAATGGTTATACCAGAATGATGCCTGTGGGTTTATGTATCATCTTGGTATCATTCTTTTCAGCCAGCGGTCAGCTTTCATATAAAAGCAATCCTAGCAGCTAATTAGCCTCTAGACTGCTTTTACAAGCAGTGGGAGGTTATGTCCCCCCTTCCCACCATCTTCCTTTGTTTTCGCCGGATATAAACAGCGCCATTGGGAAATTGGGAAAGCATTTTATCACACCAATCTTGGTGTGGTCAGATGCTTTGAGGGCAGAGGAGAGATCTAGGGTCTAATAGACCCCATTTTTTTCAAAAAAGAGTACCTGTCACTACCTATTGCTATCATAGGGGATATTTACATTTCCTGAGATAACAATACAAATTATAAAAAAAAATAAAAAAAAAATGGAAGGAACAGTTAAAAAAAAAAAAAAAAAAAAGCAAAATAAATAATAATAATAATAATAATAATATTAGTAAAAAAAGCACCCCTGTCCCCCCCTGCTCTTGCGCAAAGGCGAACGCAAGCATTGATCTGGCATCATATGTAAACAGCAATTGCACCATACATGTGAGGTATCACCGCGAAGGTCAGATCGAGGGCAGTAATTTTAGCAGTAGACCTCCTCTGTATATCTTAAGTGGTAACCTGTAAAGGCTTTTAAAAATGTATGTAGTTTGTCGCCACTGCGCGTTTGTGCGCAATTTTAAAGCATGTTGTGTTTGGTATCCATGTACTCAGCCTACTCAGCCTAAGATCATCTTTTTTATTTCATCAAACATTTGGGCAATATAGTGTGTTTTAGTGCATTAAAATTTAAAAAAGTATGTTTTTTCCCCAAAAAAAGCATTTGAAAAATCGCTGCGCAAATACTGTGTGGAAAAAAAAATGCAACAAACACCATATTAATATGTAGGGCCTTTGCTTTAAAAAAATATATATTGTTTGGGGGTTCAAAGTAATTTTCTTGCAAATTTTCTTTTTCAGGAAAACAAAAAGTGTCAGAAAGGACTTTTTCTTCAAGTGGTTAGAAGAGTGGATGATGTGTGACATAAGCTTTTAACCACTTAAGCCCCGGACCATTTGGTAGCTAAAGGACCAGAGGTGAATTCAGAATTTTGCACTGCGCTGCTTTAACTGTAAATTGTGCGGACATGCAATGTTGTACCCAAACGAAATTTGCGTCCTTTTCTTCCCACAAATAGAGCTTTCTTTTAATGGTATTTGATTGCCTCTGCGATTTTTCTTTTTTGCGAACTAGGGTACATTTTCTGGAATTTACACAGCTTTAAATTTATGACTGCCTATCTCATTTCTTGAGGTGCTAAAATGGCAGGGCAGTACAAAACCCCCCCAAATGACCCCATTTTAGAAAGTAGACACCCCAAGGAAATTGCTGAGAGGCTTGTTGAGCCCATTGAATATTTTTTTTTTTTGTCCCAAGTGATTAAATAATGACAAAAAATAAATAAAATTACAAAAAGTTGTCACTAAATGATATATTGCTCACACATGCCATGGTTATATGTGGAATTGCACCCCAAAATACATTCTGCTGCTTCTCCTGAGTACGGGGATACCACATGTGTGGGACTTTTTAGGAGCCTAGCCACGTACGGGACCCCGGAAACCAAGCACCGCCTTCAGGATTTCTAAGGGCGCAAATTTTTGATTTCACTCCTCACTACCTATCACAGTTTTGAAGGCCATAAAATGCCAAAATAGCACAAAACCCCCCCAAATGACCCCATTTTAGAAAGTAGACACCCCAAGGAAATTGCTGAGAGGCCTGTTGAGCCCATTGAATATTTTTTTTTGTCCCAAGTGATTGAATAATGACAAAAAAAAATTACAAAAAGTTGTCACTAAATGATATATTGCTCACACATGCCATGGTTATATGTGGAATTGCACCCCAAAATACATTCTGCTGCTTCTCCTGAGTACGGGGATACCACATGTGTGAGACTTTTTAGGAGCCTAGCCACGTACGGGACCCCGGAAACCAAGCACCGCCTTCAGGATTTCTAAGGGCGCAAATTTTTGATTTCACTCCTCACTACCTATCACAGTTTTGAAGGCCATAAAATGCCAAAATAGCACAAAACCCCCCCAAATGACCCCATTTTGGAAAGTAGACACCCCAAGCTGTTTGCTGAGAGGCATGGTGAGTATTTTACAGCTCTCATTTGTTTTTGAAAATGAAGAAAGAACATATTTTTTTTCTTTTTTTTTTTCAATTTTCAAAACTTTGTGACAAAAAGAGAGATCTGCAAAATACTCACAATACCTCTCAGCAAATAGCTTGGGGTGTCTACTTTCCAAAATGGGGTCATTTGGGGGGGGTTTTGTGCCATCTGGGCATTCCATGGCCTCCGAAACTGTGATAGGCAGTGAGAAGTGAAATCAAAAATTGACACCCTTAGAAAGCCTGAAGGCGGTGCTTGGTTTTTGGGGTCCCGTACGCGGCTAGGCTCCCAAAAAGTCTCACACATGTGGTATCCCCGTACTCAGGAGAAGCAACAGAATGTATTTTGGGGTGTAATTCCACATATGCCCATGGCATGTTTGAGCAATATATCATTTAGTGACAACTTTGTGCAAAAAAAAAAAAAAAAAAAAAAAATTTTTTCCGCAACTTGTGTCAACATATAAAATATTCCATGGACTCGACATGCCTCTCAGTATATAGCTTGGGGTGTCTACTTTCCAAAATGGGGTCATTTGGGGGGGTTTTGAACTGTTCTGGCATTTTATACACAACATTAGGAAGCTTACATCCACTCTTCTAACCACTTGAAGACAAAGCCCTTTTTGACACTTTTTGTTTACATGTAAACATATTTTTTTTTGCAAGAAAATTATGTTGAACCCCCAAACATTATATATATTTTTAAAGCAAAGGCCCTACAGAATAAAATGGTGGGTGTTGCATTTTTTTTTCTACACAGTATTTGCGCAGCGATTTTTCAAACGCATTTTTTGGGGAAAAATACACTTTTTTTAAATTTTAATGCACTAAAACACACTATATTGCCCAAATGTTTGATGAAATAAAAAAGATTATCTTAGGCCGAGTACATAGATACCAAACACGACATGCTTTAAAATTTCGCACAAACGCGCATTGGCGACAAACTACATACATTTTTAAAAGCCTTTAAAAGCATTTACAGGTTACCCCGTTAGATTTACAGAGGAGGTCTACTGCTAAAATTACTGCCCTCGATCTGACCTTCGCGGTGATACCTCACATGCATGGTGCAATTGCTGTTTACATATGACGCCATACCGACGCTTGCGTTCGCCATTGGGCAAGAGCAGGGCAGGACAGGTGTTTTTTTTTTTTTTATTATTAATTTTGCTTTTTTATTTTATTTTTAAACTGTTGCTTCCATATTTTTTTTTTATCACTTTTATTGTTATCTCAGGGAATGTAAATATCCCCTATGATAGCAATAGGTAATGACAGGTACTCTTTTTTGAAAAAACTGGGGTCTTCTAGACCCTAGATTTTTCCTCTGCCCTCAAAGCATCTGACCACACCAAGATCGGTGTGATAAAATGCTTTCCCAATTTCCCAATGGCACTTTTTATATCCGGGGGGGGGGGACATTCCCTCCCACTGCTTGTAAAAGCAGTCCAGAGGCTAATTAGCCACTAGGATTGCTTTTACATGAAAGCCGGCCGCAGGCTGAAAAGAATGATACCAAGATGATACCTAAACCCACAGGCATCAATCTGGTATAACCATTCAAAATCCAGCAACATACCAGTACGTTGCTGGTCCTTGTTGGACATGTATTGTAATCTTTTTTTTTCATGCAGCCAGTTGGCTGAACGAAAAAAGAGATTGATCGGTGGGTATGCCCACCATTAGAATACCGCCCTTCATCCACCCACTTCCAATGATGGGCATACACACACCATTTATATATGCCGAAGCATGGGGGCATCCTCCCGCAAAAAAGTTATGCCGCACACACATGGTCGGACTTTTCCACGGGCAAGCCTCCGTCGGAATTTCGACCGTATGTACGCGGCATTAGGAGCAAAATCGCTCCTCCGCCCCTGCTGCCCCAATGCTTCGGCATATTTGCTTTTTTTTTTAACTGTGGTGGTGAAATCACCTCCTACAGCACTGGAGTCGCAGGGATCAGGCCTGTCTCTGCGAACGCTGCAGTTATGTGTGTTGTGTTTTGCAAGTGACAGTGATCGATCGATACTGCACTTGGGTGGCCTGGGCTGGACGGAGGGGCAAAACGCAGGTGCTAGCATGTATCTGGGCTGATCCCGCTAACACTGCGTTTTTGGGAACCCTAAACTGCTGGGGACGCTAGTATAGATCTGATCAGATCAGATATTGATCTGTTCAGATACTATACCACTAAGGGGGGTGTATGCTTCACGCGTGGGTGTTAGTGCTACTAGCACTAACCTGACGCTGCCTGGGGTGTGAAGCAGACCCTCTCTGACGCTAAAACCTAATTGATATCACCCGCCGGGCGATCAGGGGGTTAAACCTTTATTGGGTTATATACGGCGGGTGCCCTGACACTATAAAAAGCAAACTAACTAACCAGCGTCACCCGTAACACTTATATGATGATCACTGGTGAAAGGGTTAACTAGGGGCAATTAGGGGGTTAAAACCTTTATTAGGTAATATATGGGGGTACCTGACGCTATATAAAAACCTGACGGCGAACCTAAAAAAAATTACCAGCTACCGATCTGCATCACCGACACTAAGACAGCGTTTAGAAAAACGATCGCTTAGCGACAGTGGTGATGGGGGTGAAAGGGTTACCTGGGGGGCGATCAAGGGGGTTAAACCTTTATTAGATAATATATTGGGGTACCTGACGCTATAAAAACATGCGGCGAACCTAAAAAAAATTACTGGCTACCGATCTGCATCACCGACACTAAGACAGCGTTTAGAAAAACGATCGCTTAGCGACAGTGGTGATAGGGGGTGAAAGGGTTACCCTGGGGGGTGATCAAGGGGGTTAAACCTTTATTAGATAATATATTGGGGTACCTGACGCTATAAAAACCTGCGGCGAACCTAAAACAAATTACCAGCTACCGATCTGCATCACCGACACTAAGACAGCGTTTAGAAAAATGATCGCTTAGCGACAGTGGTGATGGGGGTGAAAGGGTTACCTGGGGGGCGATCAAGGGGGTTAAACCTTTATTAGATAATATATTGGGGTACCTGACGCTATAAAAACATGCGGCGAACCTAAAAAAAATTACTGGCTACCGATCTGCATCACCGACACTAAGACAGCATTTAGAAAAACAATTGCTTAGTGACAGTGGTGATAGGGGGTGAAAGGGTTACCTGGGGGGCGATCAGGGGGTTAAACCTTTATTAGGGGGGGTTAGGGGGCTACACTGGACCTAAGACTAAACTTTGGTGACACTTTTACAGTCACAAATGTCACTGATTGCAGTGATCACTAAATAAATGGTCACTGCAATCAGTGACACTGTGACTGGGGGCTGGGGGGGTGATCTGGGGGGTGATCTGGGGTGTCTGGGGGGGCCTGGGGGGGCGATTTATGTCCCTATGTGTCCTGGTGTCAGTGTAGTGTTGTGTGCACTGACCTGATGTCTTCTCTTGTACGGCGCTCAGTATATGTGAGCGCCGCACCAGAGATGACATCACTTCCTCCTGCTCCCTCTGTCTGACACAGACAGAGGGGGCATTTCCATTCGCCGGGAGCGATCGCGAGGGGGTGGCCAGAAACGAATGGCTGCCCCCTCATCCCGGAACGCTCCCGGACACTTAGCCACCGCTCACTGTATAGGAGGGGGGTCCGATTGGACCCCCCAACTATACAAAGGCAATCACGTATGCTCTACGTGATTGTGCCTGTCGGTGCCATTCTGCCGACGTATATATACAGTGAGCGGTCGTTAAGTGGTTAAATGTTGTGCATAAAATGCCAGGACAGTTCAAAACCCCCCCAAATGACCCTATTTTGGAAAGTAGACACCCCAAGCTATTTGCTGAGAGGCATGTCGAGTCCATGGAATATTTTATATTTTGAAACAAGTTGCGGGAAAAAGACAATTTTTTTTTTTTAGCACAAAGTTGTCACTAAATGATATATTGCTCAAACATGCCATGGGCATATGTGGAATTACACCCCAAAATACATTCTGTTGCTTCTCCTGAGTACGGGGATACCACATGTGTGAGACTTTTTGGGAGCCTAGCGGCTTACGGGACCCCAAAAACCAAGCACCGCGCATGGCCGCGCAATTACCAGTAAAAGCAGCGCAGTGCCAAATTGTAAATAGTCCTCTGGTCTTTAGGCTGCCAAATGGTCCGGGGCTGAAGTGGTTAAAGGGAATAAAATCTTTGTTTTTGTCACAATCTGTGTCTCATTGGGCAGATATTTCTTTAATTTCTGTCCCATAGACACAACAGGAAGTGAGAGAAAATCTCTCCAATTGCACTCTAATGCTGGGTACACATGATCGGAAATTCCGACAAGAAAACCGTGGTTTTTTTTTTTAACGGAATGTTGGCTCAAACTTGTGTTCCATACACAAGGTCACACAAAATTCTGACTGCCAAGAACGCGGTGACGTACAACACTACAACGAGCCGAGAAAAATGAAGTTCAATGATTCCGAGCATGCATTGAATTGATTCAGAGCATGCGTGTTTTTTTTTGCGCGTCGGAATTGCATACTGATGATCTAAATTTCTTGTCGGAAAAATAGAGAACCAGCTCTCAAATTTTTGCTGTCGGAAATTCCAACAGAAAAAGTCCGATGCAGCAGCCTACACACGGTCGGAATTGCTGACCAAAACCTCACATCGAACTTTTCTTGTCGGAATTTCCGATTGTGTGTACGTGGCATTAGGCCTATTTTATATGGGCCAGCAGTAAAAAATAGATTGTTGAGTCACAGTTATACCGACCTTGACCACCCAGCAAATTAACATGGCCATCTATAACATTTGACAAGCGGTAACACCACCAAACTTCACCAATTCAAGAATATGCCCACTAAAAATCCCAATTTAGCTGAAAAAAAAAACAGGCTTTGGAAAGTGGCAGTATTACCTCCTGATCGCCTGGCAGCCACTGTTCTACTGAAAAGCTATCCACCACAATCAGCTTTTCGGAGTGGTGGTAGTGACTGCTGGTTATCTAAACAACCAGATGTCCTTTGGCACATATGTATATTATGGAAAATTACACCTCTCTTTATGTGTTGGGAAACTCACAATTTTGGATCTCTTCTCACTTTCAGACTCAGTGACAATGGTCACCAGATTAAATAGAGAAGGTGAATCTCCCAGTGGAGACACATACATTAACCTCTTTAGAACTGCCTGCCCTCATTGTACTGCAGACGGGCAGCCAGTACAGGCACAGAGTTGTATCTGTAGGGCGCTGGCCTCAACCCTGTACCCTGTGATTAGACACAGCAGGATTTTGTCAGCAGGTGTTTTGGATCATTGTCCTGCTGGTATACCCATCTATGACCCATCTATGACCCATTTTCAATGCCCAGGCTGAGGGAAGGAGGTTCTCATCCAAGATTTGATAGTACATGGCCCTGTCCATCGTCCCTTTGATGCGGTGAAGTTGTGCTGTCCCCTTAGCAGAAAAACACCCCCAAAGCATAATATTTTCACCTCCATGTTTGACGGTGGGGATGGTGTTCTTGGGGTCATAGGCAGCATTCCTCCTCCTCCAAACACAGCGAATTGAGTTGATGCCAAAGAGCTAGATTTTGGTCTCATCTCATCTGATCACAACACTTTCACCCAGTTCTCCTCTGAATCATTCAGATGTTCATTAGCAAACTTCAGACGGGCCTGTACATATGCTTTCTTGAGCAGGGGGATCTTGCGGGTGCTGCATGATTTCAGTCCTTCATGGCGAGGTGTGTTACCAATTGTTTTCTTGGTGACTATGGTCCCAGCTGCCTTGAGATCATTGACAAGATTCTCCTGTGTAATTCTGGGCTGATTCCTCACCGTTCTTATGATCATTGAAACTCTACAAGGTGAGATCTTGCATGGAGCCCCAGACCGAGGGAGATTGACAGTTATTTTGTGTTTCTTCCATTTGAGAATAATCGCACCAACTGTTTTCACTCTCTCACCAAGCTGCTTGGCGATGGTCTTTTAGCCCATTCCAGCCTTGTGTAGGTCTACAATCTTGTCCCTGACATTCTTTGGACAGCTCTTTGGTCTTGGCCATGATGGAGAGTTTGGAATCTAATTGATTGATTGCTTCTGTGGACTTTAAGGCTGGGTTCACACTGGTACGACACGACAGTCATACAACTTTCATCCTACTTTGCTCTGCGACATCAGTCCTACATTGGTCCTACATTGGTCCGACATCCATCCGACTTTCATGAACAGGATACTACTTTGATCCGACTTTGTGATAGTCTGACTTGTCATTTGACCAATCAAAACAATCCCAGGATGAGATAAATTCCTTTTACTGCTGCTGTAATCACCATGTCGGATGTCAAATGTCAGATGGTTAGGACAAGAATCCTACTTTGATCCGACTTCAATGATATTCAATGGGCTGAAGTAGGATCAAAGTCGGACCAAAGTAGTACAGGGAGCATTTTCAAAGTCGGACCGACTTGTGTCGGACCAGTTAAGACGGCTCTCATAGGGAAACATTGATTTTCACACGTCATGCGACATGAGCTCCCAATGTCGGAGCGTTTGTCGGACCAGTGTGAACCCAGCCTAAGAGAGTTCTCCTAATCTCAGCTCGTTACCTGTATAGAAGACCCATGGGAGCCAGAAATCTTGCTGATTGATAGAGGATCAAATACTTATTTCACTCATTAAAATGCAAATCAATTTTTTTACTTTTTTGAAATGCGTTTTTCTGGATATTTTTGTTTTTATTCTGCCTCTCACTGTTAAAATAAACCTACCATTAAAATTTTAGACTAATCATTTCTTTGTCAGTTGGCAAATGCAGAGGCGGCTCTCTAATTAGGCAAATTAGACTGCCGTCTAAGGCCTCGCACTCACAGGGGCCTCGCGGCCACCTAATTTGTCTCTGCTCGATCACTGGACTGACCAACAGGCTCCAGGTGCCATCTGTAAAAGCCGTGAGGCAGCCATCGCGACCGCCGGCCACGAGCATTGGCACCCCCACAGTGAAGCGGGCGCGTGCGCCTGCTATCCCACTTAAAGGAGCCAACGTACAGCTACGACTATAATGACGCCGGCTGGTCGGCAAGGGGCTAATAGCCATTCAAACCCCTTTGTGCCAACTTGTATGCATGTTATTAGGCCAAAATCACCCGGGTAGGTAAACTTTTGATCAGGGTCATTTGGGTAGTTTCTGTTGTCATTATGATTTAAAAAGAGTAAACACGATTGATTGATAATAAATGGCTTCAGTCAAACACTAACCATGAGTGAAAGAAATGTTTTTGTGTTATCATTCATACTCTCTGAAAAATGGCCAAGAAATCATAAATTCTTCTAGGGTATGTAAAATTATGAGCACAACTGTATATGTGAAATGTCTCTTAAAGGGACATTGCACATATACATTTTTTTATTTTTTATTTATTTAATTTTATTCTCATCTATTCAGCGATTTGTATCTATTTATTTTCTGTTTGTATAAGGTCTTATACTTTGTTGCATAGCACATTACGCACATCTAAGTGCAGCAATGTTAAAACATTTTTAATATAGGACAGACAATTTGGAACTCACAAGATCGTAGAGATCACAGCACATGTAGGAAGGTATAAGAGGTATTAGAGGTTCATCCACTCCTGGGGGAAGGCGGTATGCTTGTAGCTGGAGAGGCAGCTGATGTTCCTGGCTGGGCTGGTGGCTCCCAACGCTTCCTGGTTCTCAGAATCGGTTCAGGGGCGGCTGGACATGTCACTTCCAGATAGAGAGGGAGTGGGGAGGAGCGCACTTTCAGGGCATCCGTGCTCCTTCATCAGGGTGGTGGCCACCACTACAAACTGACAGGGAATCAATATCAGAGAGAGACGAGTGTGTGTCTCTTCTCTGATTCCCTCGTTTGCCTAGCAAGCCGATCCGGGATTTCTTGTGTGTAAGTACACTCCAATTAATGCTCTTATGATGTGTCTGAGATGAGGGGCTCTTTACACGGGCAGTCATGAGATACCTGCATTTTGCAGGTAAGGAAAGGTATCTGTTTTTGGTCACTATAACTGAGCTACAACATCTAGCTGTTCGCATCCCCAGTACCTCCCTGTACACTGACTTCCAGATAAAGGGTCTTCTCTCCAGATCTTCATTTTTCTATAATGCTAGCTTGGACAGATTGTTATTATTGGAAGATCGCTCCAAGGTAGCGAGAGATAGACCTACAATACCTTTTGTCACCACTTTCTCCACGCAGCATTATGCCATCAAAAAAATCATTCAAAAACATTGGCATCTTTTGGGTAATGACAAAATTATCAGCCAATTTTTACCACCCAAACCTCAGGTAGTCTTTAGAGGAGTACCCTCCCTTCGGGACAGGGTGGCTCCCAATGTGGTGGATCCTCCGACCAAAAAAGTAACTTTTCTTCAAAGAGGGTTATCAGGATATCATCAATGTCGGAGGTGTCAAGTATGTAGTCTGAATAAGACTAAAATAAAGAAAACAGAATCCTTTCATTCTACCAGTACTTTGAAGGAGCATTCTATTGAACCCTTTATTACAAGTAGTTCCACTGGCATTGTTTATTTATTACAATGTCCATGTGGGCTCAAATATATAGGTAGGACAAAAAGATCAATGCAGGTCAGATTAGGTGAGCACATCACCAACATCAAAACAGGCTTTCAAAATCATTTGGTTTCAAAACATTATGACACTTATCATGATCGCAACCCAGCGAATACCTTATTTCTAGGGATAGACAAATTCGAGCCCCACTGGAGGGGTAGCTCTCTGGTGAGGGAGTTATCAAGGTTAGAAATGGCCTGGATATACCGGGTCCGGTGTTATAGCCCCTTTGGCTTGAATATTGACACAGATGTCAATGCGTTCATTGATAATGGATGACCGGATATTTAACATCATTTATTCAATCATTTGCAAGCATGCGATATTGTACATTTGTTGTGAACCGGCTCTGAGTTCTGGGTCAACCTATTTTATTTAGTTTACCCCTTTTTTCACCATTAGCCTTTATGTATTCAATGATGGTATTTTTGTAAGAAGATGGGCATCAATCCCATATGGGAAGTATGTGCAATCATCAGGCTTCTCCCATTTATCGTTATGTATTATGAGCATTTCCTTTTGACCCCTTTCCTTCCAGAGCTGTCCTGTTCATATAGGACAGCAGCTGGATGAGATTTATTCAAATTTATTGTATTATTATTTACATTTTTGCCTTATGTCTGGCGTTGTGTATCTTACATCGTTTTTTCCCGACATTGAAAGGATCGGTACGATCCGTGATGGGGTCAAGATGATAGAGTAAGACATTTGGTGCATAATTTGGTTCTGCTGGATGTATTATGTGTTGGTATGCCATTTGGCACCTCATATGGTGCTTGTCCCTTATAGCTATTTGGGAGTATTAGCATCAGTGTGGTGACATGCTACAGGCAACCAAATTCCTTTTTATGAATAGCCTATTCTCTTATCCATTTCTGTCTAGTAAGGTCATTTCAATTCATTATACATCTGACTTTATATTAATTATATACTTTTTATTTTCGTTACCATTTGTAATTTTATATTGCAAAGTGGCTGTTGGATAGGTTTTCAAACTTATACAATTTTAATTAACCTTTGCCCACTTATAGCGTTATGCCGCTCTCGCTCATCATTGTGCAGTACGGAGTATCGCATGATATGGGCAGGAATCCCCCATCAAAGATGGTGGATCGGTGCAGGTGCTTCCTGAAGGTCAGAGCCGGGCGTGTCTATTGCATCCTGTATGATAAGAAGCGGTGAGTCAGCACGCCGCTCGTGCCCCTGGAAGACGTCATTCTTTGACGAAACGGCGTAGGGTGTAGCGGCGTGCTGACATCACCACAAACAAACAGCGCTATCCCGGAAGGACGGGCGGATAGTTTAAGCCGGCTTACGAATGAATTTTACCCATGCTTTTAAAGCACAACCTTTTTGTAAGTGTATCTTCATTTTTATTATTAAAACTGTCTTGAAGTACTTCACTATGGTGGCTTTTATGTCTCTTTTGAAATCATATATCCGGAGACTATGCTAAGGAGCCCTTAATGTGGAGGAAAAGGATTTTTGGTGATACACTGCAGAGAGACCCTAGGCGGGGGAAATAGCCACAGGTGTATATGATCTCTTTACCAGGGATCCACACGAGCTGGTAAGGAGATTTGAGATTGAAGGTTTAGGATCTTTGTCTTTTCCAACGCTTCACTTTTTTTTTAGGTGTTTAAGTGTGAAGTCACCAATACTCACTTACCTGCATTGAACATTTTGAATCAACGTTATCTTGGAACTTTCTTTACCATGGGACACATCATTTCTTAGTCTTGCTTTGGACATTCATGAGAGGAACTACATGTCAATTAAGTTTCCATTTATTTTTTGAAGATTGAAATGACCAACCGTTATGGTCAGAAATCATAGAGGTTTTTTGAGCACAGTTTGGTCATATACTCTAATCACAATATTAATTTCATGTCATATGGTTATTTACTATAGGTCACATCACAGGGTGTTATGTTATATTGTTATTAGTGCACTATTTACGCAGCGCCACTGGTTTTATTCCATATTGTTTCCATTTGTGTATATCCACATTTTTCAGTTGCAGCAGCGGCCACCACAATCTCATTGGTGGTATTATTCTATTTAATTTTATTTCCGACTTGCGCAGTAGCTTTGCTTTACTCATTTTTCTATATGTTTGATACATCCTTTTATATATATATATATATTATATATATATATATATATATATATATACCTAAAACGAAAAACCTTTTTTTTTGTCGTTCAAATATTTTTATTAAAGATTGCACAATACAATACATATTGGTTAGACAAGTTTTTGTAATTAAGTAGTTAATTATATATGAAACGTATATCTTCTCTACAATCTTTGTGCTGAAATATAAGATATATAACAAAATCTATTGTTTAAAATAAATAAAGAAATGAAAAGTAAAAAGGAGAAAGAAAAATAATAATGAAATAGGGTAGCCTAATTTATACTATTAGTAAATTTATATATCAATGACTAATCGTCAGAAGTACAGAAGATAAGGTAAACAGTTCAATTGAACAAACTATTGGAAGACAGTCAGGATCAACTTTTAACGTGACAGGGGCCAAGGTCCGGCTAGGTGGCTTGGCTAGTCCCAAAGGCAAGAAAAAGGTCTTCAACTGTCTAGGATGTACAACTAAGTATCAAACGAAATCCGTTAATGGTAGATCTATAAAACGATATTATTTGTGGTATGAGTACACACCGTTTTATTAGTTAGTAATAGATTTTGTAATTCTCTATAATGTTTGTTAAATTCAGGGTGACTGGGGGGGAGGGAATAGAAGGTGGCAAAACCGTTTCTTTTTTTAATGACTTCTTCTGGTTGTGAGCCCAATAAAAGTGGGCCCAGTGGCAGGATGGCTAGAGGTCTATTGTTTGGCCCCCACAGGGTACAGTGATTCAGTGAATATCTTCGTGCTGTACTCCCTGTAAGGTATCACAGCAACATATTTTCTTTCCCTCTTAATTAGGGATGAGAAGACGTTATTGGCTCAATATTAGTAATTATATTGAAGGTAAATTATGACGCATTTGTTTCTCACTTGCTCCTTATTTTGAGTCTGTTTGACCCGAGTTAGACTAACCGGGGCCAGCAGGCTGAACAAGAAATCTATATTTAAAAACTCACATATATTAATTTCGTTTTTTAGCATTTAATCTTGCTCTATGGTTGCGCATATCTCTCCACGTTAACCCCGATCCATATCTAGGAACTATTAATATACCCATGGTGAATTAAAGCATCTGGTAGGCATGCATTCTCAGTCCGTTACTATATCATATTCTGTAATAAAATGCACAATCATTTGTATTATGATATGCAATTTTGCAATATTGTATCCTAACAAGTTTTAAGAAGTAATTTTCTCATGACTGTTGTTTCTTTTGTAGCACCTTAAAAAACTTCATGCAACACTTTTGAAAACTCCTGAGGAAGCTCTTTGAGGGAAACATGTAGAGTATGAAGTGGTTGCATATGATTTCCAAATGATATGCTTTGTCTAAATGCTTATTAAGATTTTAAAGAAATTTTGTGTGCTAATAAAATTTATACTCTTTTGTAAAAATAATTTTGTATATGTTCTCTGGTACCCTCAAAGTCCAATTTTTCTCTTAATTGATTCTGTTCTTACCAAGGGATGTAGTACCTATTAGTGATCCCTCATTGCCCAACCCATTATAATCTATTGATACATTAGTTGAAAGATTATTGAAAAGGCAAATTTTGCTTGTGTGTTTATTTGTGTATCACTTTTATCTGTAGGCACCGTTCATAAATATGTAATGTAAAAAAAGAAAAAAAAAGTGCGCATAGAGAACAAAATAAGCAGCCAACATGTCACTAGACGTACCGTGCAAAATAGAAATAAAAGATAAAAGTGTGGTGCTAAGTGAGCAAGTGAATAAAGTATGAACCTGATATGGTAAAACAGGCAGTGCAAAATTGAATGTGAACAAAACCAAAACATAAAAGTCCAAAGTGAATAATAAACATCTATGGAAAGTCCATTAGAGTTCAGAATAAAGTAAAACGGTCTTTCTTGGATAATCTGGCATGAATCTTGAAAGTACAGTCAAAATGATAAAGTGTTCAGGCTTACCAGATTCGATGGACACACGTACCGTATAGCACGTGGGTCAAACAGGCACTCTTGAGGGAATGACCTCAAACAGGAACTCCGACCACTGAAAAAACGGTAAGAAGGGTTTCACACAATGTAAAATGAAGACTGTCAGGTATCCATGATGAATCGACCATATTCGCCAGCACACCAAGGATCGTTTCAATTACGCCCAAAAGGTTTTATTATTAAAAAATTACCATCACAAAAGTGCAACGTTTCGGAGCCGCGTAGGACCCCTTCGTCAGGCAAGTGATGAGGTATCCATGATGGACTCCACAACATGCGATGAATCACATCATATGGTGTGCATGAAAAATTTGTACACAAACTCAGGAGTCCAATCACAAATTACTGACGAGGTGGTATTACACCCCGTCAAGACTTTGGAAATTCTTTCTAGAGCCTCGGATCGTTGCTGGCAATGTAACAAGGAACGGGGGACCTTAGTCCATATATTCTGGTCTTTTTCTAAGATCAGACAATACTGGCTGGAGGTACAAAGGATTTCCCAAAAATTCACAGCCTTTCCAATACCAGACGACCCCGCTTTTTTTTTTTGCTTTACTGTTCACAAATCCCTCTACAGACATATAAGAATTCTGTTTTATGCCATTTAGTTAATGCTGCCAAGGCTTGTGTTGCTCTCTGTTGGAAAGACCCTAAGCCACCTACGATTGTGTACTGTGACTTAATAAGGTCAGAAATGTTGGGGCTATAGAGGACTTTGTGCGCTCGGCTCAAGATAGAAAAGAGCAGTATACCAAAACCCGGACTGTATGGAACTTATTTGTATAGTCAGAAGAGGGGAAGAGACTGTTGGGGAATACATCTGGGGAATGAGGCCTGCCTGCCTTTGAATCCTATAAGAATATGGAAGTTCCCCACCCTCCACAAGGAGAAGGGGATAAGAGGGGGAGGGAGGGTAAGGTTTTTTTTTGTTGTTGGCGGTTTGGATTATGATTTGGGGTATTTTTGTAAAAGATAAAATAGAAGAGAGGAGCAGGAAGTATCTTGTCTCATAGTACATGAAGATAAGAATATAATTAGGTAGGGATGACCGGAGGTGAACATGGGGGTTTATAAGGGCAGAATATATATATATATATATATTGAGGGTTATAAGTGGAGGAATATTAAACCCTCCTATTGGACATCATCTGGGGTTTTCTTCCTATAAATATGTAATGTTTGTCTGTTCAATTATGTTAATGGGGTATACTTTTCACATGACTGCAGCTAACTTGTTATCTTTTTTTATGCATAGCTTATTTCCATCAAATCATGCTGACAGGAATTGTCCTACATGGTCATACATGTTGGTTGAAAATGGGTTTCTTAGGAAGATTCAGAAGCCCGTAAACACTGTGTGGCCCCTATTACTCATGCAGTTTGAATAATAACCTGATTGGTACCATTCTTTGTCTGAATAGTTGGCGGTAACAACTTTGGCACGGAAAGACATTAGAATCATAAAATTGATATTTACTATGACTCATTTCTGTTTATTTATGAGTTGTAATGTTTGTTAGCTGCTCACTCATCCTAAGCATATTCTTGGTATTCCTAATGTGCTGACATAGCTTGAAAAGACAGGGTTAAAATTGTATTTTTTTGCAGAATTTACAGTTACAGATAACACTATAATGCTCTGAGTGACTGTCTATATATCACAAACTAAATCATTGCATGAAAACAGAACAAAGGCATTTAAGTATTGCAGTGCCAGATGTAATCTCTCTATATGTTTTTACTCCCTTTGTGTATTATTCAGCCAGAGCAAGTGCCTGAAGGCACAAAACATATCCGCTTTATTCTGCTGCAATGACTTCTCATGTACTTAGCAGTATGGATTTAATACACCAATTTACCAATGTATCAGAAAGGTATGCTGTAAATTATGCTGACATGCTTCTTTTGGTGATGGAGGCAAAATATTGGCATAAATAATGGAATTTCTGATGAAAAGGTGTGATTTGAAGCAGAATGGTATGACCTGCTTATAAACCTAAGGATATTGCAGGTATTGCTTGGTCTCGCAGACTATACTGAAAATCCTATAGTCTTTATCTTTATTACCTAAATTACAACAATTAGTAAAAATTGCCATGTGTTGATTGTGTCTGTTACTTTATGTCTGTGGCCAGCTTTATACTGTATGAATATTGTGTTAATTATTTAAAACTGGACAGTGCAAAATCTGGTGCAGCTCTGTATAGAAACCAATGAGCTTTCAGTTTTTTTTTTTTGTCAAAGCTTAATTAAACAAGCTGAAGTTAGCAGCTGATTGGCTACCATGCACAACCGCACCAGATTTTGTACTCTCCAGTTTTAGTAAAGCAATCCTTGTGTTAACAAACCTGAGAAATAATGTTCATTAGTTTAATTTTCATTTTATTTTTTTCATAATTTCATTTAATTAATATGTTAATTTTCATTAGGTTTTCTTATGGTCTTTAGGGCCAGTCCACCCAAACTGATATTTTAATTAAAGGCAGTAACAAGTTTGAGATGCCCCTGGCATCCTTAATGTCTTGGATGCTGAATCAGCAAATTCTCATTGCTTTAATTCTATCCTCTGATGCTGCGTACACAGTATCGGAAAATTTTTTCATTGGACTTTTTTCATCGGAAAAAACGATCGTGTGTGGGCCCCATCGGTCTTTTTTCCATCGGTGTAAAAAAATAGAACGTTTTCAATTTTACAGATGAAAAAAAAAACAATAGCAAATTCCGATCGTCTGTGGGGAACTCCATCGGTGAAAAAACCCACGCATGCTCAGAATCAAGTCGACGCATGCTCAGAAGCATTGAACTTCATTTTTCTCGGCTTGTCAGAGTGTTTTACGTCACCGCGCTTGGAACGGTCGGAATTTGGTCTGATGGTGTGTAGGCAAGACTGATGAAAGTCAGCTTCATCGGAATTCCAACGGAAAAATCCATCAGATTTTATTCCATCAGAAATCCTATCGTGTGTACAGGGCATGAGAGTGTAGCGGGTATGTACTTTTAAAACTGGTAAGGACACCAGTGATGCATAGTTCCCTGTGGCCCAGCAGGTGGCACTGCCATTTTTGGGCCGGGGTTGAACCATCGCTGCAGTGCCGTACCCTTCTTCGCCACGAGGAGAGAGTCCCGGGCACCTTCAGCCTGAGGGCTATTGTTGCGGTCGGTATCCAGGTGGCCTAGGCCTGGACACTTGGAGTTCATGTTCCATCCCAGACACCTTCAGTCTGGGGTGAGGTACCGCGAGAGAGGGATCGTCCTAGGGGGCCCCGGGAGTGGGGCACCCGAATCCAGAGGCGTAAAGGACCGGAGGAGGGACTCACCCGAAGACCTGGTGCAGCAGATTGCCAGTGCCGGGTGAACCTCTGGAGACCGCCCGGAGGGATATCTTTCCCGAACAGGGGCCAAGTTCAGCGAGGAAGTTTAGTCCACATTCAATGACAGGTGGCAGTGGTCCAACTATTCCAATCAGGTAGGTGGCAGAGACCTGCTATTAGGCCTGTGGCAGGGGCCTCAACAGTTCATCCGGTCGGTGGCAGCGACCAAAACTCACGGTCGGTGGCAGAGACCGTGCGCCAGGCCTATTCGCTAGCAAAGGGATAGGAGAGTTCAGTTGTGCCTGGGCCTACTCGTTCCCACACCCCCATGTTCGTCTGTTATTGGAAGTTCAACTGATTGTGTTCACCCTATTGTACAAGAAATAAAAGGAGTGTTGGACTTTCGATTGGTGTGGGGCCCTATTATTGGCAGACACGTCTCCATGGAACAACTGAGGCTTCGTATGCAGTGGACAGACCCGGAGCTAAATTAACTAACTTTGCTCAACCCTCCTGTACACACGAGGGGAGAGCTTGGCGTAGTGTTCCTGCACTCTCCTCTCCCATGTACCCCTAGACACAAGCCATTAACGATAGGGGAATAGGAGAGTGAGGCTCCGCTACAAGAGTTTATGATGTTCTCATCCACCCCTGTGTTTAAGAACATCATCTGTTATATTCACTACAGGCAGGTACTGAGATACAAACATCCGACTTACATATGACACGTACTTAAGGACAGAGGCAGCATGACATCATGCTGGTCCCGGAAACCACTGGGTGGCCATCTTGCTGTTCACTGCATGCTGGCACCTACTGTCCAGCGGACCTGTCAGCAATCTCACATCACTGCATGGCCAGTTAACCCTTGCTTATGCTATTCAAAATGTAAAGATACTTTGTCACACTTAAAAAAGTTACCTGTTCCAACTTACATACAAATTCACCTTGAGAACAAGCCTACAAAATCTTGTTTATAGCCCGGGGACAGTGTTGCCAGTAATCAGTATTTTTACTGGCAGCCAGTAAAAAATGGGCACTTGTCTCCTGCCAGTGAGAGGAAAAGGTTGGCAGTAAAAAAATATGGCTGTGACGCTTGGTTCCGAAACTATGCATGCACAGTTCCAGTCCAGAGCCAACCGAGACCATCTGAGTGCCTGTTACAGTGTGCTTGGGTGGTGCCAGTGGGGGGCAGGTCTGGTGGAGGCAGTGCCTGAGTGTGTTGTGTGATGTCATAGTTCAAGGGAGCTGAGCGAAGCGACCGTAGCCTCGTGCGCGGGTCTGCGGGACAGGAGCAAGCCGGGAGTGGAAGAGGGGCTGTCAGTGCTGTTTGAACTAGAGTGGACGGAAGGGAGCACCTGGAGAGAGACTGTCACTGTGACTCAGAAGGGATGTGTCATGCCGGTGTCATCATCATCTGTGCTGCTGCACACTGCTGTCAGTGTCACTGTGAGAGTTAATTTTATATGTGTGTGCCTGTCCATTCTTATTTCTTGCCCTCCTGAATTCTGCCCCTGAGCTACTTACTTACTATATTGAAAATAAAATAAGAAATATGTTTTTTGGATTAATATCTACCTTAAAGTGTAAGTTCACCTTTACAGATAATCTGTCAGGTGAACTTACACTGGACCCTCTTCCCATCCCCCCGGGTCCGGCTGTACCAGTGTCCCACGATCCCCCACTACCGGGTACCAGGCCATAGGCTCTAATAGGCGTCAACAAAGGTAAACAGCGAGTGCCATGCTCGGTGCTCGCAGTTCAACCAGCTGTGTTCTTATCACTGAATCGCCTCTCCGCCAATCAGGTGCTCGGGTCTGTTACCCGTCACCAGATTGGCTGAAACGACAGGCGCTGTGATTGGTGTCCAATCATAAGAGAGGACAGGAGGAGTGGGCAGGAGAAGACATCAAAGACATGGAGGAGCATGGAGGACACCACTCGCCACCCGCTGCCATCACCCGCTGCCCCACGAGACAGGGTAAGTGCCAGGCAGACGGGAGGCGGATGGGGGGGCACAGTGGCAGTATTCGATGGGCACAGTGGGAGCATTTGATGGCACAGTGGCAGCATTTGATGGCACAGTGGCAGCATTTGATGGGCACAGTGGGAGCATTTCATGGCACACTGGTAGCATTTGATGGGGCACAGTGGGAGCGTTTAAAGGCAAAGTGGCAGCGTTTTATGGGCACAGTGGCAGCATTTGATGGTCACAGTGGCTGCGTTTGATGGGCACAGTGGCAGCATTTGATGGGCACAGTGGCGGCATTTGATGGCACAGTGGCTGCGTTTTATGCCACAGTGGCTGCGTTTGATGGCACAATGGTTGCGTTGGATGGCACAGTGGCTGCGATTGATGGGACCAGTGGTTGCGTTTGATGGGCACAGTGGCTGCATTGGATGGCACAGTGGCTGCGTTTGATGGGCACAGTGGCTGCTTTTGATGGTACAGTGGCTGCGTTTGATGGGCACAGTGGCTGCGTTTGATGGGCACAGTGGCTGCGTTTGATGGTACAGTGGCTGCGTTTGAGGGCACAGTGGCTGCGTTTGATGGTACAGTGGCTGCCTTTGATGGTACAGTGACTGCGTTTGATGGCATAGTGAGGCTGCAATTGATGGGGGTTTTTTCAGAATTTTTCGGTTTGTTTGCGCCCCCCCAAAAATGTAAGTACCAGCCGCCACTGGTCTGTCCTGAAAAAAGTTTAAAGTTTTAGATGCTAGGTAGGGGGACATCTGACACCTCTGGAAGTGTGTCAGATGCTGAAAATCTTTCAGGAAGAATATCTGTTCAATATAGCAGAGTTTGGCACACACGGATAAGGACAGATAGATATTAATTGTTTGCTTTGCAGGGATTGTCCATTTTCAACTTTTAACCACTTGCCGAGTGCAATATGTATATATACGTTGCGATTTGTAAGTGGTTTACCAGAATTATGGCTTCTCAGCTTGTCTATTGAGGAAAGGTGTCACATACCTTACAGAGGAGCCGAGAAAGTGGGGGAGGCCTCTCGCACGGTCCCGGTCACTGCACCCGCTGGAGGTGAAGACAGGGAATGCAGGGGCACGAGAGAGTGCAGGTGCCTGTTTGTTCAGGTGGAGTCTCTTGGAGGCACTGGAAACCTCTTCAAGCACAAGAGCTGCAGTAACCAGACATCAGATCTGTTCAGGGAAGATCCAGTAGAATAAACAGGTGCAAGCAGGAGTCGGCAGCGGGCTGGCTGGGAGGTACCAAATCAGTAGACAAGTCGTGGTTAAAGTCCAGGATGGGGTCAGTATAACAGGCAGAGGCAGACAAGCAGATAAGGGAGATCCAAGAAGGGTAGTCAAAACAAGCCAGGTATTTTCAGGAACAGGTCAATCTGATAGCAGGTCACACAGGAACACAGGTACTAGCTGAAAGACAATCCAGCACTGACAGTCTGAAGATTCAACCACTTCAATACCATGCACTTACGCCCCTTCCTGGCCAGGACAATTTTCAGCTTTCAGCACTGTCACATTTTGAATGACAATTGCGTGGTCATAAAACGCTGTACCCAAACTAAATTTTTATAATTTTCTTCCCACCAATAGAGCTTTCTTTTGGTGGTATTTGATCACCTCTGCGGTTTTTATTTTTTGCTAAACAAACTAAAAAAGACCAACATTTTTGAATTTTTTTTTTTTTTTAGTTTCTGTCATAAAACTTAGTTTTTCCCCTTCACTGACGGGCACTGATGAGGCAGCACTGATGGGCACTGATGAGGTGGCACTGATGTGCACTGACAGGCGGCTGTGATGGACACTGACAGGCGGCTGTGATGGGCACTGACAGGCGGCACTGATTGGCACTGACAGGTGGCACTGATGGGCAGCACTGATTATGAGGTACTGGCAGGTGTTACTGCTGGGCAGTGATTGGCACTGTGGTGGGCAGTGATTGGCAATGTGGTGGGCAGTGATTGGCACTGGTGGGCAGTGATTTGCACTGTGGTGGGCAGGGATTGGCACTGTGGTGGGCACTGGCATCCTTTATTATGGGGGAACTGGTTGGCAGGTGATCTTTTACATTTGAGGGGGCTGTGCTGATAATCAATGTGCTGATTATCAGCACAGACCCCCCCTCTAACAGGGAGAGCCGCCGATCGGCTCTCCCTGTCAGCGTAAAACAAGAAATGCCATTTACCGGCCCTTCCTGGTTCACACGATGATCAGCTGTGATTGGTCACAGCTGATCACGTGGTTAGAAACCTCTGACAGAGGCTTCTTATCACGGTCGGAGATGTGGGATGTCAGACTTACACGCCGCACTCGCGATCGCTGCGATGCGCGCCCCCACGGGCGCGCGCCGGCATGTTATCCTGCTGGACGTCAGGGTGGGAAGTGGTTAAATAGGGCGCCGCGCGCTGGGAATACTTTTATTCGTATTACAAGGAATGTAAACATCCCTTGTAATAGGAATGTGTGTGACAGGTCCTCTTTATGGAGAGATGCGGGGTCAATAAGACCCCGCATCTCTCCTCCAGGCTGGAAAGCATGATATTGGTCCAAAAAAACACCAATCTCATGCTGACAGCCGAGATCACGGCTTGGTTAACATACGGGAACACGGCGTGATGTCATAACGTTGTGCCCGCGCCTCCGACGGTCATAGAGATGACTGATGACCATCTGGTCACCAGTCATCTCCAAATCGTTCTCCGAGCCCCAGATGGCACGGGAGAGCCCGGAGAAGCACCGGATGGCGGCAAGAGGGGGGGGACATCCCCTCCCCCCGCCTATAAGAACGATCAAGCAGCGGAACTGCCACGATGATCATTTTTATTGTGCACAGAATCGCCGGCTGAAAAGAATGATATCTGAATGATGCCTGCAACTGCAGGCATCATTCAGATGTCACCGCACAAAGCCAAGGATGTCATTTGACGGTGGGCGGTAGGAAACTGGTTAATATTTTTAAAAAAGGTAATTTTTCTTCTTCATTGATGTACACTGATGAGACTGCACTGATGGGCACCGATAAGGTGGCAAGGGTGGGCTCTGAGAGGTGGCATTGCTATTTGGCACTGGTGGGCAGTGAGAAGTGGCACTGCTAGGTGGCAATGATAGTTGGCAGTGATGGGCACTGATAGGCAGCACTGCTAGGTGCCACTGATTGGCACCAGTGGTGGGCATTGATAGGTGGCACTGGCAGGGGCTACTAATTGTCACAGATGACGCAGAATTGCCTCTTCCTCTTCGGGCCCCATGTCCCTTGCACATAAGCATGTGATTGCCTTTTTTTATGCTCACGCTGTCGGCACAAGGAGAAAACAAAAACCATTACCCAGCTTTTATTTACATCACGTGATCAGCTGTCATTTGCTGACAGCTGATCACATGGTAAAGGGCAGGGATCGGCCCCTTACTCGGAAGTGGAAGTGGAAGTGAGGGAAAATCCCTAACAATGTCTTTCCTTGGGGACACACAGGTCAGTCTAAATACTTTCCCCATTATGCACATTGCACTCCAGCATATTGCGGGGTACACCACAATTTATTAGGAGTTTGGACTGTGGGGTTTATTTACTAAAGGCAAATCTACTTTGCACTACACGTGCACTTGCTGTATATCTGAGGGGGACATGCAAGCCAAAAAAAACACCATCTTTGCTTTTACATGATTGCAACATCCAATCACCAGTACTTTCCCTCAGATTTTCAGCAGCTACACTTTTAATGCAGAGTGGATTTGTTTTTACTAGACCCCAAACTACCCAATGATTTGGGGTGTACACAACAAAGTGCTAGAGTGCAATTTGCTTAATGGGGACACTAGTTAGATTGATCTGTGTGTCCAAGAAAATACATTGGTAGGGTTTTACCTTCACTTCCTGTTTAGCTGTGTGACAGGAAGTGAAGCCAATGTTAAGAAAAGGAGACACAAAAGCCAAACTACAAAAAATAAAAAATAAATCTAAAAAAAAACAAAACACACACACAGGGGTTCTAACACTTACTTTGTTTCCCTCAAAATGCCCACAATTAGAATTGTATGGCCTTGAGTTATATTTAAGTGCAGTGCTCTAAATCAGTGCTTCTCAAGTACCCCCAACAGGCCATGTTTGCAGGTTTTCCTTCATCTTGCACATGCACTTTAAATCACAGTCAATGGTTTTGATTTTTGGACAGCAATTCTCGATAAGATAAATTCACAAAACATGTCCTGTTGGGGGTACTTGAGGACTGAGGCTGAGAACCACTGCAGTAAAAAAGGAAAATTGAATACTTACCGCTCTGTACTTTTCATTTCCTGGTGACGCTCCATGGCAGCACACAATACAATCCATGCATATGCTAGCATGAAGGCACCAGGGTAGACAAATTACACCTGTTTTGTTTTGACATGCCAATCAGCTGTCACATTTGTTGCAAAGAAAACACAAAACAAACATCAAAACTTTGCATCAAATTTTATTGTTCAACAAAACAAAAGGGAAGGCAAAATAAAAAACATGGTCAATTTGAAACAGTTACAGACTCAACATCTTGAGCAATTTTTGGCCAAAAATATGCAGCACAGACAATTAGATCAAAGTAAACAAACAACACACATTAACAACATCAGAATTATTTCAGGGGAACATATCTCCCCCACACCAAAAAATACAATCAACAAAAGTTAACCAATCACTTGTTTTGCAAAGACATAAAAAATAAAATACATGTGTTACAAACTCGATAAGGACACCAACATGTATATTTTACCACACACACACACACACACACTTGCCTCTTCTCAGGGCAAGCGACCGAATGCTCTGTGAGCTTTATATAACATATGTTTGTGTGCTAATGAGGCAATTGAAAACACATGCACAGTCCATGAAACACCCAAAATGCAAGTTCAGGCTGGGTTCACACTATACGACACGACTTTCATCCTACTTTGCTCTGCGACATCTGTCCTACATTGGTCCGACATTGGTCCGACATCCATCCGACATTCATGAACAGGATACTACTTTGATCCGACATTGTGCTAGTCTGACTTGTCCTTTGACCAATCAAAACAATCCCAGGGTGAGATAAATTCCTTTTACTGCTGCTGTAATCACAATGTCGGATGCCAAAGTCGTATGGTTAGGACAAGGATCCGACTTTGATCCGACTTCAATGATAGTCAATGGGCTGAAGTAGGATCAAAGTCGGACAGAAGTAGTACAGGGAGAATTTTTAATGTCGGACCGACATGTGTCGGACCAGTTAAGACGGCTCCCATAGGGAAACATTGATTTTCACACGTCATGCGACATGAGCTCCTAATGTCGGAGCGTTTGTCGCCCCAGTGTGAACCAGCACTCACTCAATGTAGAGACTGAAATTCAAAGTGGCTACACCTGTTAAATTACTAACCCATCAAAACACTCTCTGAACATGCCCAGAAATACCCAGGTGCTGTTCACACACAAAAAGCACCCAAAAAAAACTAACTGGCTGGGCATGTGCAGAACAACACCAATGCAGCTAGCAAAAAATAACCCCCCCCTCCCCCTGTCCAAAATTAAGCACATCATCCAGCATGCTACAAAATTAGAGATGGGACAATCACCCCTCCCCCCCCCCCACCAACAAATACCATTGCAGTCTATGGGAACTGACTTGTTAATTTTGCTAGTCCCCACTTGGCTGGCTTATCTTCTAGTTATTGGCCTTAAAATGGGGGCCCAGGTCCCACCCTAAGGGACATATATCAATGTCACCAATTTGGAAAACACCAAAAACAAAACAAGGAGAAGTGCCTTTAAATATGCCAAATTGCTTAAGGGCCATTTCACACCACATGCAGTGCATTGCGTTTTTTATGCATCCAAAATGCATGGAAAGTTGGTTATATGGCTCTAAATGGCAGTGTTTGTTCCAGTGCGTTCCAGTTCCACCAAAAAAGTAGAACATGCTGCATTTTACCCGCACTGGACTGTACTGGAACGCATCAAAACGCATCATAAACGCACTGGAACGCACAGGAACACACCTAAATGCACCAAAAACGCACTGGAACACACTTGTCCTTATCTATGGTTAATAAAAAAGAGGGGTGAAAAAAAAGCACTGGACTGCATCAAAATTGTACCAAAAATGCACTGGAACGCATGAAAAACGTGCATGCAGAAAAGCACCTGGAACGCATCCGGATTTCGTTTCTATGGTGTGAACTGGCCCTAGTTCACACCATAGAAACGCAGTCTGGGTGCGTTCCAGGTGCTTTTCTGCATGCGCGTTTTTGACACATTCCAGTGCATTTTTGAGGCGTTTTTGATGCAGTCCAGTGTTTTTTTCCCCCTCTTTTCACTTAGGACAAGTGTGTTGCAGTGCGTCTTGGGTGCATTTAGGTGCGTTCCGGTGCATTCCAGTGCATTTTTGGTACGTTCCGTTGCGTTTTTGATGTGTTTTACTGCGGTCCAGTACAGTTCTGTACCTAAAAAATGCAGCATGACCAATTTTTTTTTTTGCTTTCTAAAACGCACTGGAACGGACTGCAGTGGTGTGAACTATGCCATTGGCATTAATGTGATCAACTTTCTTTGCGTTTTTCAGGCATCAAAAAAACGCACTGCACTGCATCCGGTGTGAACTGGCCCTAAATATCACACCGGGGGGTGTCTATAGTATGCCTGTAAAGTAGCACATGTTTTCCATGTTTATAACAGTTGGGGAGCAAAATGACATTTCTAAAGTAAAATAATAGTCATTTAAAAGTCCTTGCGGCTGTAATGAATTGCTGGTTCCCGTCAATACAGATAAAAGTCATTGAAAGTCTTTGATTACACAAAAAAAAAGCGTGGGGGTTCCCCCAAATTCCATAACCAGGCCCTTCAGGTCTGGAATGGATATTAAGGGGAACCCCGCTGTAAATTTAAAAAAAAATGACGTGGGGCTCCCCCCAAATATCCATACCAGGCCCTTCAGATCTGGCATGGATTTTAAGGGGAAATCCCCCCCAAAATTTAAAAAAAAATGGCGTGGAGTCCCCCCAAAAATCCACACCAGACCCTTATCCGAGCACATAACCTGGCCGGCCGCAGGGGAAAAGGGGGGGACGAGAGCGGCCCCCCCTCCCTCCTGAACCGTACCAGGCCACATGCCCTCAACTGGGGAGGATGTCCCCATGTTGATGGGGACAAGGGCCTCATCCCCACAACCCTTGCCCGGTGGTTGTGGGGGTCTGCGGGCGGGGGGCTTATCGGAATCTGCAAGACCCCTTTAACAAAGGGGACCCCCAGATCCTGCCCCCCCTGTGTGAAATGGTAATGGGGTACAAATGTACCCCTACCATTTCACAAAAAAAGTGTAAAAAATGTAAAAAATGACAAGAGCCGGTTTTTGACAATTCCTTTATTAATGTCTTCTCCTTTCTTCCATCTTCTTCTTATTCCATCTTCTTCCATCTTCTTCTTTTCTCCATTCGGGTTTCTTCCTCCATCTTCATCTTTATCTTTATCTTTATCTTCATCTTCCTTCGGTGTTCTCGTCCGCATCTTGCTCCGGCGTCTTCCCTTCTTCTTTCTTCTCCGGCCGCTCCGTTTAAATTGGAGGTTCCCGCTGTGCGACGCTTCAGTTCTTCAGTTCCCCATCGGGTCCGCTTACACCCGGTGACCCCGTCCCCCTCTGACGCACATGCATTTCACGGGGACTTTCCCCGTGGTGTCAGAGGGGGCGGAGCCACCGGGGGGCAGCGGACCAAGTGGGGAACTGAGGCGTCGCACAGCGGGAACCTCCAATTCAAACGGAGCGGCCGGAGAAGAAAGAAGAAGGGAAGACGCCGGAGCAAGATGCGGACGAGAAGACCGAAAGAAGAAGGAAGCTGAAGATGAAGATGAAGATAAAGATGAAGAGGAAGAAACCCGAATGGAGAAAAGAAGAAGATGGAAGAAGAAGAAGGAAGAAGTAGAAGGAAGAAAAGAAAAGACATTAATAAAGGAATTGTCTAAAACCGGCTCTTGTCATTTTTTACACTTTCCTTGTGAAATGGTAGGGGTACAATGTACCCATTACCAATTCACATAGGGGGGGCCGGGATCTGGGGGTCCCCTTTGTTAAAGGGGTCTTTCAGATTCCGATAAGCCCCCTGCCCGCAGACCCCCACAACCACCGGGCAAGAGTTGTGGGGATGAGGCCATTGTCCCCATCAACATGGGGACATTCTCCCCATGTTGAGGGCATGTGGCCTGGTACGGTTCAGGAGGGAGGGGGGTGCTCTCGTCCCCCCCTCTTCCCCTGCGGCCGGCCAGGTTGTGTGCTCAGATAAGGGTCTGGTATGGATTTTTGGGGGGACTCCACGCCATTTTTTTTTTAAATTTGGGGTGGAGTTCCCCTTAAAATCCATGCCAGATCTGAAGGGCCTGGTATGGATATTTAGGGGGAACCCCACGTCATTTTTTTTTAATTTGCAGCGGGGTTCCCCTTAATATCCATTCCAGACCTGAAGGGCCTGGTTATGGAATTTGGGGGACCCCCACACTTTTTTTTTTTGGTTAGCAATGACTTTCTATGACTTTTCTCTATATTGCAGGGAGCCAACAATTCATTATAGCCGCGGCTGCTTTTAAATGCCTTTTTTTTTCCTTTAGAAATGTCATTTTGCAGGCGCAGTGGGAAGTTCAGAGCTGCTCCTGTTCAACTTATGCAAATTGACTTAGGTGACTTGACATTTGCTAAGATTTTGCCGGCGCAGTGTTTCGGCGTATTTAAACCATTGAAATTCCCGCGCTGAGCTAAAAAAAAACTCCCACAGCTCGAATCGTACTTGCACAGCGGGCTGGTTTTGAAAAAGTTACTTTCTCACTCTATTTTGGCCATGTTTGTTATTTGGACAGGTGTCCCTACACTTCCTCACATCACCCCCATTATATTTTCACTTCCAGCTTCTTTATATTTAGTGTTTAACATGCCGTGCGCCAGGTCCATAGTGGCGCACTGAGCACCTCCTCCCGTCCGCCGACAACACTATAGTAAATGGGAAATAGGGCTGCGCTACAGGCGCTAATGTTTTGTAAATACCAAAACAGCCATTGCACTCGCAGATGCGCCAATTCTCATGGCGCAAACGTTTCGTAAATCAGCCCCAGGGTGTATCTTGAAGGAGTCAAGAAGACCGAGTGCATATGCCACCCTGTTGAGTTTCCTTTTGACTGGGAAGTTCCCCAAGTACCTGGGTACCAACTTTTTAGAGGGACAGGCAAGTTTCAGATTTGTAGTAGACAGCCAGACAGGGTCACCAATTTTTAGATCAAGTTCCCCTTTTCTTTTCCTGTCGAATAATTTTTTATCACTCTCTTGAGCCTTGGAGATTGCTCCTTTTAGGATTTGATTATTAGAAGAGAGGAAATTCAATCTATCCTGGACTGCTGGCAAGTGAGAATCCGGGACTAATGTTGGTAGGAAGGGGGGGATGAAATCCATAATTGCAGAAGAAAGGTGTCTGATTTGTAGCAGCGTGGATAGAATTCTTGAATGCAAATTCTGCCAGGGGAAGTAGTGATGCCCAATCCTCCTGGGTAAAAGAGGAGAAGCATCGTAGATATTGTTCCAGTGTTTGGTTCGTACGTTCGGTCTGCCCGTTAGTCTGGGGTTGGTATGCTGAGGAAAAATTGAGTTTAATGCCCAAGGCTTCACACAGTGCTTTCCAAAATTTAGACGTGAATTTTAATCCACGATCAGAGACAATGTCGTCCGGAATTCCGTGCAACCTCACAATTTCTTTTATGAACACCTTGGCCGTTTCTGTTGCAGATGGGGTCCCTTTCATGGGAATAAAATGCGGCATTTTAGAGAGGCGATCAACTACCACAAAAATGGATGAAAACCCTTCGGAAGGAGGAAGTTTGACAATGAAATCCATTGCAATTCGTTCCCAAGGTCTTTTTTAGGGATGGGCAGTGGTCTTAACAGTCCCCAGGTTTTGTTCTTTGAGCCTTTATTCCTGAGACAGATTGGGCAGGAACTTACGTAGGACCTGCAATCTTTTGCTAGACCAGGCCACCAGAAATGCCTTTGAACTAGGTCCGTGGTTTTGTGACCCCCAAAATGACCAGCCAAGGGGTAATCGTGACAAGTCTGTAAGGTAATTGTACAAAGATCCTGGGGCACGAATATTTTGTTTCCCTGCTAATAGAGCCCCTCTCTTTCCTGAAGACTGGTATGTGGGGGTAAAGGAATTTCCCGAGACGCCTGACAGATCTGGGATACAAAGTCAGTTTGAGTTAGTAAAAAATTTCCAGCTTGAAGGATAGTATCTGGCGGAGATGAGATTTCAGTTTCCGGGAACATACGAGACAGAGCATCAGGCTTAATGTTCTTGGATCCTGGCCGGTAAGTGATGTGGAAATTAAAACGTGAAAAAAAAGAGCCCATATTGCTTGTCTAGGCCTGAGGCGCTTGGCGGTTCTGAGGTATTCCAAATTTTTATGATCTGTAAAGATCAATATGGGATGTGCCGCTCCCTCCAAGAGGTATCACCATTCCTCCAGGGCTGTCTTTATTGCCAACAATTCTTGGTCCCCCTACGTCGTAATTCTTTTCTGATAGTCCTAGTTTCCGGGAAAAGAAGGCCACAGGGTACATTAATGATTTAGCTCCCAGACGTTGGGACAGGATGGCCCCTACTGCAGTCTCAGAGGTGTCCACCTCCAAGATATACGGCAGAGCAAGATCAGGATGCCTTAGTACTGGAGCAGAAGTGAATATCTCTTTGAGCTTATCGAAGGCGACTTGAGCTGCTTCAGTCCACTGGAAGCGGTTCTGCTTTTTGGTGAGATGTGTGATGGGTGCTATGATGCCATAAAAGTTCTTTACGAATTTCCTATAGAAATTGGAAAATCCCCAAAAAAGTTGCACCCCCTTTTTGTCGGTGGGAGGTGGCCAGGACATGATAGCTGTGACTTTCTGAGGGTCCATCGCCACAACTCCAGTTGATATGACTAGGCCGAGGAAGTGGATTGTTTGACGCTCAAATTCACACTTCTCGGCCTTAGCGTAAAGTCCATTCTGCCTTAACCTGAGGAGGACTTGTTTCACGTGGATCTGGTGTGATTCTAATGATGCTGAGAATATCAGGATATCGTCCAAGTATACAATCACGAATAAATCTAAAAAGTCTCTGAAAATATCGTTAACAAAATGTTAAAAAGTCGCTGGTGCGTTGCATAATCCGAATGGCATCACGAGGTATTCAAAGTGGCCGAAGCGTGTTCGAAAGGCTGTCTTCCACTCATCCCCCTCACAGATTCTATTTAAGTTGTAAGCCCCTCGTAAATCCAGCTTTCTGAATATCCTGGCGGAACAAATTCTCTGGAACAACTCTGGAATATAGGGAAGGCGGTATCGGTTCTTGATTGTGATTTTAGTTATTCCCTGTAATCAATACATGGATGAAGGGAGCAATCTTTTTTTCAACAAAAAATATTCCTGCACCAGCTGGGGAGGATGAGTGTTGGATGGACCCCTTGTTGAGGTTCTCGTCGATGTACTCCTTAAGTACAAGAAGTTCAGGCTCCGAGAGAGGGAAAATTCTTCCAAAAGGAATTTCTGCTCCTGGCAGCAATTCAATTGGGCAATCGTATACTCGATGTGATATTAGAGTATTTGCTCTTTGTTTATCGAACATGTCTAAGAAGTCGTGGTAAGTGGGTGGCACAAGTTTCTGGGTTTCAGAGACGGCTTGCAGGCAGCCAATGACCGGGGTTGTAGGGTGACAAGACTTGAGGCAGTTCTGGATGCAGTAGGCGGACTGGAAGGTCACCTGGCCAGTGGCCCAATCAATGTGGGGGTTATGGTCCTGTAACCAAGGTATTCCCAGGATGATCGGGAATAGCGGGGAAGGGATAACATCTAGGCGTAGCAGTTCTTGGTGGTCCGGTTGAATACTTGCAGAAAGAGGTTGGGTTTCATGGGTAATGGGCCCAGATTTAATGCTTGATCCATCAGCCAGTCGCACAGAGAGTGGCTGTAACTTGGGTTGCAGGGGGATGTTATGTTGCTGGGCAAAGACACAGTCTATGAAGCAGCTGCAGGCGCCTAAATAAATTATGGCTTAGACGCGGACTACCCCTTCCAAAAGCTGAAAAGAGACAGGAACAGCAATGTGAGCGGATTTGGTTAAAGTCAGGAAACCAGGATCATGAGAAGGAGGATTAAACTTACGGGTCTTGTTAGGGCACATGTTTGCATAATGTCCAGTTCCGCCACAATATGAGTGAGTGAATAACTTGTATAGCGCTACAAATGCGAACTAAATCGCCTCAAAGCGCTTTGCATCCAGTGACGTCCTAATCCTTCAGAAGAGGTGGGTCTTAAGTTTTTTCCTGAAGGCTCAATGGATTTCTTCCATACAGATGTCCGTCGGTAGAGCGTTCCATAGCCGTGGTCCTTGGACTGCAAATCTTCGTTCGCCCTTCGATTTGTAGCGGGACTTGGGGATGTGGAGGAGGTTTTGGTTTGGTTGATTGGAGAATGCGTTTGGGGGTGTAGTGTTTTATCTTCTCGCATAAATATTGAGGAGCGTTTCCTTGTGTGCACTTGTGGGTGAGACAGAGGGTCTTGAATGTGACCCGGTCCTTTACGGTTAGCCAATTCAAGGTCCTCAGTGAAGGGGTGATGGATTCCCAAGTTTTTTTTCCCTGTTACCAGTCTGGCTGCCGTGTTCTGGACGACTTGTAGGCGCGAAATCTGATTTTTAGGTAGTCCTATGTAGAGGGAGTTTGCGTAGTCGAGTCGGGAGTTGATGATTGTTCCAACTACTACTGCTATGTTCTCTCCTGGGATGAAGGGGATGAGTCTACGCAGCAGGCGGAGGAGATGGTGCGATCCGCTGACTACTGATCCTATTTGTGCATCCATTGACATCTCCGAGTCAAAGATGACTCAGAGACTTTTGACTTTGGTGCTCGGGGTAATGGTCTGTCCCAGAATGGTGGGTGGTGTCCAAGAAGTCTTTGTTTTTGTCTTTCGGTTTGCGTGGAGGAGAAGAAGTTCTGTTTTGGATCCATTGAGTTTGAGGGAACTCTCAGTCATCCAATCATCGATCAATGTGAGGCAATTTTCCAGTCCGTGATATTGGTCTTTTTTTCCGGTGATAGGAAAGTAGAGTTGGGTGTCGTCAGCGTATGAGTGGTAGCACAAGTCCTGTTTGCTGATGATTTTGAGGAGTGGGCGGAGGTAGATGTTAAAGAGCACGGGTGACAGGGGTGATCCTTGAGGGACTGCGCAAGGAATTGTGCGAGTTTCAGAGGTGAAGGCTCCTAGTTTCACTGTCTGGGAGCGATTTTCTAGGAAGGATGCGAACCAGGGTAGGTCAGGGTCTGCGACTCCTGCTACTTCTTTAAGGCAGATGAGTAGAGTTTTGTGGTCTACTGTGTCGAATGCTGCACTGAGATCCAGCAGCACCAGAAGACACGATTCTCCATCATCTGCAGCTTCAAGGGCATCATCCCATATTTTGAGAAGGGCTGTTTCTGTGCCATGGCCTGGGCGGAAGCCTGATTGTAGTGGATCCAAGAGTTTGTGGGAGTCCAAATGGAGTTGTAGCTGTTGTACTACTGCTTTCTCCATGATCTTTGAGATGGTGTTGAGACTTGTTAAGCAAAGATAGTGTTGAGACTTGTTAAGCAATATAAGCAGAGATTGTTCTGGTGACATCACTGCTTTTCTTCTGGGGTCAGAGGTGCATGGAATAGGCCTATCTGCATAGGCTCGGGGGTGTCAGAGGAGGTAGCAGGTGGTGACGGGACAGGAACCGTCAGGTTACTGGGTACTCTGGGTAGCATCCATACAGGGTGGAATTGGCTGGTTTTCTCTGATCTGCATTCCCTTAATCGTCGGCCTATCTAAATAGACAACTGGATCAAGGCCTCCAAGGAATTGGGAACTCCCACTCGGGCTAATTTATCTTTAAGTGCCTCAGAGAGGCCTAAACGAAATTGGTAACGGAGAGCAGCGTAATTCCACTGGGTATCAGAACTCCATAGTTTAAAGTCAGTAATATAGTCCTCCACTGGTCTATGTCCCTGTTGGAGGGCACGAAGACTGACCTCTGCTGTGGCGATACGCTGAGAATCATAGTACAATTTGGCCATTTCGTCCAGGAAGTCATCTAGAACAGTGGTCCCCAACCTTTTTGGCACCAAGGACCGGTTTTGTGGAAGAATATTTTTCCAAGGCCCGGTAGGAGGGGGGGAGGAATCGCGATGTGTTGCGTTAGCGGTTCAATCATCCTGATACCATAATATTAGGACGATTGAAGCGCATTATCTATATTAATACAATACAATACCATGATTATATAGTTCAACTCATCGTAATGTAGAATCAGTGGGAGCCCTGAGCATGTTTCCCTGCAACTGGACAGTGTTATGGTGTCAGGATGACTGAAGCACGTTATTTCTATTACATTGGAATATAAAATGAAATAGTTCAACTCACCATAATGCAGAATCAGTGGGAGCCCTGAGCTTGTTTTACTGCAACTAGGCGGTCCCATCTTGGGGTGATAGGAGACAGTGACACTCGAAGTGTGTTGCTTATGTCCAATCTACTCCGTAATCTCGTTTTGGTTGCTGTCACTGCAGAAAACCCAGCTTCACAAAGATAGGATGTTGGAAATGGCAGCAGGCTTTTCAGTGCTTTTGTGGCAATTGCAGGATATTCTGCCTTGACTTTAATCCAGAACGTATGGAGGTTTGAAGTCGTCTCAAACACACTTTTAAGGCCACCATCATTTGCGATCTCAAGCAGATGATCCTCTTCTAGCACAGACAGAGTGGATTCACCTGGCTTATTCACAAATGGGTCACGGATCCATTCCTTCCCAGTTCGGGTGTCTTTTGTGGTTGGGAAGTAATGCTCAAATTCTTTTGAAAGCTGAGAGAGGTGATCATGCACCAGCTGGGTGAAAGAAGGTTCTGGCTCAGTCTCTTTCAAAAGCTCTGATAATGTTGGAAACATGTCAAAAATCCCATTGTTTACTCGTCGCCCCCATAATTCCAGTTTGGCTTTGAATGCAGCCACTTTATCTGCCGACTTGAACACAGTTCTCATTCTCCCCTGAAGTGACAGATTGAGTTCGTTCAGCAGGTTAAATATGTCACACAAATAAGCAAGTTTTGTGACCCATTCTGTGACACTGAAATGTGCTGCAAGTGGTGACTGTTTTTCAGAAAGAAATCTCTGGAGCGGCTCTCGTAACTCAAACACTCTGCTCAGTGATCTACCTTTAGAAAGCCATCTCACTTCTGTGTATAAGAGAAGACGTGTGTGCTCTGCATCCATCTCCTCACAGAGCTGTTCAAACAGACGTGAGTTAAGGGCATGTACTTTAACCACTTAACGACCGCTCACTGTATATATACGTCGGCAGAATGGCACCGACAGGCACAATCACGTAGAGCATACGTGATTGCCTTTGTATAGTTGGGGGGTCCAATCGGACCCCCCTCCTATACAGTGAGCGGTGGCTAAGTGTCCGGGAGCGTTCCGGGATGAGGGGGCAGCCATTCGTTTCCGGCCACCCCCTCGCGATCGCTCCCGGCGAATGGAAATGCCCCCTCTGTCTGTGTCAGGCAGAGGAAGCAGGAGGAAGTGATGTCATCTCTGGTGCGGCGCTCACATATACCGAGTGCCGTACAAGAGAAGACATCAGGTCAGTGCACACAACACTACACTGACACCAGGACACATAGGGACATAAATCGCCCCCCCAGGCCCCCCCACACACCCCCAGATCACCCCCCAGATCACCCCCCCAGCCCCCAGTCACAGTGTCACTGATTGCAGTGACCATTTATTTACTGATCACTGCAATCAGTGACATTTGTGACTGTAAAAGTGTCAGTACATTCAGTTTTAGGTCCAGTGTAGCCCCCTAACCCCCCCTAATAAAGGTTTAACCCCCTGATCACCCCCCAGATAACCCTTTCACCCCCTATCACCACTGTCGCTAAGCGATAATTTTCTGATCGCTGTCTTAGCGTCAGTAATGCCGATCGGCAGCCAGTAATTTTTTTTAGGTTCGCCGCATGTTTTTATAGCGTCAGGTACCCCAATATATTATCTAATAAAGGTTTAACCCCCTTGATCGCCCCCCAGGTAACCCTTTCACCCCCTATCACCACTGTCGCTAAGCGATCGTTTTTCTAAACGCTGTCTTAGTGTCGGTGATGCAGATCGGTAGCCGGTAATTTTTTTTAGGTTCGCCGCAGGTTTTTATAGCGTCAGGTACCCCAATATAGTATCTAATAAAGGTTTAACCCCCTTGATCGCCCCCCAGGTAACCCTTTCACCCCCTATCACCACTGTCGCTAAGCGATCGTTTTTCTAAACGCTGTCTTAGTGTCGGTGATGCAGATCGGTAGCCAGTAATTTTTTTTAGGTTCGCCGCATGTTTTTATAGCGTCAGGTACCCCAATATATTATCTAATAAAGGTTTAACCCCCTTGATCACCCCCCAGGTAACCCTTTCACCCCCTATCACCACTGTCGCTAAGCGATCGTTTTTCTAAACGCTGTCTTAGTGTCGGTGATGCAGATCGGTAGCCAGTAATTTTTTTTAGGTTCGCCGCAGGTTTTTATAGCGTCAGGTACCCCCATATATTATCTAATAAAGGTTTTAACCCCCTGATTGCCCCTAGTTAACCCTTTCACCAGTGATCACCATATAAGTGTTACGGGTGATGCTGGTTAGTTATTTTGCTTTTTAAAGTGTCAGGGCACCCGCCGTATATAACCCAATAAAGGTTTAACCCCCTGATCGCCCGGCGGGTGATATCAATTAGGTTTTAGCGTCAGAGAGGGTCTGCGTCACACCCCAGGCAGTGTCAGGTTAGTGCCAGTAACGCTAACACCCACGCGTGAAGCATACACCCCCCTTAGTGGTATAGTATCTGAACAGATCAATATCTGATCTGAACAGATCTATACTAGTGTCCCCAGCAAATTAGGGTTCCCAAAAACGCAGTGTTAGCGGGATCAGCCCAGATACCTGCTGGCACCTGCGTTTTACCCCTCCGTCCAGCCCAGGCCACCCAAGTGCAGTATCGATCGATCACTGTCACTTACAAAACACAACACACATAACTGCAGCGTTCGCAGAGACAGGCCTGATCCCTGCGACTCCAGTGCTGTAGGAGGTGATTTCACCACGACAGTTAAATAAAAAAAGCATATATGCCGAAGCATTGGGGCAGCAGGAGCGGAGGAGCGATTTTGCTCCTAATGCCGCGTACATACGGTCGAAATTCCGACGGAGGCTTGCCCGTGGAAAAGTCCGACCATGTGTGTGTGGCATAACTTTTTTGCGGGAGGATGCCCCCATGCTTCGGCATATATAAATGGTGCGTGTATGCCCATCATTGGAAGTGGGTGGATGAAGGGCGGTATTCTAATGGTGGGCATACCCACCGATCAATCTCTTTTTTCGTTCAGCCAACTGGCTGCATGAAAAAAAAAGATTGCAATACATGTCCAACAAGGACCAGCAACGTACTGGTATGTTGCTGGACTTTGAATGTTTATACCAGAATGATGCCTGCAGGTTTAGGTATCATCTTGGTATCATTCTTTTCAGCCTGCGGCCGGCTTTCATGTAAAAGCAATCCTAGTGGCTAATTAGCCTCTGGACTGCTTTTACAAGCAGTGGGAGGGAATGCCCCCCCCGATATAAAAAGCGCCATTGGGAAATTGGGAAAGCATTTTATCACACCGATCTTGGTGTGGTCAGATGCTTTGAGGGCAGAGGAAAAATCTAGGGTCTAGAAGACCCCAGTTTTTTCAAAAAAAGAGTACCTGTCACTACCTATTGCTATCATAGGGGATATTTACATTCCCTGAGATAACAATAAAAATGATAAAAAAAAAAAATACTTGGAAGGAACAATTTAAAAATAAAATAAAAAAGCAAAAAAAAAAAAAAAAAAAAAAAAAGCACCCCTGTCCTGCCCTGCTCTTGCCCAATGGCGAACGCAAGCGTCAGTCTGGCGTCATATGTAAACAGCAATTGCACCATGCATGTGAGGTATCACCGCGAAGGTCAGATCGAGGGCAGTAATTTTAGCAGTAGACCTCCTCTGTAAATCTAACGGGGTAACCTGTAAAGGCTTTTAAAGGCTTTTAAAAATGTATGTAGTTTGTCGCCAATGCGCGTTTGTGCGAAATTTTAAAGCATGTCGTGTTTGGTATCTATGTACTCGGCCTAAGATCATCTTTTTTATTTCATCAAACATTTGGGCAATATAGTGTGTTTTAGTGCATTAAAATTAAAAAAAGTGTATTTTTTCCCCAAAAAATGCGTTTGAAAAATCGCTGCGCAAATACTGTGTAAAAAAAAAAAAGGAACACCCACCATTTTATTCTGTAGGGCCTTTGCTTTAAAAATATATATAATGTTTGGGGGTTCAACATAATTTTCTTGCAAAAAAAAAATGTTTTCATGTAAACAAAAAGTGTCAAAAAGGGCTTTGTCTTCAAGTGGTTAGAAGAGTGGATGTAAGCTTCCTAATGTTGTGTATAAAATGCCAGAACAGTTCAAAACCCCCCAAAATGACCCCATTTTGGAAAGTAGACACCCCAAGCTATATACTGAGAGGCATGTCGAGTCCATGGAATATTTTATATGTTGACACAAGTTGCGGAAAAACGACAATTTTTTATTTTTTTTGCACAAAGTTGTCACTAAATGATATATTGCTCAAACATGCCATGGGCATATGTGGAATTACACCCCAAAATACATTCTGTTGCTTCTCCTGAGTACGGGGATACCACATGTGTGAGACTTTTTGAGACTTTTTGGGAGCCTAGCCGCGTACGGGACCCCAAAAACCAAGCACCGCCTTCAGGCTTTCTAAGGGTGTAAATTTTTGATTTCACTTCTCACTGCCTATCACATGGAATGCCCAGATGGCACAAACCCCCCCCCCAAATGACCCCATTTTGGAAAGTAGACACCCCAAGCTATTTGCTGAGAGGTATTGTAAGTATTTTGCAGATCTCGCTTTTTGTCACAAAGTTTTGAAAATTGAAAAAAATATATATATATATATATATTTTCTTTCTTCATTTTCAAAAACAAATGAGAGCTGTAAAATACTCGCCATGCCTCTCAGCAAATAGCTTGGGGTGTCTATATTCCAAAATGGTTTTGTGCTATTTTGGCATTTTATGGCCTTCGAAACTGTGATAGGTAGTGAGGAGTGAAATCAAAAATTTGTGCCTAGAAATCCTGAAGGCGGTGCTTGGTTTTCGGGGTCCCGTACGCGGCTAGGCTCCTAAAAAGTCCCACACATGTGGTATCCCCGTACTCAGGAGAAGCAGAAAAATTTATTTTGGGGTGTAATTTCACAAATAACCATGGCATGTGTGAGCAATATATCATTTAGTGACAACTTTTTGTAATTTTTTTTTTTTGTCATTATTCAATCACTTGGGACAAAAAAATATATATATTCAATGGGCTCAACAGGCCTCTCAGCAATTTCCTTGGGGTGTCTACTTTCTAAAATGGGGTCATTTGGGGGGGTTTTGTGCTATTTTGGCATTTTATGGCCTTCGAAACTGTGATAGGTAGTGAGGAATGAAATCAAAAATTTGCGCCCTTAGAAATCCTGAAGGCGGTGCTTGGTTTCCGGGGTCCCGTACGTGGCTAGGCTCCCAAAAAGTCCCACACATGTGGTATCCCCGTACTCAGGAGAAGCAGCAAAATTTATTTTGGGGTGCAATTCCACATATAACCATGGCATGTGTGAGCAATATATCATTTAGTGACAACTTTTTGTAATTTTTTTTTTTTTTTAGTCATTATTCAATCACTTAAGACAAAAAAATAAAAAATTCAATGGGCTCAACATGCCTCTCAGCAATTTCCTTGGGGTGTCTACTTTCCAAAATGGGGTCATTTGGGGGGGTTTTGTACTGCCCTGTCATTTTAGCACCTCAAGAAATGAGATAGGCAGTCATAAATTTAAAGCTGTGTAAATTTCAGAAAATGTACCCTAGTTTGTAAACTATAACTTTTGCGCAAACCAATAAATATACGCTTATTGACATTTTTTTTACTAAAAACATGTGGCTGAATACATTTTGGTCTAAATGTATGACTAAAATTGAGTTTATTCGATTTTTGTTATAACAAAAAGTAGAAAATATCATTTTTTTTCAAAATTTTCGGTCTTTTTCCGTTTATGTCGCAAAAAATAAAAATCGCAGAGGCAATCAAATACCATTAAAAGAAAGCTCTATTTGTGGGAAGAAAAGGACGCAAATTTTGTTTGGGTACAACATTGCATGTCCGCACAATTTATAGTTAAAGCAGCGCAGTGCAAAATTCTGAATTCACCTCTGGTCCTTTAGCTACCAAATGGTCCGGGGCTTAAGTGGTTAATGTGGTTGATCATTTTAATCACAGCCTGCAAAACGTTGTTCAGTTCAGGTGACATTTTTTGGCTAGCCAGCATTTCTCTATGGAGGATACAGTGCGTAGACTCACATTCGGAAGCAACCTCCTTGACCCGAGTAGTAAAACCAGAAAGCCGACCAGTCATGGCAGCAGCTCCGTCCGTGCATATACCAACACAAAATGACCAGTTACGTTTTCCCGACATATAATCATTTAAAGACTTGAACAATTCTGCAGCTGTGGTGTTGGTTGGCAAGAAGAGTGCACATAGCATATCCTCATGGACATCCTCCTGGAAAACATATCGCACAAAAACAAGCATTGTTGCCTTGTTGTCAACATCAGTAGACTCGTCAACCTGTATGGCATACCATGGTGACTCCTTAATTCTCTCTATCAATTGTTCTTCAATATCTTCTGCAATTTCATTAATTCATCTAGCTACAGTGCTAGCCGAAAGAGGAACATGTGCCACCTTTTCAACCGCAGCCTCTCCTAAAATTTCACGGCAAATGTCCTTTGCAGCAGGCAGGATCAACTGTTCTCCAATTGTAAAGGGTTTCTTAGATTTAGCAATACGGTTAGCCACTAAGAATGAGGCTCTCAATGCGGATGCATTTATCGAAGAGGTGGCCTTCAATAATTGCTTCTGTCCTTCGTGTTCACGTTTTTTTCTTTTGAAAAACTCAACAGGCTTGTCTTTTAATGAAGGGTGCTTGGTCTCCATGTGGCGAAGCAGTTTTGAAGGTTTCATGGCTTCATTGGATAGCCGCTCACCACATATTATACAAAGCGGGTTTGGAGAATGTGAATCGCCTGATGCAATGAACCCGTAATTTAAATAGGACTCCTGGTATTTTCTTTTAAATGCAGCTTTCTTTTTTTTTGCAGTCTAATGCCGCGTACACACGATCATTATTCACGGCGGTTAAAAAACCGCCGTGAATAATGACAGGAAAAACGAGGGAACCGCTTGGTTCCCTACACACGGTCGTTTTTCCAGTCATTTTTTCTCTTGACGAGAAAAACGACCGTCTGTGGGCTCCGCGGCAGTGTTTCCCTATGGAAAAAAATGCTGGAAAAAACGATGAGAAAATTTAGAACATGTTCTAAATTTTCTCGTCGTTTTTTATGCCGTTTTTCTAGACAAGAAAAACGACATAAAGCCCACAGACGATCGTTTTTCTCGGCAAAAAAAAAAAGCAGTTTTTCTCGTCGAGAAAAGCGGTCGTGTGTACGCGGCATTAGAAGAGTCTTCTGTTGTCTCATCATTGGGTCTTTCCCCCTTTTCAAAAAAGCTCTCCAATGACGTTTGTTTTTTACTCATTTTGGCTAGTTAGCAAAGCCTGTCACCAGATGTGGATTGCCACTGCTGCGGCCTGTCACCAGATGTGGATTGTCACTGCTGCGGCCTGTCACCAGATGTGGATTGCCACTGCTGCAGCCTGTCACCAGATGTGGATTGCCACTGCTGCGGCCTGTCACCAGATGTGGATTGCCACTGCTGCGGCCTGTCACCAGATGTGGATTGCCACTGCTGTGGCCTGTCACCAGATGTGGATTGCCACTGCTGTGGCCTGTCACCAGATGTGGATTGCCACTGCTGTGGCCTGTCACCAGATGTGGATTGCCACTGCTGCGGGCTGTCAACAGATGTGGATTGCCACTGCTGCGGTCTGTCAACAGATGTGGATTGCCACTGCTGCGGCCTGTCACCAGATGTGGATTGCCACTGCTGCGGCCTGTCACCAGATGTGGATTGCCACTGCTGTGGCCTGTCACCAGAGGCCTGTCACCAGATGTGGATTGCCGCTGCTGCGGCCTGTCACCAGATGTGGATTGCCACTGCTGTGGCCTGTCACCAGAGGCCTGTCACCAGATGTGGATTGCCACTGCTGCGGCCTGTCACCAGATGTGGATTGCCACTGCTGTGGCCTGTCACCAGATGTGAATTGCCACTGCTGCGGCCTGTCACCAGATGTAGATTGCCACTGCTGCGGCCTGTCAACAGATGTGGATTGCCACTGCTGCGGCCTGTCACCAGATGTGGATTGTCACTGTCACCTGCCACCAAACCGTAACAGAGTGTCACTAATTGATTTTATTATAAAAGTATTATTAAAAGTCCTAATATAAAAGTATTATTAAAAGTATTATAAAAGTCCCAGTATAAAAGCATTATTAAAAGTATTAGGGCCGGTTCACACTGCTGCGATGTCAAAGTCGGATGTGATTCGCACCGCACTGCAAATCACATGCGATGCGATTTCAGCCATACAAAACGTGTTCACACCCATGCGATCCGATTCCTATCCGAGTTTGTAGATCGCACTGCAATATGAGAATTGATTTGGGGGTGTCATTAACTTTTAACTGACACTCCTAGCAGTTCGCATAGGGCAGTGTGAACTGCCGCCGGGAAACCTGCGATGTGGGAACCCGCAGAGGATTCGCAGGGTTCCGGCATCGCAGCAGTGTGAACCGGCCCTTATTAAAAGTCCCAGTATAAAAATAATATTAAGGGCCGGTTCACACTGCTGCGGTGCGGGAACCCTGCGAATCCACTGCGGGTTCCCGCATCGCAGGTTTTCCGGTGGCAGTTCACATTGCCCTATGCGAACTGCTGGGATTGTCAGTTAAAAGTTAACGACACCCCCAAATCAGTTCGTATATCGCAGTGCGATCCGATTCTGCTGCGGACAAAAAAAAAGGGTCCTGTGCGAGTTTGATGCATCGCACAGAGATCGCATGTGATGTGCACTGCAGTGCGGTGCGATTCACATCCAAACTCTGACATCGCTGCAGTGTGAACCGGCCCTAAATGTCCCAGTGTAAAAATATTATTAAATGTCCCAGTATAAAAAAATAATTACATGTCCCAGTATAAAAAAAATGATTACATGTCCCAGTATAAAGAAATTATTAAATGTCCCAGTATAAAGGAATGATTAAATGTCCCAGTATAAAAAAAATATTAAATGTCCCAGTATAAAAATATTATTAAATGTCCCACTATAAAAAAATTATTTAATAATCTTTTTATACTGGGACATGTAATCATTTTTTTTATACTGGGACATTTAATCATTTTTTTTTATACTGGGACATTACATGTCCCAGTATAAAAAAAATGATTAAATGTCCCAGTATAAAGAAATGATTAAATGTCCCAGTATAAAAAAATATTAAATGTCCAAGTCCCTCTGCAGTGCCCACTGTACTTACAGTCTCACGGGAAAGTGAGGGGGAGCCGTTAGAGATTGCGGGAAAGCCAGTACAGGTACATAGCGAGGGTGGGCGGAGAGATAACGTCATTCTCTCTCTCTCATTGGCTGGCCGCGCCTCTGTGTAGCGTAGCCTTGCAGCGCCGTATGTTCGGGCGGGACAGCGGCGCGCCTCTGCGTAGCGCAGAGAGATGATGTCATCTCTCTGCTTGGGCAGCTGCATCGTCTCCTCCGTGGCCTGGCTGTAGCGGCGGTACAGCCCGGATAGTGTTATTCACGTTGCGGCCCGGCTAGAGAGGCGGTACGGCCCGGCTTTGGGCCGCGGACCGGGGGTTGACGACCTCTGATCTAGAGTATTCAGGCAAGTATTGGCCTGTTCCATTAAGCGATGAGCCCAGGTTTGGGGTTCTCCTTGGAGAAGTGACACGATGAATCCCACCTTAGTGCGTTTTAGGGAGAAGGTACGAGGTTGAAGCAGGAAGTAGAGCCGGCAAGCGTTTTTAAACGCACGGAACTTGCTGTGATCTCCTGAGAATCTCTCTAGAGTGGGAACATGTGGTTCTGGGGGTGGCACCACTACTGTGGCAGTCGGAGCTGATGCTGTGGATGCTGAAGGTGCTGATGCTGCGAGGTTGTGGTTGAGGCACCCGGAGCTAGGGACACCACTCTTTACTCCAGTTGGCGGTAGCCCTCTTGAAAGCCCTGGACTGTTAGGGTAAGGTCAGAGATCTGCTGGCACAGCGTGTCCAGAGGCGAGGCCCCCAACTCGGACTCCATATTGGCTGGATTGTACTGTCAAGTACCTTACAGCGGAGTTGAGGAAGTGGGGGCGGCCTCTCGCACAGTTCCGGTCACTGCACCCACTGGAGGTGAAGACAGGGAATGCAGGGGCACGAGAGGGTGCAGGTGCCTGTTGGTTCAGGTGGAGTCTCTTGGAGGCACTGGAAACCTCTTCAAGCACAAGAGCTGCAGTAACCAGACGTCAGATCCGTTCAGGGAAGATCCAGTAGAATAAACAGGTGCAAGCAGGAGTCGGCAGCGGACTGGCTGGGAGGTACCAAATCAAGAGACAAGTCGAGGTTAAAGTTCAGGCCGGGGTCAGTATAACAGGCAGAGGCAGACAAGCAGATAAGGGAGGTCCAAGAAGGGTAGTCAAAACAAGCCAGGTATTTTCAGGAACAGGTCAATCTGATAGCAGGTCACACAGGAACACAGGTACTAGCTGAAAGACAATCCAGCACTGACAGTCTGTAGATTCACATTTAAATAGGGCGCCGCGCGCCGGGATTGGCGGGGGCGCGCACATGCACATGAGCACGCACTCGTGTGGGTCCACTACCGCGCATGCCCGCTCTGGGTCCTATACGTCCCAGTCTAGTTGTCCGCGCATGCGCATTAGCGCTAACAGGCCGGGAATTCCTTGCTAACAAACTACCACAAAAATGGATGAAAACCCTTCGGAAGGAGGAAGTTCGACAATGAAATCCATCGCAATTCGTTCCCAAGGTCTTTCAGGCATGGACAGTGGTCTTAACAGTCCCCAGGTTTTTTTCTTTGAGCCTTTATTCATGAGACAGATTGGGCAGTAACTTACGTAGGCCCTGCAATCTTTTGCTAGACCAGGCCACCAGAAATGCCTTTGAACTAGGTCCGTGGTTTTGTGACCCCCAAAATGACCAGCCAAGGGGTAATCGGGACAAGTCTGTAAGGTAATTGTACAAACATCCTGGGGCACGAATATTTTGTTTCCCTGCCAATAGAACCCCTCTCTTTCCTGAAGACTGGTATGTGGGGGTAAAGGAATTTCCCAAGACGCCTGACAGATCTGGGATACAAAGTCAGTTTGAGTTAGTAAAAAATTTCCAGCTTGAAGGATAATATCTGGCGGAGATGAGATTTCAGTTTCCGGGAACATACGAGACAGAGCATCAGGCTTAATGTTCTTGGATCCTGGCCGGTAAGTGATGTGGAAATTAAAACGTGAAAAAAAAAGAGCCCATCTTGCTTGTCTAGGCCTGAGGCGCTTGGCGGTTCTGAGGTATTCCAAATTTTTATGATCTGTAAAGATCAATATGGGATGTGCCGCTCCCTCCAAGAGGTATCACCATTCCTCCAGGGCTGTCTTTATTGCCAACAATTCTCGGTCCCCCTATGTCGTAATTCTTTTCTGATAGTCCTAGTTTCCGGGAAAAGAAGGCCACAGGGTACATTAATGATTTAGCACCCAGACGATGGGACAGGATGGCCCCTACCGCAGTCTCAGAGGCGTCCACCTCCAAGATATACGGCAGAGGAAGATCAGGATGCCTTAGTACTGGAGCAGAAGTGAATAACTCTTTGAGCTTATCAAAGGCGACTTGAGCTGCTTCAGTCCATTGGAAGCGGTTCTGCTTTTTGGTGAGATGTGTGATGGGTGCTATGATGCCAGAAATGTTCTTTACGAATTTCCTATAGAAATTGGAAAATCCAATAAAACGTTACACCCCATTTTTGTCGGTGGGAGGCAGCCAGGACATGATAGCTGCAACTTTCTGAGGGTCCATCGCCACACCTCCAGTTGATATGACTAGGCCGAGGAAGTGGATGGTTTGACGCTCAAATTCACACTTCTCTGCCTTAGCGTAAAGTCCATTCTGCCTTAACCTGAGGAGGACTTTTTTCACGTGTATCTGGTGTGATTCTAATGATGCTGAGAATATCAGGATATTGTCCAAGTATACAATCACGAATAAATCTAAAAAGTCTCTGAAAATATACAATCACGAATAAATCTAAAAAGACTCTGAAAATATCGTTAATATCGTGTCACGCAGGAACACCGGAACTAGCTGAAAGAAAATCCAGCACTGACAGTCTATAGATTCACGTTTAAATAGGGCACCGTGCGCCGGGATTGGAAGGGGCGCGTGCATGCAAATGAGCACACGCTCGTGTGGGCGCGCTACCGCGCATGCCCGCTCTGGGTCCTATACGTCCCAGTCTAGTTGTCCACGCATGCGCATTAGCGCTAACTGGCCGGGAATTCCTTGCTGACACCCGGAACTGGGTACTTGTTGCACTGGTTCTCTGACAAAAGGTGTAGCAGGCACATCAATGTGGATATCCCAAGAGGGTGGGGGCAGTGAGCTGTGAGCTGTCAAAGACCCTCTCTAGTGGCACTGCAGAGCATACAATCCACGCTGTGAACCGCTGTGGCTGGAAAACGGCCGTGCGGTGGATGTTCCAAAATTAAGCTTGGAGAGCATGGAGCAGGGCGGCGTAGGGCAATGATGCGCGCTGCTCAGAAACGCGTCGCACCTTTGTGACATTTGACAAGCGGTGCTGCTTGTCCAACTCTGCAAACCAAGTTAAAATTACTATGGCATGTGAACATCACCATCCTGCTGTTATTTTACAGTTCGAGTGAATGTCGTCTGAAATAGACCTATTTTATGACCAGGTTTACCTATAATAATTTATATTGAACAGAAAGATATTTGGCCCTCCACAACAGTCACACTTTCTCATGTGGCCCCATGGTAAAATTAATTGCTCACCTCCGCTCTACTCCTTTATTAAATAAACCCAACTATTTAGTTCAGGTTTCAATGTAAATCTTCAGTGGGAAACAGAAATTTCCAATCCTCTTTTTCACACTGGTGCGTTTTGACATGCGATTTGGCATGTCAAATCGCATGTCAAAACGGCGGTATTTGCCGCAAATTTCCGGCAATGGCACCGTCCTAATCGGTGCGACGCCGCATCTGCGGTGCTGCACCGATTTAAAAAAATAGTTTCTGTACTACTTTTTGCGATTTCAGCTGCGATTTAAATTGACATCTGTGCAGAAACCTGCACAGATGTCTTTGTAATCGCGGCTGAAATCGGGACTGCCAGCGAGAGTGAAATCATGCGAGTTCAGCTGAACTCGCACGGCTTCACTCCCGCAGCCCAGTGTGAACCTGGGCTAATGGTCACATTGGGGGAGATTTACTAAAACTGGTGCGCATATAATCTGGTGCATCTGTGCACAGTTACCAATTAGCTTCCAGGTTTTGTTGTTTATTGAACAAGCTGAAGTTAGAAGCTGATTGTTTACTATGCACAGCTGCACCAGATTCTGTGTGCAACAGTTTTAGTAAATATCCATTATTGTGATTAATTTTGCTTTTTATTATGCATAAATCTTTGGTACTGGTTTTCTGTCTTGTTACATAGATATAAATCCAACTGTATACATTTTAAGGTTATGCTAGAAGAGATTTTGGGGGAGCAGTGCTGTATTTTCTGTATAAAGGAAATATTTGTTTCCTTTAATTTGAAAAAAAAAAGCCAAAGGAATCAATGATGTAACTCTCATGTCTCACAAATGACATATGACACCCCTCCGCAAATAGGGACAGTATGTAATATACAAATTTAGACAAATCCCAGTACTAACATTGCATCATTCTCTTCTATAGGACAATGTATAGATGTTTACATGGAATAATATTGTCATGGGCTTCAAACAAAACAATGAGACATACCCGTTGGGATTTTGTAATTATTTAGTCAGCTCAAAATGGGGTGGAAGGAGCAATGAACCAAAATTTTATGTCATTTAGTTTGTAATTAAACTGTGTTTGTTTCAGCTTTATTTTATTATCCTGTGACTAAAGATCAAGCAACAAAATGATTAAACAGGTTGGCGCACAAACAGGAGAAATATTTACTGCTAACAAGACTCACCTTTTCCAACTTCCTGTGGCGTTGACATACAATTCCTTTTTTTCGGCTTCTCTATAACCAGTGGAAAACGTATAATCTGCGAGGTGCAATTATTTCTTGACATAAGAGCTTCTATGAAACTGATTTGCCAGTTCTTCTTCTCTATTTTAGATTTAAAGTGGTATTAAACCCAGTAAAGGCCTGTCCTTTAGGGGCGCATGGGCGCTGCCCGCCATCCATGTGTCCAGCCCCCTGATCCACATACAGGGCACCAGATGCATGGATGAAGCACATGATTAGAGCCAGAGGCTCTAATAGGCTTCAAAAAAGGGTGGTCTCGGGGCGCAGAGCACTGCGCCCTGAGCCCATCCAGTTGTGTGGCAATAGGGAATGAATATTCGCTATTTTCACACTAAATGTCCTCCCAGCCAATCAGGAAGTGGGTCATCAGACCCGTTTCCGATTGGCCAAAAGGACCGCCCATCTTATTGGCCGGCGAGGAGGAGGGAGGAAAAGTATGGAGCCGGGACACGGAGGATACATGCAACCACCGCCACCTTATCCACCTGTCAGCACAGGGTAAGTAAGCTGGCAACAGGGGAGTGGTTGTGGGTATGGTGTGCGGTGCGCGGGGGGGGTCCGTAGTCAGGACCGTCTGCCGCCCCCCCCCGACCGATGGAGCACTAGCCGCCAATGATTAAACCCCAAACCAAAAATGTATTATATTGCAGCTTACCAATCTTTAGATGCAGTGGCTGCATTCGTTTTCTTTTTCTAGGCATTTCCATAAGTTTTTCCCTGATAATCTGGCCAATAACACACCTCCTTTAATAGAGTGCCTCCACTCTGGATGAAGGAGCACAGAGGGCACCTTTGGACAGCAGCATTGTCAGTCTGGGAGGAGGGCAGTATTACAAAGTCAAACTTCAGCTCACATTGCAGTTACACAAACAGTTATGGTAACAGTTAAAAGTTGATAGTTGTAAGCACCCCTGTCGGTGGCAAATGGTTTGTCTCAACACTCTCACTGCTTCATTTTGCAGGAGAGCTTGTTCTTTTGAAAACCAGGCCAGATCGTCATGTTAAAATAAAGGAAAGAAAGCCTAAAAAAGAAAACGAATGCAGCCAGCACATCCAAGAATTGGTAAGCTGCAATATAAAATATTATTAATTAGAAATATTTACTTTTTGATTAAATACCGCTTAAAGTAACCACTTACCCACACACTAATAGCTACCATCTGAGTACACCAGGAATATGGGCTACATCGCCATTGGTACAGGTCTGTAAACATGCACATCTCCTACCATGCTGAGGTTATCCCGTATGACCTTTATCATTTAACTTCAATAAAGTTATCAAAAATATTCATTCCTGTCAGAGCATGTATACCTAATGATGAAAAGGCAAAAATGGGTGAGCAAGGCATCAAGACTGTAAGTGAAATGCTTACAACTAGTGGTCATATCTCCTCCTGGATTAAAGCTGGACAGTTTTTTCTGCTGCCACAGACATGTATACCAATGGAATGATTTTGCAGTGGCTCTGTATCGATAACAAAGATATTTCTCTCAAGTCAAATAAAACTCCAAACCTAAAGAGGCTTAAAGTGGATGCCAAAGCAAAAGGTCTTCTATTCAGCTTACTTTGTTGTGATGATTACATGAAGGCCAAGCAGATTAAAGCTCAGGAATGTATTTTGATTGGCAAAACAGATATTACTGTATTTTCTGACTAAGATAAAGAGTTTGAAAATAATGTTTCCCATGTTCTTGCCTAAAGAGGATTTCCAGGTATGTATATACCATATGTCAGGAAGGGCATGCCAGTAGACAACATGGTTCCTCTAGATGGACTTCTGTGCCTCTTTACTAGGGATGAGCCGAACACCCCCGGGTTCGGTTCGCACCAGAACCCGCGAACGGACCGAAAGTTCGCACGAACGTTAGAACCCTATTAAATACAATGGATGCGAACGTTCAAAATCTAAAGTGCTAATTATAAAGACTAATATGCATGTTATTGACCTAAAAAGGGTTTGGGAACCCGGGTTCTGCACCAGGGGACATGTATCAATGCAAAAAGAAGTTTTAAAAACGGACGTTTTTCGGGAGCAGTCATTTTAATGATGCATAAAGTGAAAAAAACAAAGTCAAATATTCCTTTAAATATCGTACCTGGGGGTGTCTAAAGTATGCCTGTGAAGTGCCACGTGTTTCCCGTGTTTAGAACTGTCCCTGCACAAAATGACATTTCTAAAGGAAAAAAAAGCCATTTAAAAATGCTTGCGGCTTTAATGTAATGTCTGGTCCCGGTAATATGGATGAAAATCTTTGAGAAAAATGGCATAGCAACCCCCCCACCCCAGCTCATTACCAGCCCCTTTGGGTCTTGTATAGATATTAAGGGGAACCCCGCACACAAAATAAAAAAGGCCCTATATACTCCGAACAGCCGTATACAGGCGGTGCATACAAGACAGGGACTGTAGGTTTGTTCTTATGTAGAATCTGTTTGTAATTTTGAACAGGTACATTGTTTAAGTGTAGCTCCAGTCAAAAAATCTATTTTTAAGCTTTTTGGAAAACATAGGGAAGGGTTATCACCCCTGTAACATTTGTTTTGCTGTCTGTGCCCCTGTTCAGAACATTTCACCTCACTTTCCGTCCCAATGACAAATGTTTTTGAAAAGTGGGGTTTTTATTGAAACAAGATTGGTGATAAAGCATCAGTAGAGAGGAGACACCTTTTTCCCATATTAACTCTTACAGGAGAGAATTTCCCTTCCTAGGGGTAGATTTCCTCTCACTTCCTGTTGTCTCCTTTCGTTTGCAAGTAGGAGTCGTTTGTAAGTTGGATGTTTGAAAGTAGGGGCCTGCCGTATATACTCTGATGAAATTTGCCCCTTACATGTTGGTGTTGCCACAACACTGTAAGCCCTCACAGTTACTCTTGGTGGGCGCATGAATGGGCCCTGCTGTGAATTATTAGATCAAGAATTGTAATTGCATGCCCCTGTTGAACAGGGGCTGAAAAATTGGGCCTTTGGTGGTGGTGGTGGTGGTGTTGACACAACACTGTAAGGCCTCACAGTTACTCTTGGTGGGCGCAGGAATGGGCCCTGCTGTGAATTATTAGATCAAGAATTGTAATTACATGCCCCTGTTAAACAGGGGCAGAAAAATTGGGCCTTAGGCACTGGTGCCACAACACTGCAACCCCTCACAGATACTGTACTTGGAGCACAGCAATGAGCCCTGTTGCAAAGTATTGCATCAAAAATTGTAATTACACGCCCCTGTTAAACAGAGGCTGAAAAATTGGGCCTTAGGCACTGGTGCTGGTGCCACGACACTGCAACCTCTCCCAGATACTCTAGTTGGAGTGCAGGAATGAGCCCTGCTGCAAAGCATTGCATAAAAAATTGTAATTACATGCCCCTGTTAAACATGGGCTGAAAAATTGGGCCTTTGGCACTGGTGCTGGTGCCACGACACTGCAACCTCTCCCAGATACTCTAGTTGGAGTGCAGGAATGAGCCCTGCTGCAAAGCATTGCATAAAAAATTGTAATTACATGCCCCTGTTAAACAGGGACTGAAAAATTGGGCCTTAGCCACTTGTGGTGGCACCCAGAAACAAAAATGTTCTTCCAAGCTATCATCATCAATCGGATCATTGAGGAGGAGGAGGATAGTCAGTCAACATAACAGGACAGTCACTCAGCATCAGCATCAGTCTTGAAGGGATGTGACATTTGAAAATAAATGAGTCTGTTATATCAGCTTCAGGTGTTTGGTAGCTGGTGGTGATGCAAGACTGGTTCATCTTTATAAAGGTCAGTCGATCAACCGAGTCGGTGGACAGGTGCACCCTGTGATCCGTGATAAATCCTCCAGCAGCACTGAATGTGCGTTCTGAAAGAACGCTGGATGCAGGACAGGCCAGTAGCTCAATTGCATACTGTGCAAGCTCTGGCCAGTGATCCATCCTCAAGACCCAGTAAGCCAGAGGATTTTCGGTGGGGAAGGTGTCCAAGTCTGACCTTGCTCCTAGGTATTCCTGTACCATGTATATCAGACGCTGGCGATGGTTGCTGGAACCGATCATACCTTGGGGCTGCGGACTAAAGAATTGTCTGAACGCATCGGTCAGACAGCCACCTTCCCCACCGCTCCTTCTTTGACTGACCGAAGCCTCAGCAACTCGTTGTCCAGGACCAGGAGTTTGTAATCTCCCAGTCTCTGGGAACGCGTTGCACAGACCTTTCTGCAAGGCCTCCCGGAGTTGTCTCATCCTCTGCTCCCTCTGCGATGGTAAGATAAGGTCCGCAACCTTACCCTTGTACCGTGGATCAAGGAGAGTGGCCAGCCAGTAATGGTCCCTCTCCTTGATCCGAAGAATACGAGGATCCTTCCGCAGACTTTGCAGGATCAGGGAGGCCATGCAGCGTAGGTTGGCTGAGGCATTCGGTCCGGAGTCCTCTGGGTCACTAAGGACGACATGATCCACAGCCACCTCCTCCCAGCCACATACAAGTCCACGGGTTTCTTGGGACTGTAAATCATCCCTAAAAGACTGCTGCTGATGATGCTGAGTGCCAGGCTCCACCTCCATGCTGACACAATCCTCCTCCTCCTCCTCCTCTTCCTGTGCGATGGGTGGGACAGAAGGAACACTGTCTGGGTAAAGGGGGCCTTGAGAGGCAAGGAAGTCCTCCTCTTCCTGCCTCTGTTCTGCCTCAAGTGCCCTGTACATTATTCCACGCAGCGTATGTTCCAACAGGTGGACAAGAGGTACAGTGTCACTGATGCATGCACTGTCACTGCTCACCATCCTCGTGGCCTCCTCAAATGGTGCCAGGACAGTGCATGCATCCCTGATCATGCCCCACTGGCGTGGTGAAAAAAACCCGAGCTCCCCTGACCCTGTCCTGGTGCCGTAGTCGCACAGGTACTTATTGATGGCCCTCTGCTGCGTGTGCAGCCGCTGCAGCATGGCCAACGTTGAGTTCCACCTGGTGGGCATGTCACATATAAGGCGGTTCTTGGGCAGGTTCAACTCCTTTTACAGCTCAGCCAGGCGAGCACTGGCATTATAAGATCTGCGGAAATGCACACAGACTTTCCTGGCCTGCCTCAGGACATCCTGTAAGCCCGGGTACCTGCCCAAGAACTGCTGCACGACCAGGTTAAGGACGTGAGCCACACAGGGCACATGGATCAGTTGTCCCTGTCGGAGGGCGGAGAGGAGGTTGGTGCCATTGTCGCAAACCACCATTCCTGGCTTAAGCTGGCGTGGCGTCAACCACCTCTCGGCCTGCCCCTGCAGAGCAGACAGAACCTCTGCCCCAGTGTGGCTCCTGTCCCCCAAACACACCAGCGCAAGCACGGCATGGCATCTTTTTGCCAGCGTACTTGCGTAGCCCCTTGAACGCCTACGGAGCACCGCTGGTTCCGAGGACAAAGCACAGGAAGAGGCCATGGAGGAAGAAGAAGAAGAGGGGGTGGAGGAGAGAGGTGTGTCACAACCAGTAGTAGCATTTTGGAGGCGTGGCGGCGGAACAACCTCCAACACTACTGCACCTTGTCCTGCATCCTTCCCAGCTGCCAAAATAGTGACCCAATGGGCCGTGAAAGAAAGATAACGTCTCTGTCCATGCCTGCTGGACCATGAGTCAGCGGTAATATGCACCTTACCGCTGACCGCCCTGTCCAGCGAGGCCAAGACATTGCCTTCCACATGCCGGTAGAGAGCCGGAATCGCCTTCCGTGAGAAAAAGTGCCGTTTGGGAACCGCACATTGCACAAACTCACGGAAGGGGGCCGAGTCTACCAACTGAAAAGGCAGCAGTTGAAGCGCCAGCAATTTAGCCAAGCTAGCATTCAACCGCTGGGCATGTGGATGGCTGGGAGTGAACTTCTTTCGACGGTCCAGCAGCTGGGGCAGGGAAATTTGCCTGCTAGAATCGGACGTCGGTGTACTGCTAGCAGAGTGCCCGCAAGTACTTGGCTGTGACACACCTAATTCTACACCTTTATTCCTCTCAGTGCAGGTTTCAGAGAGGACTGAAGGTATAGTGGGGTTGGAGATCCCAGCTGATGCGGTGCAAGGAGGGGTCTGTTTTGTTCTTTGGTGTGGGTCTTTAAGGTAGGCTTGCCAACGAGCTGCATGGCAGGTCAACATATGTCTGGTCAAGCATGTGGTGCCCAAGCGGCTGATGTTTTGGCCACGCGATATACGCTTGAGACATATGTTGCAAACAGCAGCTGTGCGATCTGATGCACTCGACTCAAAAAAGGCCCACACCAAAGAACTTTTTGAATAACGGGCAGAGGCAGCGCCCTGCACAGGCGGAGCTCTGCCGTGTGATTCAGTCGGTGTGCTGCCCTTACGCTGACCCCCCGAGGGAATCCTGCCTTGTTGGAGATGTGCCTCCTCCTCATCCTCCTCCTCTTCCTCTCTCCTATTAGGCACCCACGTGGAGTCAGTGACCTCATCATCCCCTCCCTCCTCATCACTGGAGCCAATCTGGCAGTATGCTGCAGCTGCTGGAACATGACTGCCAGATTGGTGTCCTTCTTGAGCATCCCCTCTCTCTGCTCTCACGCTACTGCCTTCCTCTAGCTGGGTATCATCATCAGACCCTTCGAAACGCTGGGCATCCTCCTGGAGCATGTACCCAACACTGTGCTCAAACAGTTCGGGGGACTCCTCAGGAGGACATGGTGGGTCTAGGGAAGGAGTGACTGATGATGACATTGATACCAGGGAAGAGGACGCTTTGGCAGCTGCTTTGCCAGTACCCTGAGCCTGGGTGAGAGAGGATGAGGAGGATGAGGAGGGCTTGGTCATCCACTCTACCAAGTCTTCGTCATGATGCGGCTCAACACGTCCAGCTGCCGAAAATAAGGACAAGCGTTGTCCCATGGCCACGTGCTGATGACGATGCACTGCGTCCACGACCAGCACTGTTGTCTCTAGACACAGAGCCTGCTTGCCCTCTTTTATTGGCTCCTGACTGTCTGCCTCTCCTTGTTTGCCTTCCAGACATTCTAATGGCCTGCAGGGAGATGGGAAAACCAGCAATAAGGGGTAGCTTCAGGTGTATATTTTGCAGGAAGCACACTATGCCCGCTGTAAGTGCTGCAGATGACTGCCTGTGTTACACAACAGGAAAAAACAGCAATAAGGGCTAGCTTCAGGTGTTTATTTTGCAGGAAGCACACTCCGCCCGCTGTAAGTGCTGCAAATGCCTGTTAGTGTAACACAAAAGAAAAAAAGCTCCAGCAATAAGGGCTAGCTTCAGGTGTATAATGTGCAGGAGGCACACTCCGCCCGCTGTAAGTGCTACAAATGCCTGTTAGTGTAACACACCAGGAAAACACAGCAATACGGGCTAGCTTCAGGTGTATATTTAGCAGGAAGCACACTCCACCCGCTGTAAGTGCTGAAAATGCCTGTTAATGTAACACACCAGGAAAACACAGCAATACGGGCTAGCTTCAGGTGTATATTTAGCAGGAAGTACACTCCGCCCGCTGTAAGTGCTGCAAATGCCTGTTAGTGTAACACACCAGGAAAACACAGCAATACGGGCTAGCTTCAGGTGTATAATGTGCAGGAGGCACACTCCGCCTGCTGTAAGTGCTGCAAATGCCTGTTAGTGTAACACACCAGGAAAACACAGCAATACGGGCTAGCTTCAGGTGTATATTTAGCAGGAAGCACACTTCGCCCGCTGTAAGTGCTGCAAATGCCTGTTAGTGTAACACACCAGGAAAACACAGCAATACAGACTAGCTTCAGGTGTATATTTAGCAGGAAGCACACTCCGCCCGCTGTAAGTGCTGCAAATGCCTGTTAGTGTAACACACCAGGAAAACACAGCAATACGGGCTAGCTTCAGGTGTATACTGTGCAGGAGGCTTAGCAACAATGACACTGACACTGTCCCCTGCCTATCCTTCTCTCTTCCTGCACACAAGGTTTATCAAAGAATATGACACTGACACTCTCCCTGCCTATCCTTCTCTCTCCCTGCACACAAGGTTTAGCAAAGAATATGACACTGACACTCTCCCTGCCTATCCTTCTCTCTCCCTGCACACAAGGTTTAGCAAAGAATATGACACTGACACTGTCCCCTGCCTATCCTTCTCTCTCCTCCCACACAAGGTTTAGCAAAGAATATGACACTGACACTCTCCCTGCCTATCCTTCTCTCTCCCTACACACAAGAATAGCACAAAGAATAGCACAATGACACTGTCCCTGCTTATCCTTCTCTTTCCCTGCGCCGGAACACACTACACAAGGCCGCCGCGCTGGCGGCCTTTTATAGTGTGGGGCGTGTGCTAAACCCCCTGAGCTATAATTGGCCACAGGCAACCTGCCTTTGGCCAATTATGGCTCTCCTATCTGCCGGCGCTGTGATTGGCCAAGCATGCGGGGTCACAGTGCATGCTTGGCCAATCACAGCGCCGGGATTGCACTGCGATGGCGCAGTGTATTGTGGGCCGTTCGCGTCACTCGAATTTGGCGCAAACGGCCCAAATAGTTCGATCTTCGGCGAACTATCGAACAGCCGATGTTAGAGTCGAACGTATGTTCGACTCGAACACCGAGCTCATCCATACTCTTTACAGGCTAATTCATGCTTCCTCTCGTATATGTAGGAATTTGGCTAATACTTGCGTGCGCATGCATGCATATAGGCGTGCTCACGTGCGCAGATGACAGATGTTTTCAAAATGTTTTCTTTGTGTGTTTGTTGGGTATATATAGGGGAGGTGATCAACTAGAAAGATGTGCCAGTGGAGGGTATCATCCCTATAGTAAATATATTGCAACAAAAGGTAGGTAGTAGGATTTTAAATAACCCTCCAGTGATCATGCAAGTACACTTATGTAAGAAAAAATATGTACAAAATCTTTATTTTAACAATAAAATAATAAAACACGTGTCATATTGTGATGGCTTGCATACTGATGCCAGCAAAACATTATCCACTACAAACATATATACCTGTTTGTCAAGATGAGGAACTAGGTTCAACACATTTCGTGGAAATGTCAGCTTCTTCAGGACCTCTTAAATGTTCATGATCACACAAGTGGATTATTTTTTTGAAGATTTCAATTTATATAGTTTTCATGCATCTTGTAACTAGACCATACAGTATACAGAGATGTACTGGTGGAATATCCAGTGAGGTATAGTCTAGTCGGCCCATGGGAGAAATATCATCCACAGAGTAGAGCTCCTTATGCAGAAAGACCCTAGAGTCTCCACGTGGTGTTAATATTTTATTGCTAAAATAAAGATTTTGTACTTATTTTTTCTTACATACAGTAAGTGTACTTGCGTGATCACTGGAGGTGACAGATGTTGGCGCCAAATGGGCTATTTAAACTGTGTCAGTGCTAAGGATCAGTGCTCTTTCAGCCTTCCCTGTATCCTGTGACCCTGTGATTCTGTATGCCAATTCCAGTTGCTGACCCAGGTTCTCTGACCACTCTCTGAACTCCGCCTGCACCGACCCCGGCTTGTCTTTGACCTCTTTGAAATTGCCAACAGCTTGTCTCCTCAGGCATAAGTGGCCGAGACCCAGGGAAAAACAAATAATAATCCAGGATAGTGTAATAAAGTTTTATTAAAAGCCAAAGCAAGGATAAAATAGGGATTTTCCACTTACATTTAACAGTGCTATAGTCAGCACCAACACAAACAGCCTGGATATGTTGTCCTGTGTTGAGCCGGCATGCGTTCCAAACAGCTGAATGTCCTACCCAGATCAAGCCGGATATAACGTCACGAATGGCGGATGTATGCACGTCCGCCATACGTGAGATTATTTCCTGCTTGATCTGGGTAGGATATTAAGCTGTTTGGAACACACGCCGGCTTAACACAGGACAACATATCCAGGCTGATTCGCTATTGTAACACACCTGGGTGGGCTCGGTTTGCAGTGCTTATGCCCTGAGCCCACCTTATTTTGAAACCTATTAGATCCTCTGGCTCTAATCAGGTGCTTCAAAACCCCCTTCCCCCATTGGAATCTATGCATCTGGCGCCCTACATGGGGGCTGGAGGCATGGATGGGAGGGCGGCACCTGTGCGCTCCTTAATAGACGGGCAGCCCCTGGTTGTTGGTAAGCATGCATTTTGTACACATTGTGGTGGAGCACATTTTATAAGGAGTATTTGAGGCACTCTTACAAACAGGAGCACGTTGATTGGAGTTTTTTGTCCCTACAAAGATTTAGGAACATACGTATGTTTTTTCTGGACTGTGATATTATTTGTAAGGTTTTTTTTTTTTTTTTTTCACCATTTTGGACTTTCAAGCCTATCTGGATTATTATTCAATCTTTGATTATTTGTAATTACTATATATGCGTGAAATGGGAACTTATAGATAGGCAACTCCTATCCTCATATTGATTAGTGGTTCCAAATAACTGTTCTGCTTTATTATGACGCAATTGAAGGTTTTTATACACATGATTTACGTAGGTATCACATTAATATTACAGTTGTACGTTTATGGTAACAAGGGGTGTAACATAGGCAGACTAATTCTAATCAGGACTCGAAAGAATGCAAACGTAATGAAAACATTATTAGTGCCATGTGCACAGTGAGGGCCGTGTGCAATACATACAAAATAGAATACAATTATATACAGAACTTACAAATTTCCTTCACATGTGCTAGCGCCTTGCTCTGAAAAGGTGAATAAACCACCTTTTCAAAGGTGGTTTATTCACTTAAAGGGGCAGCTTCACATTTTTTAGTCTTAACATTCTGTGTTGGCGCCAAGGTTTACTATTATTGAATACACAGTCCACAAAATTTGCTGACATGTGGCCTTTTGGAGAAGGACGAAGAGGAGAAAAAAAAGGTGAGTTATGAGTCCAAATAAAATGACAAATACGTACCCTTGAGAAAGAGGAGGAGGGATAAAAGGGCACTTCTATGTAAAAGCTGGCAGTCGGGTGTAAAAATGTAAAAAAAAGCTTCTGGCTAAAAAGGCTAAATGTGGACCCACTCCCTGCTGTACTGTATTAAAAAAATAAAAATAAATGTTACATATCAGTGCCCAGCATCCCATGACCTTTATTTGACAATCCCTTGCCAATTAGATGTGAAAATGCCCAGAACTGATTTCAAGATTCACTCTCCACGAACTTCAGTGGGGTTTGGATTAATTTGGCAATTTGTTATAGGTTTGATGAACACCCTGTGACCCGAGCCCAGACACATTTGCCCATTCCTACTAATAATGACCGTTGGCACTTGGACACTTGTGTGGCCATAGAAGATGCTGGTGCTAAAGAAAGATAGTAATTTCAGCACTGATGTTTTACAGGCCTTGTAATGTGAAAAGGTTCTAAATCACAATGAACCTAATTGAACAAAGAAATGTTATTGATTTCCTATTCAGCTTTCTTGTGAGCTCACAGCATTGGTGTGCTGGAACTCTTCATCCTTGCTGACTAGCAGACAGATAGAGTGGAAAACAAGTGCAGCCATTTTAACCTGGTTGTTAATCCCTGTTGGCCATCCAACTGCAAATGTTAATGTCAATTAGGAGGAGACTGCACGCTTCTTTTCCTGTATGGACAGAATTCAGCTTTCAAAAAGAGAACCAATCATAAATTTGAACATAAAACTGTCTGTACAGAAAAGCTAGCATGCAAATGTCTAGGGGTAAGTGAAGCCATTAACATCCTCAAATATTCTGACAGATTAATTTATTAAACTAAAGCAGGCCATACACGGTCGGATTTGGAATTAATTTTCTTTTCAAAATCAGAAAGTTCTTTTTTTTTGTGATCCAATGAGGCCACCATTGATTTTCGAAATTCGGCCAACCAAGCCTTCATGTTGCTACAGAAAAGAATTTCGTACGAAAATTCTTAGATACGATTTTCGAAAGAAAATTCTTTCGAAATTCGAAATGTGTGTAGCGGGTATGTACTTTCCCGGGTGTAAATTTAAATTTGGAAGTGACACCAGTGATGTGTGATTCACCGCGGCCCATTGGGTGGCGCTGTCGCCCTGGGTTGGGTTGGATTATCGCTGTGTGCTGTCCTCCTTTTTGTCCTCCCTCGGCAGCGGTATGGTGGGGCGGGGACACCGCCGTGCTTGCTGGGAGAGGGTATAAAGGGGGCCGGCCATCTTAGTCACGGAGTCGAAGTCCCAGGCACCTTCAGCTTGCGGATGGTGGGTCGTGTCGCTCCTCTGGGTGGCCTAGGCCCAGGGGACAGCGGAGGTCGAGTTCCATCCCAGGCACCTTTAGCCTGGGGTGAGGTACTTAGATGGAGGTCCGGAGCTCAGTGCCCAACCCTGGGTTCCGCGAGGAAAGGAGATCCTAGGGTGCCCAGGGATTGGGTACCCGAATCCGGAAGGTGCAAAGGACCGGGGGGAGCTCCTCATTTGAAGACCCAGTGCAGCATATTGCCGGTGACAAGTGAGTCTCTCGTCGGAGACCGCCTGGATGGAAATCTACCCTGGTGCGGAGACCAGGACACACTTCTAGGAAGGGAAGTGGCAGCTTACATTGTGTCTGGGCCGGTTCGCATCCACACCTCCTTTTCTGTTCTGTTCTATCAAGGGAGTTCAACTGTTTGTGTTCAGACAAGGAGAATAAAGGAGTGTTGAACTTTAATGATGTGGAGCTCATTTTCTAACGGACATGGTTCACGGTGACTCTTGGAGGGAGGATCCAGGTGCACAGCACTGACCCAAAGGTAATACAAAACTGTTGCTCATACCGCACTAACACCTGTGGTGGAGGCCAGGCGTAGTGTCCTCGCTCCCTCCCCTTTAAGGTACCCCTAGACAAGAGAAAGACGAGACGAGACAAAGAGGGGAGTGGAGGTGGCTGCTATATGTGTATGGCCGGCATAAGTCTGTTTTACCTATGGCAACTGTTTGGTGAGGCATGATTTAATAAGACATTTAAGTAACATTTAGCCTGATATTTTTCAACTACGGTTCCTCTAGAGCCCTAGTACCCAACACATGACATGCCAACTTGTTGTGTGTTGGGCGGGCTGGGTCCATTAACTGTTAGGCACCAGAGGGCAGCAAAGCACCAGTGGGGTGTTGGACGCTTTCTGCTTTCCAGCCTTAAATAGGGACTGTATTGTTAGGCAGAGGGATGCCCACCCAACAGTACAAGTAAAGCCCTGGCCTTGTTGGGGAGAGAGAGTGGTGCCAGAGTGTGTGATCAGATAAGTAACTCCCAGTGCTGGGGATTACTTTTCACTGTCTCTAAACACCAATGCCGAAGGTGTTAAAAAACCACTACCATTGACCAGTAATGTATGTGGTGGATTAAAAACACTGGGCTCTATTCACAAAGCGATATTTTCATCTTTAAAAATTTTGGTAAAATAGCTCCTAGCATTTTTCTAAAAGTGTTTTGCAATTCACAAAAAATGCTACTAAAATACCGCATGCGGTATTTCATCGAAATGTGTAGCTGTTATCTCATGAAACCATGCAGTGTTTTATCTGATTGGAATATCCAGTAGATAGATACAGTGGAGAAGAATTGGAACCCCTGCAGTTTTTATTGCTAAGTCAGTGCAGTCCCTCCAGCATATGTATAATTACAATTGAAAAAGGGTGACTAGAATATCAGGCAAAGGGAAGCTGCTTTCACAGGACACACGTGGTGTATCAAAAACAGCTACGTTCTGTAGCACTGTCCCAGTAGGGCTTGCTGAGTGTTGACTTCTTATCCCTCGCTCTGGTTACCTGCAACTGGTTTCTAAGGGTTCCCACTTGGTTGCTAGGGGTTTCCCGCTTGTCCCACCCTTACTCCCGCTTGCTCGTTACTCAATGACCAGTCCAGGGTATTTGTGTTTTTGTATTTTATTTTGGAACTTGGATGGGAGAAGGGATTAGTGGGATACTCCAACTGGAACTATTCACAATAGATAAGGACTCTCACTTGACCTCACCGAATTACTTGTGGAAGCAGTCACACTGCTTTACCATACAGCCACATGTATGGAGGAATTAAGTCTTCTTGCTCTCACTAGCAGCAGACTTGATGCACTAAATTATCTTCAGGATACTCTCTAATTCAATTTGCTGAGGTTTGTAACAAGCATACTTTAAATGCAGCAAAAAATACACAAATTGCAGCTATATTTTTAGTGGCTAAGTGGAAAACTGATAAAATCCTTTAAAAAAAAAAAAAAATATTGAAGAATAGGTCGCATGGGGTCATAGCAAAGACGGTTGATATCAAATCTGCAGATAACAATAAGAAACAGATCCCTGGTTTGAACTTTTTTTTTATCTTCTTGCAGTGTGACAGTTTGGGAAAATTTGTGTTATCACTGGAGGAGCTGCTGTATTTTTTGGGTCCTTCCTGATCTACAACAGTGATGACCCATCCTTTCCTGGACATGAGTACCACCAACACATCCAGAACTTTTGGGATTTTTTTTTATTGAAGAGGTAAAGCCCTAAAGAAGAAAAAAGGTTAGACAACAAATACAATGCAGTGTCACGCCGTTTACAGTGCAAAAACACACTTGATATAAAGATATTTTACTTATCAATAAAAGGCCCTGACTAATCCACTGGCCAGTAGAATCATGTCTTTTGTGAAGTAAGGCTCAATTGATTGAAGGCAGACTCAGATTTACATAAGACACAAATGAACCTTACAGGAAAGAACCAGGTACAAACTTGTCTTATCAAAAGTTTATCAATTATACTATTGCCCCCCCCCCCCAAAAAAAAGAAAAAAGGAATAAGAAAAAATAAATAAATAAAAAATAAATAAATAAATAAATAAAACATGAAAAAATAAAATAATTCCCTCTCCCCCCTCCCTCCACGCCATCCCTGGCTGCGGAGGAGTAAGTCTGCTCTATCCCTACTCACTCCATTCCCTCTACTTGAGTCGTGTGTGGCAAGGTAACTTGATTTGCATCAGTAAGGACATGTTGACGAGGTCGAGAGACCGGGAAGAAGTTGGCCTACCGGTCCCAGCCGGTAAATACACAGCTTCCTACATGACACGAGTCATTGACTGGTACAAACATGGTGCCTTTAAATTGTGGGTCTCTTAGCACTTGATTGTCAATAATGCCCTTCTGTGTCACTTAAACAACGCCCCCTCCTACTTCCAAAAAGGCCACCGATGGCTATAGTTACTCTTCTTTTTTTAATGTGGAGAAAAAATAAATAACAATAAAATTATAATAAAAAATAAATAAATATGTGTATGTATATTGTGCCTCGTGGTTAAGTAATAATTACCCATAATTGTGTGTAGCGGCCCCCATGGCCTAATTCCCCAACTTAAGTGACAACAAACAAGCTTAAAAAAAGGGAATAGGGGAGGGATCCCCTCTCCTACTTCCACGTGTTTATTGGTTCATTTGTGTCTTATGTAAATGATGTAATATAAGAATGTACAATGCTGAATGGAAATGTTGAAGTTTATAATAAAAAATAAAATAAAAATTTTGATTATAAAAAAAAGAAGGCAGACTCAGATGTCCAAAAGGCCTCTCACAACTGATGATGCTAGTCCTTGGTCTCAAGCGGCTCCTTGTAGGCCAGTGAAAGGTCCCTTACTCAAGCCGGTGATGAATGAAGACTGTAGCCTCTTCCAGTAGCTCTTGTTTTCCTTAAACAACAGTCTCTCGGCAGACAATGGGGAACCCTCTGAAAGTAGCAAAAACACAAGACCGAAACAGCAGGAAAACTGGAGCACTTGGAACACTGGAATAATGACTCAGTCCCCTCTGGATAGTTTAGTACAAAAGTGCTGCACAGCACTACACTGCAGCAATAGCACAGCAATGTGTGGCTTTCATTGGCAAGTCCTAAGTCTCCCCAGATAATAGGCAAACTTCTACAGCAACATCATCAGCACATGGCCTCCTCACAGTAGCAGTATACCATGTGACCTTTGATTCTCTAGCTCCCAGCCCAAACTTAGCAGTCCTCCTCTGGCAATTTTACTTCAGAAGCCCTGAACCCCTGTACACGGGCTCCTGCCTCAGTACCACTCCAGCACATTTCTGCCCCAGCCTTGTCTCTGGACTCTGGCAGCAAAAGTCCATTCTGGTGCAAATGCCTGCTCTCCAGTCTCCACATGGGTCCCAATCCTGAGCCCACGGTCTTCACAGTACCTGGTGACTTAGAAGCAAAATCCAGCAGGAGCTACAGAGTATAAAACAGAAGAGAGGTGCCTCTATGTGTAGTAATATGGTTACATTTAATGAAGGTACAACATTTAGCAACTCACATGGTTGATGATTAAAAGAGGCTCTTCTAAGTATACAGGCATCTGGGGTAAAGGTGTCCACATAGACCATCCCCCGCACCGCCGGCTCTCACCGCTGTCAGTCTGCAATGGTGACCAGTAAGACTACCCTGCAGTATTTGCGATCTGAAAATGAGGCTTGAAGAGCTCGTGGAGCGCAGAGTGGAAGGGATGACGTCGATGGTGGTGTGGAGGATGGTCTATGTGGACAGCTTTCCCCCGGATGCCTGCATACTTAGATCTGCTTCTTTTAATCATCAACCATGTGAGTTTGCTAAATGTTGTACCTTCATTCAATATAACCAAATTTGCTACACTTAAGCCACGTACACACGATCGGATATCCTATGGATTCTAATCCGATGGTTTTGTCCATCGGAAATCCGATGAAGCTGACTTCCATCAGTCTTGCCTACACACCATCAGTCAAAAAACCGACCGTTCCAAACGCGGTGACGTAAAACACTCTGATGAGCCGAGAAAAATGAAGTTTAATGCTTCTGAGCATGCGTCGACTTGATTCTGAGCATGCGTGGGTTTTTTATCCGATGGACTTGCCCATAGACGATCGGAATTTGCTATCGTTTTTTGATCCATCGGAAAAATTTAAAACATGTTCTATTTTTTAAAACCGATGGAAAAAAGACCAATGGGTCCCATACACGATCGGTTTGTCCGATGAAAAAAGCCCATCGGACTGTTTTCATCGGTAAAACCGATCGTGTGTACAGGGCTTTTAGGCTACTTTCACACCCAGACCACCCGAGCGTTAGCGGTAAAGCGCCGCTAGTTTTAGCGGCACTTTACCGGCGCTGTGCGGGTGGGAGCGAGGCACTTTTAAGCCCAAAGAAGGGGTTAACAAGGGGTTTAAAACGCCCGAAAAGCTTTGCAGGCACTTCGGCAGCGCTGCCCATTGATTTCAATGGCAGGAGCAGTTTAGGAGCGGTGTTTATACTGCTCCCGCACTGCCCCAAAGATGCTGCTTGCAGGACTTTTTTTTCCGTCCTGCTAGCGCACCGCCCCAGTGTAAAAGCACTTTGGCTTTCACACTGGAGAGGCTTGAGAGGTGCTTTTCAGGCACTTTACAGGCGCTATTTTTAGTGCTAAAACGTCTGAAAAGCGCCTTCAGTGTGAAAGGAGTAGAGGCACCTCTCTTCTCTTTTATACTCAGTTGTGACATGACATTTCTTGAAAATAAAGTCACAATTTATTAAAAAATTATGCGTGTCTTGCAAAACACTCTCAAAACAAGGTTTTACTGTATCTGGGTTTGCAAAGACATTTGATGTACACAAAGTGGATTTGTATTCATTGTGACTATTGAGAATTGTATTTCAATTAAAGTTTTTGTGTTTGGAGGTCAGCTTCAAAGCACAAATATGACCCTCACAAAACACAGGATTCATCTAGAAAACTAAAGCTGCAGATCTGTTTTAAACAACATTGTAGGAAAACAAGAAATAAAAAAGACTCTATGGTTACAATGATGGATTTAAACAATTAAGCAAAAACTTCCACAGCCGTAAAGTCACGAAATACTTTGACTAACACATATTTCACTTCAGCAGACTTATAACTGATTCAGCGAATGGCCAAACGAGAATCTGAATACAGCATTACTGGTGCAATGTACAAGCTAGATTAGTTACTTATCCCTAGGTGATCAGCTTCGCAAGATGTTACTGCATTGTAGTTGATTCATTAAAAAAGGAGAACAGAAAATAAGGAAAAAATTAGGATTATTGCTGATACCAGCTGTCCAGGTTTCCCCATTCATTATATGAAAATCAATTAAACAATAATTCTGATTTGTCACTATGGACAACAGCTCTAATTTTTTCCTCATTTTCTATTCTCTAGCTTTAATGAATCAGTCCCTTTGTGCTTTGGAATGTCACAGAGATGTTAGGTTGCTATTATATTAATAAAAAAAAAAAAAAAAATCTCTGTATATTTACCAGCCTCTTCCTTTCCTGAATGAATACAGTGAGCGATTGGTAGCGATCGCTCCTGTGTTCATTCATAACTGAAGCATAGTAAACTGTGTTATTGCTGCATTGTATTGTTGGTCGACATAGGGATAAGGTTGTTAAGGGTCCCGACAGCACACGCAAGCACAATATATTCCTCATCAGCTGTCATTATTAAAGTATATTCTCATATAGAAAAAAAAATAGCATTGCACACGTCTTTGCAGTATGTTTAAAAATGAAGAAAAAAAATTGATTATTTACGATATCTTGGCATATGTTTGCCGTACTAATTCGTAGCAAATTGCAACTGACATAAGGTAAATTGACTTCCACATCTTTAGCTTTAATGTAATAATTTGTGTTTCTTGTTTTATTCATGTTTGCTGTATGGACACATCTTGCTTAACGAAACAGTAGGTTTACAGGTGTCATAATTATATATTACTTGTTTTCAGACATTTTTCCAATGTTTAACCCAGTGGTTCTCAACCTTTCTAGTGCCGTGACCCCGTGATAAAATTTCCCAAGTTGTGGGGACCCCTAACAGTAAAATTATTTTCGTAGCGTGGGTTGTCAGCACCCAAGGCAAGACAAGTAATTTGCGCCCCTAACCCATGGACATTTAGCACTCCCTGAGCCCCTTCCACTCGTACAATATTAAAACAAACCCTTATAATACATTTTAGGATGTACTACTCTTTCTCTTTGTTCTCCTTTCTTTCCCTTTTCTCTCTCTCTATCCTTATCCCAGCCCCCCCCCCATCCCTCTCTCTAGCCGTCTTTCTTGTTCTCTTATTTCTTTCTTTTCCTTTTCTTCCTCCCCCTCTTTTCCTCTCCCTTCCATGTATTCTCTATTTTATTCCTTCTCTTACTCCTTGGTGGGGGGTGGGGGGAATGGGATGAGTGCCAATACTGGTTAGAGTTATGATTAGCCAACTTAGGTGCTCTTGATCAAGGTCATCTGCTGATCTGAGAACTGTAGTGGGGACTTTTAATGGCAACTATAATCACAGGTAGTGTTAATCACTGTGTCTCTGACTTTGTGGTGTCCCGTAGCAGTGACACCTATGCCGAAATCAGGAGATGGGGTCTCACTTCACATTCCTCATCAGCATAGGCGTGCGCACAGGGTGTGCCAGTGTGCCCAGGCACACCCTAATCATCCTTTACAGCACAGATTCCCCCTACTTCCCTGGCTCCCTCCTTCCCCCTGCAGTGCTACCATCTTCCCTCCTCTCCTGCCAGCTGTTGCTGCAAGGATGTTTTAGTATGAGTGGAGGAAGGGGCCAGTAAATATGTAATTGACCATCCCCTTCCCTTTCTGAATGAATATCATGAGTAATCAGTAGTGTGTGTTTGAGCTTTGGGGTGCAATAGGCTGCGCACACCTATGCTCACCAGTCAGCTGACCTCTAGTCTCTGCCCCACAACTATGCCATGAACTGAATGGGTGGCAGTAAAGAGGCTGAGTGGGTGGCCGTGGGCTCTAGGAACAGCCCAGCTGGGCAGCCAGAGGCTCCAGGGACAGCCCTGCTGGGCGGCCGCAAAAAGGCTGGGAGAACGGTGCAGGCTTCAGAAACAGCCCAGGATTTGGTGACCCCTGGCAAATCATCAATTGACCCCTGAGGGGGTCCCAACCCCCAGGTTGAGAACCACTGGTTTAACATGATTTTTTTTTATTAATCAGAAGAGAGGTCAAAGTCCAATGAAAATGATTTAAAATGAATATGTCCTCTTTCAGCTCTGCAGTGCAAAATAAAAAAATATATAATAATTGAAGCCCCTTTTTCCCCCCAACAGCATATACTCATCTTACCTTGCTCCTGTCCACTTTCCTTGGTATATTTGTTCTCTGTCTAATCTGGTAGTTTTAAGTACAACGCCCCCAACACTAAGAAATAAGAACAACTTGACCCTCTAGATGCTCTATGGCAGGGGTCTCCAAACTTTCTAAACAAAGGGCCAGTTTACTGTCCTTCAGATTTTAGGGGGGCCGGACTGTGGCCATTGGGATTAGAAAAGGTCCTGACATCAGTGAGAAAATAAAAATAATGCCCCACGGTTTGTCTCAGTGGGGAGTAATTGTGCCTCATCATTTGTGTCACTGGGAGGAATTGTGCCCCCTCAATGGGCTCCATTATTGGTGTCATTGGGAGAAATTGTGCCCCGTCCTTGGTGTCACTGGGAGGAATTGTGCCCCGTTCTTGGTGCCACTGGGAGGAATTGTGCCCCGTCAGTGTCATTGGAAAAAATGATACCCCATCGTTGGTGTCATTGGGAGAAATTGTGCCACATCGTTGGTGTCATTGGTGTCAGTGGGGGGGGGAATAGTGCCCCATCTTTTGTGTAATTGGGAGGAATTGTGTGCCTTCATTGGTGTGAGTGGGGGGGAATTATGTCCCATTGTTTGTATCAGTGGATGAAACAGTGCCCCGAGGGCCTCATAAAAGCAATCAAAGGGCCGTATTTGGATCCCGGGCCGCAGTTTGGAGACCCCTGCTCTATGGCATCAACTCAACTCGCAGTGTTTGAAGGAGGAGGAATTCTGCCTATGACTCCAAGAACACCATCCCCACCATCAAACATGGAGGTGAAAACCTTATGCTTTGGGGGCGTTTTTCTGCTAAGGGGACAGGACAACTTCACTGCATCAAAGGGACGATAGATGATGCCATGTACCATCAAATCTTGGGTGATAACCTTCTTCCATCAGCCAGGGCATTGAAAATGGGTCATGGATGGGTATTCCAGCATGACAATGACCCAAAACACACGGCCAAGGCAACAAAGGAGTGGCTCAAGAAGAAGCACATTAAGGTCCTGGAGTGGCCTAGCCAGTCTCCAGACCTTAATCCCATAGAAAATATGTGGAGGGAGCTGAAGGTTCGAATTACCAAACGTCAGCCTCGAAACCTTAATGACTTGGAGAGGATCTGCAAAGAGGAGTGGGACAAAATCCCTCCTGAGATGTGTCCAAGCCTGGTGGCCAACTACAAGAAACCTCTGACCTCTGTGATTGCCAACAAGGGTTTTGCCACCAAGTACTAAGTCATGTTTTGCAAAGGGGTCAAATACTTATTTCATTAATTAAAATGCAAATCAATTTATAACTTTTTTGAACTGTTTCCTGGATATTTTGGTTATTCTGTCTCTCACTGGTAAAATAAACCAACCATTAAATTTGTATAGACTGATCATTTCTTTGTCAGCGGGCAAACATACAAAATCAGCAGGGGGTCACTGTATCTCTTATCCTGCTAGAAATCTAGTGCTGCCCCAGGCATCAGCCCAGCCCAGTGAACTATAGAATACCTCCCCAATGTTATGGTAATGAGTCCTAAGAACCCTGTCCGAGGGTGACAACAATGTTCCTTGTTTGTTTGTGTTGGCTGTCACCTATCTGATACAATACATAGTCCCAGAAATAATGAAAAGACAACAAAACTCAGAACCTAGGCAGCAAGAATTCAGCATGGTTTCATAGTTTTATCAAATTTCTTTTATCTCCTTGTATATACAGGTATATACAAGGTTATTAGGTTTTCACAGCATTGCTGTTAGAAATCATGGGACCCCATACAGCCTTCCTGACAGTCTCACCCCCCCTCCAAAAATATCAAATGGTATTTTCGCTAAAATGCCAAGGCATGGCAGAAATGATACCCCCATCAAATAATACACATGTGCTATTGTGGGCTAAAAGCAGGCAGTGAGGAGGCAATGTACCTCCTCACTACCTGTCAATTGCTCTTGTAGAGCGTTCCAACGGCCCCTCAGAGAGCAATTCACATTTGAATTGGCCCATATGTCTTTTATAATTATTTTTTATAATTGTACTTTTTTTTTACTTTTTTTTTTAATTGTATTTTCAGCTTATTTCTTTATTTATTTTCACATTTTTAACTGCCTTTTGGGGGCTTTCAGTGAAATATTACATTTGAGACAGAGAAAGGGACTGAGGATACATTTTTATCTGTCCCTTTCTCTGCAGCCCCAGTTGCACTGGACAGTGAATGAATGGGAAATGCTCTGATACTTCCTGTTCTTTACAAACTGAAGCATAGAAAATACAGCTTACTATGCTTCGGTGATGAATGAACACAGTGAGCAATTGGTACCAATCGCTCACTGTGTTTTTTTTCAGGAGGACCAGTAAATATGGCATATCTACTAGTTCTCTCCTGCTCCCCATCCTCAAACCGATCCCCCAGCGGGAGCAGGGGAGAAGGGAAGCACACAGAGGGCCTGGTTGAGGGAACTGATCCTAGAACTGATTCCCTTGCAGCACAGCAGGAAGGAGAAAGAAGAGTGGAAGCCGACAGCATTGCAGGGGGATCAATAAGAGTCACAAGAGTCAGCAATAAGGCAGTACAGCCAACCCTTTTGAACGGCAGGTGCTCAGGCCCCCTTTTTACCCGATGGGGCCTGAGCCTTGTTAAGGGGGCTAGTTGTACTGCCTTTTTAGAGGCCCTGGGTTTTCATCATCTACAGAATGCAGTTAGGGCAAGGTGCATTTGACTTGCTTCAGGCAGATATAGACTTGTACAGGAATGCAAAACCAATCTGACACAAAAGAAAGCCTGACAACACAGGCCCTATTTTATGTTATTTGAGGGTTACAAAGTAGGAAAAACTTTTTACATACACTTTATTGTGGAACTTCACCACTCCTAAATGATCTCTTTCTCACCCCTGTACCATGCTGTTATCTAAAAAAAAAAAAATAGTGCATTCGCAGATGCTCTGCTGGTCTCTTTCAAGCATTTTGAATTTGGCAAAGACCGTCAGTGCATCTGCACACATGCAGCAAATCTCCATGTGTGTGCACAACTGACACCAGATTTTGGTGGATGAGCATTGTAATGCCCCGTGGCATTTGTGTGCATATGTGGACATGTGCCACAAACTTGTGATTTAGTAACATACTGTTTCCTGGGATCGCTGTGACTTAGCAATCCCAGGAGGCAGTGGGGCCCGGCCTAGGTTGGAATCTTAGTAGTTGTGCCTTGCATCACAAAATTGTAAACAACAGAAAAATGTGCATTTGTGGAAGCATTTTCTTAACCTTAACCACTTAAAGCGGAAGTAAACCCATTGATTTAACAGTTTCAAAAAGCAGTTACATTCCCGGCATGCCAGGAATGCCACCTGTCACATTGGTTGTGCTCTCAACCAAACTGACAAACCATCCAATGGCTGGTGTCATAACTGATCACATGTACAGCATCATGGCAGTTGAAGATTAAACAGAGGCCAAGATGGCTTCCTTGCCTGAAAATGATAGGAGGGTTTACTTCCACTTTAAAGCGGAGTGTCACCCAAAATAACATCTATATACGAGCACACTCCTTACACTACTAACATGTCCAGTAGCCACATCTTTTTTTTTTTTTCTGTTGTACATACCGTATTATGGCTATGTCAATTTCGGCTTCCGGGTACTCACTCCCGCGGGAGTAGGCGTTTCTATTCTCCCGCAATGTAATCTGGGAGTTTGCATGTCCTGCAGAAAAAGTTCCCCGGCGGATAAGGTTCCCCCCCCTGTACTGCGCATGCGCGGCACGAACCTCAACGGAGTTTCCGAAAGTAGCCGAACATGTAGAGCTGTGAGTCGGCTCTACACGGCGCCTGCGCAGTCAGCTCTACACGGCTCTTAGTCATTGTGCAGGCGCCGTGTAGAGCTAACTCGCAGCTCTACATGTTCGGCTACTTTCGGAAACTCCTTTGAGGTTCGTGCCGCGCCTGCGCAGTACAGGGGGGTCCTTTTCCGCCGGGGGGACCTTCTTCGGCAGAACACCGTCCACCGCTTCCAGGAAGTCAGTGCTTGTGGGCTTCACAATGCCCACAAGCAAAATGGAAAATTTCTATAGCTGATTTTAAAAGTTCATCTTTTGCCCGAAAACAGACAGGAGAGGTTTGAAGTCACCAAACACGTGAGTACTAATTGGTGATCTAAAAATACATTGAATGCAACCAAAAACAAAAAAATTATTTGCAGCGGAACCTCCGCTTTAAGCCCCGGACCAATTTGGTTGGTTAAGGACCAGGCCACTTTTTGCGATTCGGCACTGCGTCGTTTTAACTAACAATTGCGTGGTCGTGCGACGTGGCTCCCAAACAAAATTGATGTCCTTTTTTTCCCACAAATAGAGATTTCTTTTGGTGGTATTTGATCACCTCTGCGGTTTTTATTTTTTGCGCTATAAACAAAAATAGAGCGACAATTAAAAAAAAAATGCAATATTTTTTACTTTTTGCTATGATAAATATCCCACAAAAATATATATAAAAAAAATGTTTTCCTCATTTTAGGCCGATACGTATGCTTCTACATATTTTTGGTAAAAAAAAAAAAAAAAAAAAAATCGCAATAAGCGTTTATTGATTGGTTTGCGCGAAAGTTATAGCGTCTACAAAATAGGGAATAGTTTTATGGCATTTTTATTAATCATTTTTTTTTTTACTAGTTATGGCGGCGATCAGCGATTTTTATCGTGACTGCGACATTATATCGGACACATCGGACACTTTTGACACTATTTTGGGGCCATTGTCATTTTTACAGCGAAAAGTGCTATAAAAATGCACGGCTTACTGTGAAAATGACACTGGCAGTGAAGGGATTAACCTGCAGAGGGCGCTGAAGGGGTTAAGTGTTTTCTAGGGAGTGATTACTACTGTTAGGGGGCGTGGCTTGCCGCGTGACATCACTGATCGTCGTTCCCTATGACAGGGAACAGACAATCAGTGGCAGTCACACTAGGAAGAACGGGGAAAGGTTTGTTTACTCTTACCTCTCCCCATTCTTCAGCTTTGTGACCCGATCACGGGACACCGGCGGCGATCGGGTCCGCGTATCCCGCGGGCGCTGTCACAGAGCACAGGAACAGATCGCGAGTGCGCCACCAGCGGCGCGCTCGCGACCCACGGCTGGGCTCTTAAAGGCGACGTACAGGTACGTGCTTGTGCCATTCTGCCGACGTATATCGGCGTGAAGGGGTCCTTATGTGGTTAAATAAGGACATGTGTGTTCCAGTGCATTTTTTGGTGCGTTTAGGTGCATTCCGGTGTGTTTTTGATGCGTTTTACAATGTTCCAGTACAGTCCAGTGCAGGAAAAATGCAGCATGTTCTGCTTTTTTTTCTGGAACTTGAACGCACTGGAACTGACCACACTGGCCTGAACTATGCCATTGAAAACCATATAACCTACTATCCATGTGTTTTTTGATGCAGAAAAAAAAATGGACTGCATATGTGTAAACTGGCCCTAAGCGTTTTTTAACTAGCTGGGGGGAAAAAAGACAGGCAGGAGCATCAGACTCACAATAAGGAAGCTTGTGCTTTGACTACAAAGATCAGACAACCCCATCATTTTAGAGAAAACATCCTTTTAGAGAACTGTACCATTTTCTATATGTTCTATCTAAATTGTAATGCTATTAGTATGGCCTAAATTGTGTTTATCCATCACCTAGGGCATAAACTTTGAAAGACATGACCAAACATCTAGCTGTTTGCTACTTTGCTAGGAATGCAGCACCACTGTGAAACCTGTACTGAGAGAAAAATAGAGGTTGCTATTACGGACATTTCCTTCTGAAAGCTCTTGTTTCCTGACTGTCTTGCTGACCCAAAGACTGTAATGCTTCATGATTTACTTCTCTTTTTTTATTTTCCTCTGGTGTCTTTGAGCATTAAGTTATATAAATGTTGATAGTATTCTTCAAAAGCCTGAAAGATTTTCCTATTTTTAAATACCAATTGTGGTCTCTCAAGGTGGGCAATCGTTTTTATGGTTGGACAAAGCACCAAGTCCAAAAGAAGAGAGCTACAAAAATTATAAGTGTTCCCTCACTAAAGATTTACAGTGCCTTGAAAAAGTATTCATACCCCTTTAAATTTTCCACATTTTGTCATGTTACAACTGTAGCGCTACCCCCAGCTAAGAGAGCCGCTGGTTTTTTGGGCCCTGAGTACAGCTCCACCAACCCCCGGCAATCTACTCAACCCACTTATGGCACAGTTAGTCTAGGGGATGTTATCTATCACAATCTATACCTGATTGTACACACACCAGGGCCATCTTTTCCATTGGGCACGCTGGGCAGTTGCCCAGGGGCCACACTTGCCTGGGGGGCCCCACCGGCTGCCCAGCGACCCCAGTAAAAAATGGTGGGAAGCGGCGGGTCAGAACTGTGCATGCGCAGTTTGTGGAAATCGCAGAGAAGATCCGATCCTCCATGAGTGCTGCCTCTGTCTGTCCGCCGATGACGACGTTAGCCACACCCGCCAGACTTAAAAAAAAAAAAAAGCAGGAGGAGCTGAGGGTGAATGGACAGAGTAGAGTTGTCAGAGCAGACAGCACAGCAGGCTTGAAGCAGAGTGTGGCAGAGTCGGACCCCTGTCGGCAGTGCCGGTTTTCGTGAGCCTGTAACCTGCCCAGCCACCAGCCAGTACAGACACGGAGTGCCCTGGTCGGTGTCGTACGGTGAGTGGCTGTCTGGCTGACTGTGCAGCTTGCACAAAGAGGTTGGGGGGTGGTCTGTTGCTCTGATGTAAGTGGGAACTCTGATGTAAAGAGAAAGCAGTGGACTCTGATATAAGGTGGTCTCTGGTCACCATAGCCCCCCCTTACATCAGAGTTCCCCCTTACATCATGATCTGCAGTGTTCCCCTTTACATAAGAGTTCCCTTGCACTGTAAGGGGGAATCCTGCAGACTCTGATGTAAGAGGAAACTCTGTGCTGGCTGGGTTATAGTAACCTAACCTTCATGTCAATGAAGAAATGTTTTTTTTTTTACTTTTGTTTAACTTAAACACATTGCTAATAGCACGATCTATATGTTTTATAGTTTAAATACTGACATTTGCACTGTTTGGCACTGAAATGTAATTTTAGGTACCTTTTTGCAGTGGCAGTAAAAAATGTGGTTCTGCCAGTAAATGTCATGATTTTTGTCAGTAAAAAATTCTCGTGCGTGATTGTGTAGACAGGGCCCCAGTGCACCGTTTTGCCCGGGGGCCTATAATGCTCTTAAGATGACACTGACACACACCTCAACTATATTAAGAGGGAAGCACTATGTGCAATGATAACACACTGATAGCAAGTGGTAAAGTATAACTGTTTTACTTTTGGTTAAAAGGCATAGGTTAGAACATAACACATAACTTGCTTACAGAGCCCTGCAGCTTCTGATATAGTATACACTAATAGCGCAGCGCGGTCATACACCACGTGCAGCTATCAGTATCTATGCGCCCTGTGGCGCACCAAACAATATTCTCCCCCCCGGTCAGGCCTGACACAGATTTAACTTAGTCTTTAGAATAACACTTTCTTCGCATGCAACTTGAACGGTGGTGCACATACAGGAAACAACACTTGTAATCCACAGAGTAGGCAATCAAAAAGAACAGTTCACTGGAGACCACTCACTCAGTTCCGCTACTAGTCTCTAGTAAAATAGCAAATAAAGGCCGGTGGGCCAAGGCAGTCTCTAGGCCTAGCAACAGTACAGCCTATTGGTCTGAGCAGGTGCTCGCTCACCACTCCGGACGCGATCCCAGTCCGGGACTTCCACCACTGTGTCTCCGCACACAGCGTCTGAACGATCGGGTCTCTGATCCAACGAATGTCAGCAACATGAAGATAGTCAGATGCCACCCAGGCTCGCAACAAGGTGGAAGGCTCTTTGGAAGTTGTACAAGGCCCCAGGCTTCAGGCCTGATACTCCAGCAGATCCGCACAGGAAGACCGGTTGATAGCCGTGCAGTGTCCAAAGAGGCCGAGCTTAGCCTCGCCTCCTCCTTTTATCTCCCCACCCACAAGTCTCTGCGGTAGCAACATTGCACCCTGGGTGCCAAACGGGGTTCTGGGAAATGCAGTCCTAGAGTCTTAAAGGAGACCCCGCTACACACTTCCCCCACTTGAACTCTTTGGTCCCCAAAGATAACTCTTAACATACACTACGTACAATCCTAGACAACGTTGTGTAAGATGTCGGCAGAGGAAACTCCCACCAGAACTGAGGGGTTGAATTCTCTTGCCCACAGGTCACATTTTCATGAGTGGCCTGCCTAACTGTGCCAGGGGATGAGTTGGGGTTGCCCTCCACCAAATGAACAGTGGAGGGAACTGGATGCTCTGCACTTCTCCTTGCAGTGACCACAGTTTCTTCTGAGCTCTTTCCCATTTGTGGGTAAGTCAACTTCTTAGGAGGCCTTATAACTCTTCTGGCTCTTTGCTCTCTTGGAACTTCTGGCTGAGACACTACAGGCTCTCCTTCTGGAGCAGGCTTGAAGGATTCTGCTGGTTCTGAAACACTTGGTTCAGGAGTCGGGAGGTACATAGAGTCTCTTGGGTCCCCCTCCGAGTATGTGTCACAGGCATCTTCCCAGTAATCTGACAAAGGACTGGATGGAATAAACTCAGTAGCTTCTGCATTCAGTGTTCTGTCTATAGTGTTTTCAGTAGGGGAAAGATCTATAGCAGAAGTTCCTGGAGTCGGGGAAGGCCATAACCAATCAAGTTCCTGTCTCTCATCTTCACTTAGTTCAGAGGTCTCTACATCTCCATTTCGAGAGGACTGGGACCGAGTGTTTGGCCTGGGAGTATCCAGAATGGAGACTGAGTCTGGGGAGTCCCTCACAGGAGGCATCCGAACTGCTTCGGCAAGTGGGAGTAGGTGGTTCCGGTGCCAGGTCTTCAGTGTGCCCACCTTACCTTCGGGCTTCAACTTATAGACAGGAAAGCCCAGCAGCTTCTTACAAATGACATAGGGTTCAGGTCTCCATCTGTCTGCAAGCTTGTGTTTTCCAGGGACCCCCAGGTTCCGTAGCAGAACTCGGTCTCCAGGTTGCAGGTCCTGGATCCGAACCTTCAGGTCAAAGTTTCTCTTGTTGCGGGCCCCCCTTTGGTCTGAAGCCGCTTGGGCCTGCTCATAGGCCCTCTTCAAGCTGTTTCTGAGTCTGTCCACATATCCCTTGTGACTGGTGGCCGAGGAATGATCTATGGAGGTGCCAAAGGCCAGGTCCACAGGTAACCTTGCTTCTCTTCCGAACATGAGGCGGTAGGGGGGAGTAGCCTGTGGCATCACTTGTGGTACTATTGTAAGCGTGCACTATAGCCGCTATGTGCTTGCTCCAATGCTGTTTCTTCTCGCTATTCAAGATTCCCAACATATTGAGCAGAGTTCGGTTGAACCTCTCCGGCTGAGCATCCACTTGTGGGTGATAAGAAGAGGTTCGGGTCTTCTTGATCCCCAAGGAATCCAGGAGCTTCCGGTTCAGCCGACTTTCAAAGTCCCTCCCTTGATCCGAGTGAAGTCGCTGTGGTAGCCCATAGTGGACAAAATACTTCTCCATAAGTACCTTGGCCACAGCGGAAGCCTTCTGGTCTTTGATTGGAAAGGCCTGGGCATACCGGGTGAAATGATCGGTTATCACCAGAACATTTCCTAGTCCACTCAGGTCGGGTTCGAGGCAGAGAAAATCAATGCATACCAAATCCAGCGGGCCTTGACTTTGTAAATGGCCCATTGGGGCAGCTTGATGGAGTAAAGTCTTCCTCTGGATGCAGCGTGCACATGAATGGCAGTATTCCTCTACAGTAGGTGCCGCCGATATTGTGTCAATCTCGCCGCTTCTAGCGGCGATATTGACACCCTATGAGCTCCGTCGCGAGAGCCAGCGCCGAGCTGTCTCGTCATCGGGAAAGGAAAAAAATGTTCCTTTCACCCGACATGCATTGCCGATAGGCGGGGATCCGACGCGGATTCCCGCCAATACCAGGCACTGCGTTTGGTATGAATCCTGAGTGGGAACTCCACGCCAATTTTTAAAGAAAAAAACGGCGTGGTTTCCCCCTCCAGGAGCATACCAGGCCCTTGGGTCTGGTCTGGATTTCAAGGGGAACCCTACGCCGAAAAAACGGCGTGGGGGTCCCCCTCAAGATCCAAACCAGACCCTTATCCGAGCACGCAACCTGGCAGGCCGCAGGGGAAGAGGGGGGACAAGAGCGGCCCCCCCTCCCTCCTGAACCGTACCAGGCCACATGCCCTCAACATGGGGGGTTTGGTGCTCTGGGGCAGGGGGGCGACCTGCGGCCCCCCCACCCCAGAGCACCCTGCCCCCATTTTGATGAGGACAGGGCCTCTTCCCGACAACCCTGGCCGTTGGTTGTCGGGGTCTGCGGGCGGGGGGCTTATCGGAATCCGGGAGCCCCCTTTAATAAGGGGGCCCCCGGATCCCGGCCCCCCCACCCTATGTGAATGAGTATGGGGTACATCGTACCCCTACCCATTCACCTGGTGGAAAAAAATGGTAATAAAAACACAACACAGTTTTTAAAAGTATTTTATTGCACTGCTCCGGAGGTCTTCTTCCGACTTCGGGGGTCTCCGGTGTCGTCGCCGCGCTCTCCGGTTCTTTCTTCTGCCGGGCCTCCGCTAACTTCTTTTTAGCTCTTTTGCTAGCGGAGGACCGGTCTTCTCCTTCGCCTTCTTCTTCTTCCGCTCTCCGGTTCTTCTCCCGCTCTCCGGTTCTTTCTTCCGCCGGTCCCTCCACTAACTTCTTGTAGCTGTTTTGCTAGTGGAGGGGCCGGTCTTCTCCGTCGTCGCCGTCGGCGTCTTCTTCCCTCTTCTCCTCCTCGATGTTGACTCGACGCTTCCTCTCGCAGTAATGAGAAATCTTCGGTCCGCAGAGATTAATATAGGCTTCACATGACGTCACAGTCACATGCTCCGGGGCACATGTGCACATGACGTCACAGTCACATGCTCCAGGGCACATGTGCCCCAGAGCATGTGACTGTGACGTCATGGGACCATGTGACTGTGACGTCATGTGAAGCCTATATTAATCTCTGCGGACCGAAGATTTCTCATTACTGCGAGAGGAAGCGTTGAGTCAACATCGAGGAGGAGAAGAGGGAAGAAGACGCCGACGGCGACGACGGAGAAGACCGGCCCCTCCACTAGCAAAAGAGCTACAAGAAGTTAGTGGAGGGGCCGGCGGAAGAAAGAACCCTGAGAGCGGGAGAAGAACCGGAGAGCGGGAGAAGAAGAAGGCGACGGAGAAGACCGGTCCTCCGCTAGCAAAAGAGCTAAAAAGAAGTTAGCGGAGGCCCGCCAGAAGAAAGAACCGGAGAGTGCGGCGACGACACCGGAGACCCCCGAAGTCGGAAGAAGACCTCCGGAGCTGTGCAATAAAATACTTTTAAAAACTGTGTTGTGTTTTTAGTACCATTTTTTTCCACCAGGTGAATGGGTAGGGGTACGATGTACCCCATACTCATTCACATAGGGTGGGGGGGCCGGGATCCGGGGGCCCCCTTATTAAAAGGGGCTCCCGGATTCCGATAAGCCCCCTGCCCGCAGACCCCGACAACCAACGGCCAGGGTTGTCGGGAAGAGGCCCTGTCCTCATCAACATAGGGGCAGGGTGCTCTGGGGTGGGGGGGGCCGCAGGTCGCCCCCTGCCCCAGAGCACCAAACCCCCCATGTTGAGGGCATGTGGCCTGGTACGGTTCAGGAGGGAGGGGGGCGCTCTTGTCCCCCCCTCTTCCCCTGCGGCCTGCCAGGTTGCGTGCTCGGATAAGGGTCTGGTTTGGATCTTGAGGGGGACCCCCACGCCAATTTTTCGGCGTAGGGTTCCCCTTGAAATCCAGGCCAGACACAGGGGCCTGGTATGCTCCTGGATTCATACCAAACGCAGTGCCTGGTATTGGCGGGAATCCGCGTCGGATCCCCGCTCAATACAGTGTCGCGTCTCCTCGCCATTGCAGCGAGCGTGACACGTGTCGCCACCCTGCTGCCGACATCTCGGCACTCCTGTCGCCGAGAATCTTGGCGATGGGAGCGCGATAGAAACACAATATCGGCGGCACCTACTGTACTTCAGCCCTCATGCAGGGCCAATAGAACCGCCGGCTCCTAACAAGTTGGAAGGTTCTTTCAGCCCCTAGGTGTCCATGATTGTCATGCAGGGCAACCAGGACAATCTCTCTGTGTTTCTCAGGAAGGAACAATTGCCACTTATCTTCCAAGTCATCGGAGGGGCCCCTTCGGTAGACCACCCCCTGATGCACCTGTAACCTGTCCCACTCCTTTCTTAACAGGCAAGCTTCCTTTGAAGGATGGCGCAGGAGTCTAGTCGGATCCTGATTCTCCAGGGCCTCCAGGACCAATCCCCCTATGGGGTCTTCCAATTGGTCACACCTCAACTCCTTCTTTGACAGTTTTGGCAGATTACCTTCTTCCACCTGGCCAACTGGGCCTTGGCTCTCTCTTTCCAAGCCCTGGGCAGATTCGGGTTCTCCATAGAGAGCTTCTCCAAAACATTCCCTTCTTCTCCACTTCTGACAAGGCAACCGGGGCAGCAGGGCTCACCTGTCCCAGTAATATTCTGGCTGGGATCTCCATGGGACCATCCGTAGTGTTCCTGACACTCACAGGGACCTTATAGTGGGCCTTTTTCAGAGCCCTCAGCGGGACCACTTCTGGGATTACTTCTAAACCCGAGTGTTCTTCCCTTGGGTCGGGCTCCAGCATGACAAAGGGTCCAGGTTGCTCCCAAGTAAGCTTCACAGTAGCTCTGAGACAGGTTACTTCACCGGGCTGCAACACTACCCCCCTCTTTTCAAGTCTCCAGACCTTCCCCACTCCCTCTTCCGGGGCCTTCTTCTCCAAGACTAACCGCTGATAAGCTGTCTTCAAGATGGGGTGGATCTTGGTGGCTGCCGGGTCCTTCCTCACTGCAAGAGGGGTCAGGAGTCTCCGGACTAGGTCTGTGTTCGTCCCTATTATTAGGGAACTCTTGTTGGCTCCAGGCGGCCGGGGGCACACAACTGCCAGAGTGTCGAACACTTCAACCTTCCCGGCCACAGAGGGGTCAAAGGTCAGTTTTATGAGCAGGTAGCCATCATAAGGGAAGCTCTGGGTCCCGATTCCCCATATTTCTAGCTCTTCTATCTTCTTGATGGGTAGGTGGCCTAAGTGTCCCGGTATAACAGGGTCACCTGTGCCCCAGTATCCAAGATGGCTCTTGTGTAGACTCCCTCCACTTGAATGGGTACTATGGGGGATGGGCCTACCAGCTTCTCTGGATATGGCTTCAAAGGGGTTGCCTTTTTATCTTTGCATGCTCCCTTCGGACTTCCCTTCTTCAAATTCCCTCTGGACTTGAGTCTTTCTTGGGCTCGGTATGCATTGATTTTCTTTCCCCTAATGGGTGTACAGACCCGCTGAGGGACACTTCGCTCTTTTTCTGGGGTGTATTCCCGCTGTGGAATACTGTGCTTCTTCTGAGGAGTTTTGTCCTCTGTTTTCCTTGGCTTCTCATTCAGTTTGGAGCTCACTGAAGATGATGGGCACCCGGTTGACTCCTTCATCAGGGCCCTCTGGAGTTTCCCGCCGGCTTGCGGTTATCTGTTTTCTTTTTCTTGGGACTGGAACATACAGCTGCAATATGGCCAATTCCTCCACAGTTAAAACATATCACATCCCCCCAATCTTGTAGGGGGGTGGGCACTGAAGTGCCTGAGAACAGCTCCTTCTTTGGTCCCTCTTTTTCTGGAACCCTTGAGTCTTTTGCCATCAGAGAGGTCAGCATCTCTAACACCTGAGACATCTGTGATTTCAAAGTGTCTACTTCTGAGTCTCTTTCTTTGGTCATCACTGAGTTGACTATCACTGGTGCAGAAGAGGTATGTTTCTTGATCACTTGTTGATCCATCTGTAGTGACTCCTCATCTGATGATTTTTATCAGATCAGAGTAAGTTAGTGACATCCCCCCCCCCCCGAGGTTTTCAGGTGAAGCCAGACTGGATCCGAGCGCAACACCCCCTTTAACACCTGCTTCATTCTTGCCGCATCTGTGTCTTGGGGCAAAATCCCTTTTTTTAACACGATTCTGCAAAGCATCTTGTTCAGTCTTCTTACATACTCCGAAAGCTTCTCATTCGGCTGTTGGAAAGTATGTTCGAATTGGTACACTAGCTCTGTCACTTTTTCTAGCTGACCGAACTCCTCTTGTAACATGGCTAAACAGTCCTGAGCCGTGCAATCAGCATTGCCAAACCGGAAGCTTTTTACCGCTTCTGCAGCCGCGCCTTTAAAAACTTTCTATCACGCGCTGTCTCCTCTGCGCTTCAGGCACCTCCCATGCCTCTACTGCTAGTAATGCCTGCTCAACCCAGGTATCGAAATCTTCTTCCCCTGCAGGGACAGGAAGCTTCCCTGAGAATGTCTTTAGCCTCCGGTTGCTAGCCTCTACATGTACCGTGTTCGTTCTCTGGCACTTTGTTAGCAGATCCCCTAAGGCATATATTAATTCTGGTGCTATGGTAGTGACCGGTGCCGCCGGATGCGTCGCCCTCTCTCTCTTTTCAGGTGAGACACGGGGTGTCCCTTGCGGTGATCCCGTTGGGGATGGCTCCGTCTTAACGGTTATTGCGTGTGCCAACTTATAAGTTCTATTGTCTGGCGTCCGCACACATTTGTGCTTAAAGGTCTCCGGCATTCCATCCCACCATTCTATCAGCGCATACTGATACGAGATGTTTGGGTCTGACTTCATGTCCATCACCCACGGTGTATGATCTGGGGACAGTGACACCAAAAGTTGCTCTAACGTCTCTGTTGACCATTCCTCTCCTGGGAGGCTGATGACCACCGACTGATCTGGTTCTGCCTTAGCTGCTTCGCACCATGCTTTAACCTCTAACGGGTCCATGCCGGTACTTTTGGCGTGTTCACCTGCTGTATCAGGATCCCGGACTCAGAGCCCCCACGTGTAGCGCTACCCCCAGCTAAAAGAGCCGCTGGTGGTTTGATTTTTTTGGGCCCTGAGTACAGCTCCACCAACCCCCAGCAATCTACTCAACCCACTTATGGCACAGTTAGTCTAGGGGATGTTATCTATCACAATCTATACCTGATTGTACACACACCTCAACTATATTAAGAGGGAAGCACTATGTGCAATGATAACACACTGATAGCAAGTGGTAAAGTATAACTGTTTTACTTTTGGTTAAAAGGCATAGGTTAGAACATAACACATAACTTGCTTACAGAGCCCTGCAGCTTCTGATATCGTATACACTAATGGCGCAGCGCGGTCATACACCACGTGCAGCTATTAGTATCTATGCGCCCTGTGGCGCACCAAACAATATTCTCCCCCCCGGTCAGGCCTGACACAGATTTAACTTAGTCTTTAGAATAACACTTTCTTCGCATGCAACTTGAACGGTGGTGCACATACAGGAAACAACACTTGTAATCCACAGAGTAGGCAATCAAAAAGAACAGTTCACTGGAGACCACTCACTCAGTTCCGCTACTAGTCTCCAGTAAATTAGCAAATAAAGGCCGGTGGGCCAAGGCAGTCTCTAGGCCTAGCAACAGTACAGCCTATTGGTCTGAGCAGGTGCTCGCTCACCACTCCAGGCGCTATCCCAGTCCGGGACTTCCACCACTCTCTCCGCACACAGCGTCTGAACGATCATGTCTCTGATCCAACGAATGTCAGCAACGTGAAGATAGTCAGATGCCACCCAGGCTCGCAACAAGGTGGAAGGCTCTTTGGAAGTTGTACCAGGCCCCAGGCTTCAGACCTGATACTCCAGCAGATCCGCACAGGAAGACCGGTTGATAGCCGTGCGGTGTCCAAAGAGGCCGAGCTTAGCCTCGCCTCCTCCTTTTATCTCCCCACCCACAAGTCTCTGCGGTAGCAACATTGCACCCTGGGTGCCAAACGGGGTTCTGGGAAATGCAGTCCTAGAGTCTTAAAGGAGACCCCGCTACACAACCAAAAATGTTAATGTATTATATTGGGATTTTATGTGATAGACCAACTATATTATACACATAATTGTGAATTGGAAGAAAAATGATAAATGGTTTTCAAATAAATATCTGAAAAGTGTGCCGTGCATTTGTATTCAGCCCCCTTTACTCTGATTCCCCTAAATAAAATGCAGTGGAACGGATTGCCTTCAGAAGTTGCCTAATTAGTAAATGGGGTACACCTGTGTGTAGTAGTATAAATACAGCCTGTCAGTGCTCAGACCATACACCACACATTGCATCAAATTGGTCTGCATGGTTGTCGTCCCAGAAGGAAGCCTCTTCTAAAGATGATGCACAAGATAGCCCGCAAACAGTTTGCTGAAGATAAGCAGACTAAGGACATGGGTTACTGGAACCATGTTTTGTGGTCTAATGAGACCAAGTTAAACTTATTTGGTTCAGATGGTGTCAAGCGTGTGTGGTGGCAACCAGGTGAGGGGTACAAAGACAAGTGTGTCTTGCCTACAGCCAAGCATGGTGGTGGAAGTGTCATGGTCTGGGGCTGCATGAGTGCTGCCGGCACTGGGGAGCTACAGTTCATTGAGGGAACGATGAATGCCAACATGAACTGTGACATACTGAAACAGAGCATGATCCCCTTCGTTTGGAGACTGGGCCGCTGGGCAGTATTCTAACATAACGACCCCAAACACACTTCCAAGACGACCACTGCCTTGTTAAAGAAGCTGAGGGTAAAGGTGGACTGGACAAGCATGTCTCCAGACCTAAACCCTATTGCGCATCTGTGGAGCATCTTCAAACCGAAGGTGGAGGAGCGCAAGGTCTCTAACATCCACCAGCTCCATGATGTCGTCAATTCAGGAGTGGAAGAGGACTCCAGTGGCAACCTGTGAAGCTCTGGTGAACTTCATGACCAAGAGGGTTAAGGCAGTGCTGGAAAATATTGACACTTTGGGCCAATTTGGACAATATAATACAATATTTACAAAAATGTGAGGGGTCTACTCACTTTTGTGAGATATATATATATATATATATATATATATATATATACACACATACATATATAGTATGTAAGAAGACCAGTATGCTGGCCTGTATTTATGGGAGGAGCCCGGGGGCTATTTAACCAGCCAACTCACCTGTGGCCTTTGTCGGTTTCCTGTGAGCGATTTAGGGCATTTCTCAAATTCATTTCTCTCCACAAAATATTCATTCTAATCTTGGGTATGCCCCCTTATTTTGGCATACCGTCCATCAGATCAGGGCACACTTCAGGTCCATTTCATGTTGTAAGTCTTATGTTAAGTCTATCTATCTTGTTCATAACCGTATCGGACATAGGGCTTCAACTATATATATATATCAACAAAAGCTGAAAAAATTAAGTGACCTGCCATAACTAACCTCCCATTTCTAAGTCACTGACCTGAAAAACATATGAAGAACATAAGGTTTTGATCTAATAGTAAATTCAATTTCTGCTTAGATAAATACAATGGCAAAAAGAACTAAAAATACAACTCCCTATGTTTTTAAGATAAATAGGGATGAGTGAATCTCCCTGGGTTCGATTTGTCAAGGATCTGTCAAAACTGTTTTGAAATTTGGCAAACCTAAACTTAGGCATGGGTCCCATTGAAGCATGGGTGCTCAACTCATGGTGAAGAGAGCAGAAGATGTTTCCTCTGTAGCGCCGGCTCCTGTCCCAGGCAAAGTGATACCAAATGCTTTTTTGCCTGGGACCTTGCTAGCAGCCTGGGGAGTGATGCCAGTAGAAGTGCCCACTGCACTTTTGCAATGGGCATATTAGCACTTAATAAAAAGTTTTTTTTGGGCTGCTTTTCACATTGACTGGCATATAGAAATTGGCCAGTGGTTCACTGATGCTGTCCTTGTTCTTGGTGATGCAAAACTGTCCTGCAGTACAGTTGCCTAACTGACCCTAATCCTTTGCAGTTTGTTAGTTTTCCCTATTCTATTCCTACAGCAGCTTTTAATACACTGACATGATGACAGCTCTGTGGACTGGCTTAACCAAAAGCTCCCTTATTGGTCCCTAAGCCTGCTAGCCACAGTAAAAGGCCATGCAGTGTATTATAGTTTTTATAAAAATCTCCCAGTCAAATCTGCACATAACTACACTGCGAATATCAAACTCACAGGAGTCACCTTAAAACCACGGTAGCAGTGAACCTGATGCCCCATCCTTAGAGATATACCGTATATACTCGAGTATAAGCCGACCCGAATATAAGCCGAGGCACCTAGATTTACCACAAAAAAATGGGAAAATGTATTGACTCGAGTATAAGTCTAGGGTTTCCATCTGCATGCCTCACTGTGCCCATGCCTCACTGTGCCCATGACTAGACTGACGTTTAACATGGGAGTCTATGGAAGGAGTGCCCAGCTTTGAAAAAACGGTGCTCCCTGGCCGTACGTCCCCTAGACAACAAACTTTGCACACTTGTAGAGGAGAACCCTTGACCGGTCGGTACCGGGTCCCCAAAGTCACCAGAGAAATTACCATTTAACATGGGAGTCTATGGAAGGGGTGCCCGGCTTTAAAAAAATCGGTGCTCCCCGGCCTTAGGTTCCCCGGGCAAAAAACTTTGCACACGTATAGAGTAAGAGTGGGGCTACATGTGTGCCAAGATTGGGGTCTAGGAGACCTACAGCCGGCCGGTACCGGGTCTCCAAAGTCCGGGAGATTAGGCGCAAAAAGGTGACTCAAGTATAAGCCGAGGGGGGCACTTTCAGCACAAAAAAAATGTGCTGAAAAACTTGGCTTATACTCGAGTATATACGGTACTATGATAATAAACAATGTCCTCCTCAACCTAACTTGTGGTGTTTGATTCCCACTATTAGATTATGAGTCTGAAATTCAGGACCTGTACACTCCAGCCCCATTGGGGTGTGTTGGGCAGCCTTGACCACTGCAGGCCCAATGCAAAAACAAGGCAAAAAGCTTTGCTTTGTATAGGGCCTGTTCACACAATGTCCTGCATTGGTCTGCACTGCAGTGCCTAGAATTAGCATAGAAATTAAAATAAGGCAAGAAAAAAGCGAACGCTACAATGCATTGTAATAATGCATGTCAGCATATGCCAGTGCATCACAACACATGCCAGTGTCACCTACCCTTAAGGGCCATACACACAAGCACGTGTGTACTGCAGCCAGTCTGACAGAAGCTGGATGAACGTCTGGCTTCTGTCGAAGTGGCATGACCGAAAAAGGTCTGCCGATCGGCTGTTCGCCTGTCAGAACACAATAACTCAGCGGGGAGATCGCTGTACTAACATTAGATTCATAGGCGTGCGCACAGGGTGTGCCAGGTGTGCCCAGGCGCACCCTAATCACCCTGTGCAGTATAGATTCCCCCTACTGCCCCAGCTCCCCCCCCCTTCCCACCGCAACGCTGCTGGCTTCCCTCCTGTCCCCTCCCAGCGGCTGATGCTGCGGGATGTTTTAGGATGAATGGGGGAAGGGGCCGGTAAACATGTAATTTACTGACCCCTTCCCTTTCTGAATAAACATAGTGAGCGATCGGTAGTGTGTGTTTGAGCTTTGGGGTGCACACCCTAATGCAATAGGCTGCGCACACCTATGATTAGATTGTTAGTACAGGATCTCCTTCCAAGCTCTTCAGTTTTTTTTCGTTTAGCCCGCTGGGTTGAATGGAAAAAAACTGATAGTGTGTACTAGGCTTGCGTGTTCCCAAAAGTTGCCACAATTTTAGTTTCCTGACTCAGTCAGCTCTGTATGACAAGCTCAACCCATGACTTATGCAGATTTATGTTGATTATTAACTGAATAAAATTTGATTTTACAGGTGCATATAAGTTTGACACACGTGCTTTCTTTATGCAGGAAATTAGATCTAACCCTAGAAAATGGGTCCAGTAATGAATTCCCACACTGTAGCAGAGGTTAGGTACAATTGTTTCCATATAAAGGCATAGAATGTTAGAGAGAATTGTTGGTGTTTTGAAGCTGCATATGTTCCACTAAAACAGGGATATGCAATTAGCGGACCTCCAGTTGTTACAAAACTACAAGTCCCATCATGCCTCTGCCTCTGGGTGTCATGCTTGTGGCTATCAGAGTCTTGCTATGCCTCATGGGACTTGTAGTTCTGCAACAGCTGGAGGTCCGCTAATTGCATATCTCTGCACTAAAAGAAAACTTAACAATGCTCCTGCCAGAAGGGTCCATATTGCCCCTAGATTGTAAGCTCTAACGAGCAGGGCCCTCTAGTTCCTCCTGTATTGAATTGTATTGTAACTGTACTATCTGCCCTCATGTTGTAAAGCACTGCGCAAACTGTTGGTGTTATATATCCTGTATAATAATAATACTGATGGATGAATAATCTTAGAAAAAAATATAACCATACTGTTCAATGAGAAGATGTTTAAGTAGAGTAATGAATTATTATTTTTTTATGTGTAAGCTGTAGCCAGAGGGGGTTCAGCAAAGATAAAAAAGGCTGGGTATAAAGGACCAAACAAAATTGCCTCGTACACACGACCGGTTTTCCTGACATGCCAAAACCCAACGTTTTTCCGACATGATTCCTCTCAAGCCTGCCTTGCATACACACGTTCATTAAAAAAAACGCTCGACCAAAGCGCGGTAACGTCCAACACGTACAACGGCACTATAAAGGGGACGTTCCATTCAAATGGCGCCACCCTTTGGGCTTGTTTTTGCTGATCTCGTGTTAGTAAAAGTTTGGTGAGAGACGATTCGCGCTTTTCAGCCTCGTGCTTTTCAGTCAATTACAGCGTGACGAATGCGCTATCTCCATTACGAACGCTAGTTTTACCAGAACGAGCGCTCCCGTCTCATACTTGTTTCTGAGCATGCGCAATTTTTTTTCCCCTCGGAAAAGCATACACACAACCGGTTTTCGCAACGAGAAAAAGACTGATGGGAAACACGAAGGGAAAAAATAGAGCAGGTTCTAAATTTTTTGCGGGCAGATTTCTCGTCGGGAAAACTGCTATGGAGCATAAACACGACCGGTTTTCCAGACCAATCTAAAAAATTGCAGTTTTCTCGTCGGGAAAACCGGTCGTGTGTACGGGGCATTAGGTTATTATGGGTGGACAACTGGGTTTGAAGGGTTAATGTGGGTTTTTGGATAATAAATATGATTAACACTGATAGCCAAGTTTAAGAAGTGGTTGACAGAGAGCTGAACAAGGAATAAAGAAATTAGGAAGATAATGAACTATGATAAATAAGGGTGACTGTTATTAAATAAGTGCTTGGGGTTATTCAAACGTGCAGCCTGTTCCTACCTTGTTGTGGACTGGAACATCTCACCTGCGCATTGATATACAGTAGACAATTTCATGTCCAGTTTCTGCTCACCCTGTGAAGCTACTTAATTTCAAACTTCTGGAGTTCCTGTGACCTGTGTCTCCAGTGATCCCTGGACCTCCAGTGTTCCCTCTATCTCTGTACCTCCAGAGGCAACTTTGGGTGCCTTCATCACCCCATGCACTCCTTTTCTTCCAGAGACTGTCATTGTATGCACTCTCTTCTGTGATCCCTGTACTTCTGTGTTTCCAGTGACCCCTCTGCCATCTATATGTAGGTAAGAGTGCTTGGGAACATCCTATCCCTTCTCTTCTTAATTTTCCCCTTCCATGTCAACCTTCTGCTCACTCTGCATCATTTGATTTATCCAGTTTGTACTTGCTCCTGATTAGTGGACATTTCCACGAAACGCGTAGAGCCCCAGCCTTATGCTACATCTTTGCAATCACATGATTTTGAGATTCAACTATATGAATTTTATAGTTGATTATTATCATTATTAACATAATCATGTTCATTATGAATTGAAACAATTTACTATATATATCTATGTATTTATTACCATTATACGGTGAATCATGTTGTCAATTTGTATATTAAATTGCTACGGTGCTACTATTGATTATCATGTTATATTTTTTACCAGTTCATGCTTACCTGTTTGGAATCAACAAACATGTGATTGCATACCTTATCTCTGTAAGGTACCTGTGGTAGGTAGTGTCCAAAGAGGAGCTTGTGTGCTGAGGATTCAGGCGAAAATGTAGTCAGGCAGATCAGGTCGGCAACAGATCAGGCAAAGCGGTACACGATCAAAATCCAGAGATTGGTCAGACAGGCAAAGGTCATACACGAGCTGGCGGTAAAGTAAAAAATCAGCAGGCTAGAGAGTGGTCAGGAATTCAGGCAGAGGTTCATACACGGTATTCAGAGTCATAAAGCAGTCACAACACCCAGGGAGCTAGTCCACACAAACGGGCACTGAGAGACAGGAAGTGCTGCTATTTATGGGCTGCTTTGATTGTAGATTGTCCACAGCTGGCAGCAGGTGGGGCTAGTGAGTCCAAGGTAATGTATCAAACTGAGAGCCATAACTCCAGAGCTCCTCTGTGGCACAACAGGTAAGACTGCAGCTGTGGGACCAGGAACATCCTGGTTCGAATACACCCAGGTACATGACAATCTCCTTAGCCATGCTTCATATAAAGTCCCAACCAACCCCACTCTTTTAACCCTCTGCCATCTAGTATCTCTGAGTCCTCTAGTTTCAATGGTCCCAATTTCCACCCTTCCTGTCTTTCCCTGGCTTGTTATATAACCACCCTTGCTTGCTCTGACCTTCTGCTCTGGCTCTTTCCCTGGTCAATTGTTGTCTTCCTGAGTGTTCCCTACAGCAAAACCTATCCTCCCTTGCATAACCTCTTGCAAGACTCATGCCTGTACCTACATGCAGGCTGCCAACAGGGTCCACATTTCCAGCCATAATCTACACCATGACAGTTGATTGGACTTACACATTTTGTATTCAGTAGTCACTGGGGAAAGTTATTAGAACTGGAGCTGACAGAATCTGGAGCAGCTGTGCATGGCAACCATTTAGCTGTGTTGTTTAACTGCAGCAGAGAAAAGGCAGGTCACTAGGTCAGGCTCTGTTGTGTGCTAGGTCTGTGTAAATCTCAGAACTAGATGCACAGAAATGTAAATCCTTTGACATCTCCCATACATATATGTATTTTCAGCTGTTTTCCTGTAGGTTAGCATTAAATGTAAATATCTTCAAAATTAGTGCTCCAATTGCCCTACAAGAATCTGGCCAGTAAATTTTATAGAAGAGTACAGGTGGCTCCTTATCGCTGTGGTAATGTTTATTTGTTATCTAATGATCAAGCTTATGGCAGGGAGAGTGACAATGAAAGCTTCAGATCTTCAGCAGTAAATAGAGGTTGTATCCCTTCGGCTAAACAGTGTACTAGGGATGGGAATAAAGACACAAAAATAATATTTTTTTATGTAAATTTAGCTTTTGGACTTCAGCATTATAAAATGATGTACACATAGAAAGCCTGAACACTTTTTTTTTCTTTTTACCATGTGATTTCACCATGTCATTAAAATCTGAGAACATGCCCTATGGATATAACATTTTCCTGTGTGCAAGCCGGAAGGCAATAACTTTACCTAATGAAGGCAGAGTTGATTAAACATTAATACAACTTTGATGTTATATAAATTTGCAGTTACCTTTCCCAGCATTATTACTGAAATACCTATTGTTTGGAGAGGTCCTTTGCAACAAAAGTAAATTAAATTCTTTTATATCAAGAAAAAAAACAGTCACTTCAATCAAAGCTAGGTAACCTATTTTGCAAATAAGTAATCATCAGAAAATCAGTGTGGGGATCTATAGATCAGAATGATTGTATGTTGGCAGTTATTTACTTCTGTTAATTTCCCTTCCAGTAAATGGCCCCAGGGCTGGCCCAAGACATTGTGCTGCCTGGGCCCAAGAATGAAATGCTGCCCCCCCCCAAAAAAAAAATCCTATGCCCATCCAGCAAAGAGACGTTTCCATAAAGCAAAGAGACAGCCCAATATATTCAGCAAGAGACATCCCATATATTCAGCAAAGAGACATGCCCCTTCTAGGGTGACCACGCATTTTGCAGGTCTGTCCCGGGCACATTCATTCCAGGACAATACAGTGTCCCGGAATGAAACTGACACAGCCACCCCCCGGGCCAATCTGATGCCCCCAAAAAAGGCCGCCACATCACCTCTTTACTCACTGACAGTACTTGTCCTGGCCGGGAATGCCTGGAGGAGCACAATCCCCGCCCCCCTGCATGTGATTGGAGAAATCATAAATCCCACCTCTTGTGTCCAACCACTGTGCTGTGATTCGTTACAGAACAAGCTGATGTTTGGGAAGGGGGGGTGTCCCTGAATGGTAGTTTAAAAATGTGGTCACTCTAGCTCCTTCCTGCAAAGAGTATTGTGTAGCACCACGAAAGCTCCCCCCTTTCTCTCCACTGCCACCGACCAGCTACGCTCTGATCCCAGCTCAGTGATGCAACATGCTGCAACAACAGCGCTGCATTGACCACATTTACAAACTGCCATTCAGGGATACCGCCCTTCCTTCCCAAAAAAAGATATGGGGGGGGGGCGGGTGTAGTCTCGCTGACAGGGAATTTGGCAGCGGGTGATTTGTCGGCGAATGGCTGGTGTTAGCACTTAAATCATCCTAACATTATGATTGATATGGTGTCAGGATGATCAAATCACATTATTTCTATTACTACATTGTAATATATAATGAAATAGTTTAACTCACCATAATGCAGAATCAGTGGGAACCCTGAGTTTGTCATTTGCCACCATTGCTTGCCACCAGATGTAGCTTATTGCTTGCCACCGTTGCCTGCCACCAGATGCAGCTGTGCCACTTGCCACCCATAGCCTGCCACAACATGCAGCCTGTCACTTGTCACCAATGCCTGTCACCAGATGCAGCCTGTCACTTGTCACTGATGCCTGTCAACAGATGCAGCCTGTCACTTGTCACCATTGCCTGTCACCAGATGCAGCCTGTCACTTGTCACCATTGCCTGTCACCAGATGCAGCCTGTCACTTGTCACTGATGCCTGTCAATAGATGCAGCCTGTCACTTGTCACCATTGCCTGTCACCAGATGCAGCCTGTCACTTGTCACCAATGCCTGTCACCAGATGCAGCCTGTCACTTGTCACCGATGCCTGTCACCAGATGCAGCCTGTCACTTGTCACCGATGCCTGTCACCAGATGCAGCCTGTCACTTGTCACCAATGTCTGTCACCAGATGCAGCGTGTCACTTGTCACCAATGCCTGTCACCAGATGCAGCCTGTCACTTGTCACCATTGACTGTCACCAGATGCAGCCTGTCACTTGTCACCATTGCCTGTCACCAGATGCAGCCTGTCACTTGTCACTGATGCCTGTCAACAGATGCAGCCTGTCACTTGTTACCATTGCCTGTCACCAGATGCAGCCTGTCACTTGTCACCGATGCCTGTCACCAGATGCAGCCTGTCACTTGTCACCGATGCCTGTCACCAGATGCAGCCTGTCACTTGTCACCAATGCCTGTCACCAGATGCAGCCTGTCACTTGTCACCGATGCCTGTCACCAGATGCAGCCTGTCACTTGTCACCGATGCCTGTCACCAGATGTAGCCTGTCACTTGTCACCGATGCCTGTCACCAGATGCAGCCTGTCACTTGTCACCGATGCCTGTCACCAGATGCAGCCTGTCACTTGTCTCTGATGCCTGTCACCAGATGCAGCCTGTCACTCAGCCTGGCTCTCTCTCCCTCCCCTTCAGATGGGCATGCTGTGGGCTGCAGTTTCCCCCCTAGAATTGCAATGGGCCAGCCATTTGCACTACACATCCCATAATCCTCTTTTCTCCTTTTAGTTTTTTTCCCTGGCCAATGGGAGGAAAAGGGGGAAGAAACATAGCGGTGGCTGTCCTAGGAACAGCAGCATGAGGAGGAGACGGAGGGGGGAGAAGAGCCCGCAGCTGCTCTCTCTCCACACACACACAGCCGCTCCGATCTCATGCTGTTACATACAGGGAGGAGGTGGGTGGAGCTAGCGGAGGAGGAGGAAGTGAAATACTCTCTGCAATGAATGATGGGCCTCTCTCTCCTTACGTCACTGGTTGCTAGACACAAAGCGGTCCGCGGCTAGCAACCAGTTTGGGCAGTGAAGCAGGGGCCGCTGGTGAGACCCTTGAAGTGCGTCTTGCCACTGCGGCCAGTGACAGCGGCGCCGGCGATGCAGTACAGTATGACACTGCACACTAGATGGAGGGAAACCCAGGTCCTCAGGCAGTGCGCCCCTGTTGCCGCCCCTCTTAAAGTGCCGCCTGGGACCATGGTCCCATCGGGTCCCATGGTAGGGCCGGCCCTGAATGGCCCGATTCCAGAGTAACACCATTTTTTAAGTGATTGTAGAAGGTAAAACTAATGCCGCATACACACAACCATTTTTCATGATGAGAAAACTGCCATTTTTTAGCTTGGTCATGAAAAACGGTTATGTGTATGCTCCATAGCAGTTTTCTCGACGAGAAAACTGCCCGCAAAAAAACTAGAACCTGCTCTTTTTTTTCCTCATAGTTTTTCCCGTTGTTCTTTTTCTCGTTGCGAAAACCGCTCGTGTGTATGCTTTTCCAAGGGGAAAAAAAACGCGCATGCTCAGAATCAAGTATGAGACGGGAGATTGAGTTTGAAATGGAGATAGCACATTCGTCGCGCTGTAACGGACTGAAAAGCATGATGCTGAAAAGCGCGAATCGTCTCTCACCAAACTTTACTAACACGAGATCAGCAAAAGCAGCCCAAAGGGTGGTGACATTCGATTGGAACTTCCCCTTTATAGTGACGTCGTACGTGTTGTCGTATGTGTTGTATGTCACTGTGCTTTGCTTAAGTGTTTTTTTTCCTGAACGTGTGTATGCAAGGCAGGCTTGAGAGGAATCACGATGAATCACGTTGGTTTGCATGAGAGGAAAACGGTCGTGTGTATGCGGAAAAAGAGTTCAACAGATTAAATTGCTATGGTGATATTAAGAAAAACAGGATAATTAACAAACACCCAAAAGGTTAAAGAGGTTCTAAGGCCTTAAGGTTTTTTTTTATCTTAATGCATTCTATACATTAAGGTAAAAAAGCCTTCTATTGGAGAGGATCACCCCAGCCCCCCTTATACTTAGAAAAAGTAAGGAGCAATAGTTTGGTTTCTCTCTTTATTTTCCAGTTATCATGATCATGATCCATGTGTACGAGAGCAGCAGCTCTCTCAGCTCTGTCCTTCCTCACTGGGCAGATTGATATCTGCGAGAGCCATTAGCTCCCGCTCCTGTCAATCAAATCCTATGACAAGAGAGCAGGGGGACCCCCGCTGTCTGTGTCAATAGAAGCAGACAGTGATGCTCGGGAGCGAGGCTGCACAAGTACTCAGTAAAATCGGCTTTCTATGGGGGCACTCGGCGGGGGGAGGAGCAAAAAGTATCGGCAGGTGACCCGAGAAGAGGAATGGGGCTGCTCTGTGCAAAACCGTTGCACAGAGCAGATAACTATGACATGTTTATTGTTTTAATTAAAAAATTAGGCTTTAATATCACTGTAAATAAAATTAAAGGTTTAATTACATTGCATTACAGGATATAACAAAGTTACAAAGTACAGATTATGACTGGCTGAAAATGTGATGTAAACAGAATAAGACTACATAATGATTATGTTATAAATTATGTAGTCTCATCTTGTTCAAGTAACGCAAATATTTATAGACATACAATCCGTGTTAAAGCCTAAAACTTCCTAATAGTCTGGATTAGGCAATATTTGTATATAAATTATATTGATTGTTTTTTACTCCAAATATCCAACCAAGTTCCATACAAATGTATATATTTTTTTAAAACTCCTTGGACTTATTGGGAAAGCATTCAGAATCTGGTGCAGCTGTGCATGGTAGCCAATCAGCTTCCAACTTGAGCTTGTTTTTATTACTGTAAGTTTTGACAACAAAACCTGAAAGCTGATTGGTTACTATGCACAGTTGCACCAGATTTTGCACACTTCAGTTTTAGTAAATCCCCTCAAATGTTTAAAATGAACATAGGAAGAGAAAAACACCTGATTTATATATAGCAACCCATGATTTTTATTTCTTATTTACTGCTGGTTTAGTGCTTAATTTGTGTAGGTCTTTACCACCTATATGTGTTTACAATTTAAAAAAAGCAAGGAGCAATAGTCTGGGTTGTCTCTTTATTATCCAGTTATCTTTATATTGTACTTACAGATCTTTCAAGGTTAAAGTCTAGTCTAATGAATTGCACCCACTGATCACTAAACTCCACAACAGTCAGTCTCAATAAAGGACCAGTTTGCATCGATTGCATTCTTTGGAGAGATAGTTTTGCTTTTCAATTGGTATCATGTATTATTTATTTGCAATGGTCTACCTCACATCTGTGTACTGACACCACATTATTCATTTTCATAGCTTGATCCAATAGATATGCCTTTAGTACCCTTTACATATGGCTCAAAACGTGAGATGCAAGAATAAATAAGTGCTGAATAGTGATGAGCCGAACACCCCCGGGTTCGGTTCGCACCAGAACCCGCGAACGGACCGAAAGTTCGAACGAACATTAGAACCCTATTAAATACAATGGATGCGAACGTTCGAATTCTAAAGTGCTAATTATAACAACTATTATGCATGTTATTGTCCTAAAAAGGGTTTGGGAACCCGGGTTCTGCACCAGGGGACATGTATCAATGCAAAAATAAGTTTTAAAAACGGTCGTTTTCCGGGAGCAGTCATTTTAATGATGCATAAAGTGAAAAAAAAAAAGTCAAATATTCCTTTAAATATCGTACCTGGGGGGTGTCTAAAGTATGCCTGTGAAGTGCCACGTGTTTCCCGTGTTTAGAACTGTCCCTGCACAAAATGACACTTCTAAAGGAAAAAAAAGCCATTTAAAACTGCTTGCGGCTTTAATGTAATGTCTGGTCCCGGTAATATGGATGAAAATCTTTAAGAAAAATGGCATAGCTACCCCATGACCCCCCCCCCTACCCCAGCCCATTACCAGCCCCTTTGGGTCTTGTATGGATATTAAGGGGAACCCCGCACATAAAATAAAAAAGGCCCTATATACTCTGAACAGCCGTATACAGGCGGTGCATACAAGACAGGGACTGTAGGTTTGTTCTTATGTAGAATCTGTTTGTAATTTTGAACAGGTACATTGTTGAAGTGTAGCTCCAGACCAAAAATCTATTTTTAAACTTTTTGGAAAACATAGGTAAGGGTTATCACCCCTGTAACATTTGTTTTGCTGTCTGTGCCCCTGTTCAGAACATTTCACCTCACTTTCCGTCCTAATGACAACTGTTTTTGAAATGTGGTGTTTTTCTTGAAACAAGGATTGCTGATAAAGCATCAGTACAGAGGAGACACCTTTCTCCCATATTTATTCTTACAGGAGAGAATTTTCCTTCCTAGTGGTAGATTTCCTCTCACTTCCTGTTGTCTTCTTGCGTTTGCAAGTAGGAGTCGTTTGTAAGTTGGATGTTTGAAAGTAGGGACCTGCCGTATATACTCTGCAGAAATAGGCCCCTTAGTTGTTGGTGTTGGCACAACACTGTAAGCACTCACAGTTACTCTTGGTTGGTGCTGGAACGCCCTGCTGTCAACTATTATATCAGGAATTTTAATTACATATAATTGTTGAACAGTGGTAGTAAAAATTGGGCCTTTGATGGTGGTGCTGGTGCCACAACACTGTAAGCCCTGACAGTTACTCTTGGTGGGTGCAGCAATGGGCCCTGCTGTGAATTATTAGATCAAGAATTGTAATTACATGCCCCTGTTGAACAGGGGCTGAAAAATTGGGCCTTAGGCACTGGTGGCACAACACTGCAACCCTTCACAGATACTGTACTTGGAGCACAGCAATGAGCCCTGTTGCAAAGTATTGCTTCAAAAATTGTAATGACACGCCCCTGTTAAACAGGGGCTGAAAAATTGGGCCTTAGGCACTGGTGGCACAACACTGCAACTCCTCACAGATACTGTACTTGGAGCACAGCAATGAGCCCTGTTGCAAAGTATTGCTTCAAAAATTGTAATTACACGCCACTGTTAAACAGGGGCTGAAAAATTGGGCGTTAGGCACTGGTGGCGGCACCCATAAACAAAAATGATCTTCCAAGCTATCATCATCAATCGTATCATTGAGGACTCGGAGGAGGAGGATAGCCAGTCAACATAACAGCACAGGCACTCAGCATCAGCATCAGTCTTGAAGGGATGTGACATTTTAAAATCAATTAGTCTGTTATATCAGCATCAGGTGTGTGGTAGCTGGTGGTGATCCAAGACTGGTTCATCTTGATGAAAGTCAGTCGATCAACCGAGTCGGTGGACAGGCGCACCCTGTGATCCGTGACAAATCCTCCAGCAGCACTGAATGTGCGTTCCGAAAGAACGCTGGATGCAGGACAGGCCAGTAGCTCAATTGCATACTGTGCAAGCTCTGGCCAGTGATCCATCCTCAAGACCCAGTAAGCCAGAGGATTTTCGGTGGGGAAGGTGTCCAAGTCTGACCTTGCCCCTAGATATTCCTGCACCATGTTTATCAGACGCTGGCGATGGTTGCTGGAACCGATCATACTTTGGGGCTGCGGACTAAAGAATTGTCTGAACGCATCGGTCAGACGGCCACCTTCCCCACCGCTCCTTCTTTGACTGGCCGAAGCCTCAGCAACTCGTTGTCCAGGACCAGGAGTTTGCAACCTCCCAGTCTCTGGGAACGCGTTGCACAGACCTTTCTGCAAGGCCTCCCGGAGTTGTCTCATCCTCTGCTCCCTCTGCGACGGTAACATAAGGTCCGCAACCTTACCCTTGTACCGTGGATCAAGGAGAGTGGCCAGCCAGTAATGGTCCCTCTCCTTGATCCGAAGAATACGAGGATCCTTCCGCAGACTTTGCAGGATCAGGGAGGCCATGCAGCGTAGGTTTGCTGAGGCATTCGCTCCGGAGTCCTCTGGGTCACTAAGGACGACATGATCCGCAGCCACCTCCTCCCAGCCACGTACAAGTCCACTGGTTTCTTGGGACTGTAAATCATCCCTAAAAGACTGCTGCTGATGATGCTGAGTGCCAGCCTCCACCTCCATGCTGACACAATCCTCCTCCTCCTCCTCCTCCTCCTCCTCTTCCTGTGCGATGGGTGGGACAGAAGGAACACTGTCTGGGTAAAGGGGGCCTTGAGAGGCAAGGAAGTCCTCCTCTTCCTGCCTCTGTTCTGCCTCAAGTGCCCTGTCCATTATTCCACGCAGCGTGTGCTCCAACAGGTGGACAAGAGGTACAGTGTCACTGATGCATGCACTGTCACTGCTCACCATCCTCGTGGCCTCCTCAAATGGTGCCAGGACAGTGCATGCATCCCTGATCATGCCCCACTGGCGTGGAGAAAAAAAACCAAGCTCCCCTGACCCTGTCCTGGTGCCGTAGTCGCACAGGTACTCATTGATGGCCCTCTGCTGCGTGTGCAGCCGCTGCAGCATGGCCAACGTTGAGTTCCACCTGGTGGGCATGTCACATATAAGGCGGTTCTTGGGCAGGTTCAACTCCTTTTGCAGCTCAGCCAGGCGAGCACTGGCATTATAAGATCTGCGGAAATGCACACAGACTTTCCTGGCCTGCCTCAGGACATCCTGTAAGCCCGGGTACCTGCCCAAGAACCGCTGCACCACCAGGTTAAGGACGTGAGCCACACAGGGCACATGGGTCAGTTGTCCCTGTCGGAGGGCGGAGAGGAGGTTGGTGCCATTGTCGCAAACCACCATTCCTGGCTTAAGCTGGCGTGGCGTCAACCACCTCTCGGCCTGGCCCTGCAGAGCAGACAGGACCTCTGCCCCAGTGTGGCTTCTGTCCCCCAAACACACCAGCGCAAGCACGGCATGGCATCTTTTTGCCTGCGTACTTGCGTAGCCCCGTGAACGGCTACGGAGCACCGCTGGTTCATAGGACAAACCACAGGAAGAGGCCATGGAGGAAGAAGAAGAGGAGGGGGTGGAGGAGAGAGGTGTGTCACAACCAGTAGTAGCATTTTGGAGGCGTGGCGGTGGGACAACCTCCAACACTACTGCACCTTGTCCTGAATCCTTCCCAGCTGCCAAAAGAGTGACCCAATGGGCCGTGAAAGAAAGGTAACGTCCCTGTCCATGCCTGCTGGACCATGAGTCAGCGGTAATATGCACCTTACCGCTGACCGCCCTGTCCAGCGAGGCCAAGACATTGCCTTCCACATGCCGGTAGAGAGCCGGAATAGCCTTCCGTGAGAAAAAGTGGCGTTTGGGAACCTGCCACTGAGGAACCGCACATTGCACAAACTCACGGAAGGGGGCCGAGTCTACCAACTGAAAAGGCAGCAGTTGAAGCGCTAGCAATTTAGCCAAGCTAGCATTCAACCGCTGGGCATGTGGATGGCTGGGAGTGAACTTCTTTCGACGGTCCAGCAGCTGGGGCAGGGAAATTTGCCTGCTAGAATCGGACGTCGGTGTACTGCTAGCAGAGTGGGCGCAAGTACTTGGCTGTGACACACCTAATTCTACACCTTCATTCCTCTCAGTGCATGTTTCAGAGAGGACTGAAGTTATAGTGGGGTTGGAGATCCCAGCTGATGCGGTGCAAGGAGAGGTCCGCTTTGTTCTTTGGTGTGGGTCTTTGAGGTAGGCTTGCCAACGAGCTGCATGGCAGGTCAACATATGTCTGGTCAGGCATGTGGTACCCAAGCGGCTGATGTTTTGGCCACGCGATATACGCTTGAGACATATGTTGCAAACAGCAGCTGTGCGATCTGATGCACTAGCCTCAAAAAAGGCCCACACCAAAGAACTTTTTGAATGACGGGCAGAGGCAGCGCCCTGCACAGGCGGAGCTCTGCGGTGTGATTCCGTCGGTGTACTGCCCTTACGCTGGCCACCAAAGGGCATCCTGCCTCGTTGGAGATGTGCCTCCTCCTCATCCTCCTCCTCCTCCTCTCTCCTATTAGGCACCCACGTGGAGTCATTGACCTCATCATCCCCTCCCTCCTCATCACTGGAGCCAATCTGGCAGTATGCTGCAGCTGCTGGAACATGACTGCCAGATTGGTGTCCTTCTTGAGCATCCCCTCTGTCTGCTCTCACGCTACTGCCTTCCTCTAGCTGGGTTTCATCATCAGACCCTTCGAAACGCTGGGCATCCTCCTGGAGCATGTACCCAACACTGTGCTGAAACAGTTCGGGGGACTCCTCAGGAGGAGGACATGGTGGGTCTAGGGAAGGAGTGACTGATGATTTGTCTGACATTGATACCAGGGAAGACGACGCTTTGGCAGCTGCTTTTCCAGTACCCTGAGCCTGGGTGAGAGAGGATGAGGAGGAGGAGGAGGGCTTGGTCATCCACTCTACCAAGTCTTCGGCATGATGTGGCTCAACATGTCCAGCTGCCGAAAAGAAGGACAAGCGTGTCCCATGGCCATGTGCTGATGACAATGCACCGCGTCCACGACCAGCACTGTTGCCCCCAGACACAGAGCCTGCTTGCCCTCTTTTATTGCCTCCTGACTGTCTGCCTCTCCTTGTTTGCCTTCCAGACATTCTAATAGATGGCCTGCAGGGAGATGGGAAAAAAGCAATAAGGGCTACCTTCAGGTGTCCTTCTCTGTCCCTTGAAACAAGGACTTTCACAGTGAAAGAAACTGACACTGTCCCTACCTAGAGTTTTCTGTCCCTAGAATAAATGTTTTTTTTAAGCACAATATAGCACAAGGAAAATTAACTCACTGTCCTTACAGGTCCCTGGAAACAAGGACTTGCAGAGTGAAAGAAACTGACACTGTCCCTACCTAGAGTTTTCTGTCCCTAGAATAAATGTTTTTTTTAAGCACAATATAGCACAAGGACAATTAACTCACTGTCCTTACAGGTCCCTGGAAACAAGGACTTGCAGAGTGAAAAAAAAAAAACACTCTCCCTACCTAGAGTTTTCTGTCCCTAGAAAAAATGTTTTTTTTAAGCACAATATAGCACAAGGACAATTAACTCACTGTCCTTACAGGTCCCTGGAAACAAGGACTTGCAGAGTGAAAGAAAAAAAACACTCTCCCTACCTACAGTTTTCTGTCCCTAGAAAAAATGTTTTTTTTAATCACAATATAGCACAAGGAAAATTAACTCACTGTCCTTACAGGTCCCTGGAAACAAGGACTTGCAGAGTGAAAGAAAAAAAACACTCTCCCTACCTACAGTTTTCTGTCCCTAGAAAAAATGTTTTTTTTAATCACAATATAGCACAAGGAAAATTAACTCACTGTCCTTACAGGTCCCTGGAAACAAGGACTTGCAGAGTGAAAGAAACTGACACTGTCCCTACCTAGAGTTTTCTGTCCCTAGAATAAATGTTTTTTTTAATCACAATATAGCACAAGGACAATTCACTCAATGTCTCTCCAGGTCCCTGGAAACAAGGACTTGCAGAGTGAAAGAAACTGACACTGTCCCTACCTAGAGTTTTCTGTCCCTAGAATAAATGTTTTTTTTAAGCACAATATAGCACAAGGACAATTAACTCACTGTCCTTACAGGTCCCTGGAAACAAGGACTTGCAGAGTGAAAAAAAAAAAAAACTCTCCCTACCTACAGTTTTCTGTCCCTAGAAAAAATGTTTTTTTTAATCACAATATAGCACAAGGACAATTAACTCACTGTCCTTACAGGTCCCTGGAAACAAGGACTTGCAGAGTGAAAGAAAAAAAACACTCTCCCTACCTACAGTTTTCTGTCCCTAGAAAAAATGTTTTTTTTAATCACAATATAGCACAAGGAAAATTAACTCACTGTCCTTACAGGTCCCTGGAAACAAGGACTTGCAGAGTGAAAGAAACTGACACTGTCCCTACCTAGAGTTTTCTGTCCCTAGAATAAATGTTTTTTTTAATCACAATATAGCACAAGGAAAATTAACTCACTGTCCTTACAGGTCCCTGGAAACAAGGACTTGCAGAGTGAAAGAAAAAAAACACTCTCCCTACCTACAGTTTTCTGTCCCTAGAAAAAATGTTTTTTTTAATCACAATATAGCACAAGGAAAATTAACTCACTGTCCTTACAGGTCCCTGGAAACAAGGACTTGCAGAGTGAAAGAAACTGACACTGTCCCTACCTAGAGTTTTCTGTCCCTAGAATAAATGTTTTTTTTAATCACAATATAGCACAAGGACAATTCACTCAATGTCTCTCCAGGTCCCTGGAAACAAGGACTTGCAGAGTGAAAGAAACTGACACTGTCCCTACCTAGAGTTTTCTGTCCCTAGAATAAATGTTTTTTTTAAGCACAATATAGCACAAGGACAATTAACTCACTGTCCTTACAGGTCCCTGGAAACAAGGACTTGCAGAGTGAAAGAAAAAAAACACTCTCCCTACCTACAGTTTTCTGTCCCTAGAAAAAATGTTTTTTTTAATCACAATATAGCACAAGGAAAATTAACTCACTGTCCTTACAGGTCCCTGGAAACAAGGACTTGCAGAGTGAAAGAAACTGACACTGTCCCTACCTAGAGTTTTCTGTCCCTAGAATAAATGTTTTTTTTAATCACAATATAGCACAAGGAAAATTAACTCACTGTCCTTACAGGTCCCTGGAAACAAGGACTTGCAGAGTGAAAGAAACTGACACTGTCCCTACCTAGAGTTTTCTGTCCCTAGAATAAATGTTTTTTTTAAGCACAATATAGCACAAGGACAATTAACTCACTGTCCTTACAGGTCCCTGGAAACAAGGACTTGCAGAGTGAAAGAAAAAAAACACTCTCCCTACCTACAGTTTTCTGTCCCTAGAAAAAATGTTTTTTTTAATCACAATATAGCACAAGGAAAATTAACTCACTGTCCTTACAGGTCCCTGGAAACAAGGACTTGCAGAGTGAAAGAAACTGACACTGTCCCTACCTAGAGTTTTCTGTCCCTAGAATAAATGTTTTTTTTAATCACAATATAGCACAAGGACAATTCACTCAATGTCTCTCCAGGTCCCTGGAAACAAGGACTTGCAGAGTGAAAGAAACTGACACTGTCCCTACCTAGAGTTTTCTGTCCCTAGAATAAATGTTTTTTTTAAGCACAATATAGCACAAGGACAATTAACTCACTGTCCTTACAGGTCCCTGGAAACAAGGACTTGCAGAGTGAAAAAAAAAAAAACTCTCCCTACCTAGAGTTTTCTGTCCCTAGAAAAAATGTTTTTTTTAATCACAATATAGCACAAGGACAATTAACTCACTGTCCTTACAGGTCCCTGGAAACAAGGACTTGCAGAGTGAAAGAAAAAAAACACTCTCCCTACCTACAGTTTTCTGTCCCTAGAAAAAATGTTTTTTTTAATCACAATATAGCACAAGGAAAATTAACTCACTGTCCTTACAGGTCCCTGGAAACAAGGACTTGCAGAGTGAAAGAAACTGACACTGTCCCTACCTAGAGTTTTCTGTCCCTAGAATAAATGTTTTTTTTAATCACAATATAGCACAAGGAAAATTAACTCACTGTCCTTACAGGTCCCTGGAAACAAGGACTTGCAGAGTGAAAGAAAAAAAACACTCTCCCTACCTACAGTTTTCTGTCCCTAGAAAAAATGTTTTTTTTAATCACAATATAGCACAAGGAAAATTAACTCACTGTCCTTACAGGTCCCTGGAAACAAGGACTTGCAGAGTGAAAGAAACTGACACTGTCCCTACCTAGAGTTTTCTGTCCCTAGAATAAATGTTTTTTTTAATCACAATATAGCACAAGGACAATTCACTCAATGTCTCTCCAGGTCCCTGGAAACAAGGACTTGCAGAGTGAAAGAAACTGACACTGTCCCTACCTAGAGTTTTCTGTCCCTAGAATAAATGTTTTTTTTAAGCACAATATAGCACAAGGACAATTAACTCACTGTCCTTACAGGTCCCTGGAAACAAGGACTTGCAGAGTGAAAGAAAAAAAACACTCTCCCTACCTACAGTTTTCTGTCCCTAGAAAAAATGTTTTTTTTAATCACAATATAGCACAAGGAAAATTAACTCACTGTCCTTACAGGTCCCTGGAAACAAGGACTTGCAGAGTGAAAGAAAAAAAACACTCTCCCTACCTACAGTTTTCTGTCCCTAGAAAAAATGTTTTTTTTAATCACAATATAGCACAAGGAAAATTAACTCACTGTCCTTACAGGTCCCTGGAAACAAGGACTTGCAGAGTGAAAGAAACTGACACTGTCCCTACCTAGAGTTTTCTGTCCCTAGAATAAATGTTTTTTTTAATCACAATATAGCACAAGGAAAATTAACTCACTGTCCTTACAGGTCCCTGGAAACAAGGACTTGCAGAGTGAAAGAAAAAAAACACTCTCCCTACCTACAGTTTTCTGTCCCTAGAAAAAATGTTTTTTTTAATCACAATATAGCACAAGGAAAATTAACTCACTGTCCTTACAGGTCCCTGGAAACAAGGACTTGCAGAGTGAAAGAAACTGACACTGTCCCTACCTAGAGTTTTCTGTCCCTAGAATAAATGTTTTTTTTAATCACAATATAGCACAAGGACAATTCACTCAATGTCTCTCCAGGTCCCTGGAAACAAGGACTTGCAGAATGAAAGAAACTGACACTGTCCCTACCTAGAGTTTTCTGTCCCTAGAATAAATGTTTTTTTTAAGCACAATATAGCACAAGGACAATTAACTCACTGTCCTTACAGGTCCCTGGAAACAAGGACTTGCAGAGTGAAAGAAAAAAAACACTCTCCCTACCTACAGTTTTCTGTCCCTAGAAAAAATGTTTTTTTTAATCACAATATAGCACAAGGAAAATTAACTCACTGTCCTTACAGGTCCCTGGAAACAAGGACTTGCAGAGTGAAAGAAAAAAAACACTCTCCCTACCTACAGTTTTCTGTCCCTAGAAAAAATGTTTTTTTTAATCACAATATAGCACAAGGAAAATTAACTCACTGTCCTTACAGGTCCCTGGAAACAAGGACTTGCAGAGTGAAAGAAACTGACACTGTCCCTACCTAGAGTTTTCTGTCCCTAGAATAAATGTTTTTTTTAATCACAATATAGCACAAGGAAAATTAACTCACTGTCCTTACAGGTCCCTGGAAACAAGGACTTGCAGAGTGAAAGAAACTGACACTGTCCCTACCTAGAGTTTTCTGTCCCTAGAATAAATGTTTTTTTTAAGCACAATATAGCACAAGGACAATTAACTCACTGTCCTTACAGGTCCCTGGAAACAAGGACTTGCAGAGTGAAAGAAAAAAAACACTCTCCCTACCTACAGTTTTCTGTCCCTAGAAAAAATGTTTTTTTTAATCACAATATAGCACAAGGAAAATTAACTCACTGTCCTTACAGGTCCCTGGAAACAAGGACTTGCAGAGTGAAAGAAACTGACACTGTCCCTACCTAGAGTTTTCTGTCCCTAGAATAAATGTTTTTTTTAATCACAATATAGCACAAGGAAAATTAACTCACTGTCCTTACAGGTCCCTGGAAACAAGGACTTGCAGAGTGAAAGAAACTGACACTGTCCCTACCTAGAGTTTTCTGTCCCTAGAATAAATGTTTTTTTTAAGCACAATATAGCACAAGGACAATTAACTCACTGTCCTTACAGGTCCCTGGAAACAAGGACTTGCAGAGTGAAAGAAACTGACACTGTCCCTACCTAGAGTTTTCTGTCCCTAGAATAAATGTTTTTTTTAATCACAATATAGCACAAGGAAAATTAACTCACTGTCCTTACAGGTCCCTGGAAACAAGGACTTGCAGAGTGAAAGAAACTGACACTGTCCCTACCTAGAGTTTTCTGTCCCTAGAATAAATGTTTTTTTTAATCACAATATAGCACAAGGACAATTAACTCACTGTCCTTACAGGTCCCTGGAAACAAGGACTTGCAGAGTGAAAGAAACTGACACTGTCCCTACCTAGAGTTTTCTGTCCCTAGAATAAATGTTTTTTTTAAGCACAATATAGCACAAGGACAATTAACTCACTGTCCTTACAGGTCCCTGGAAACAAGGACTTGCAGAGTGAAAGAAACTGACACTGTCCCTACCTAGAGTTTTCTGTCCCTAGAATAAATGTTTTTTTTAATCACAATATAGCACAAGGAAAATTAACTCACTGTCCTTACAGGTCCCTGGAAACAAGGACTTGCAGAGTGAAAGAAACTGACACTGTCCCTACCTAGAGTTTTCTGTCCCTAGAATAAATGTTTTTTTTAATCACAATATAGCACAAGGACAATTAACTCACTGTCCTTACAGGTCCCTGGAAACAAGGACTTGCAGAGTGAAAGAAACTGACACTGTCCCTACCTAGAGTTTTCTGTCCCTAGAATAAATGTTTTTTTTAAGCACAATATAGCACAAGGACAATTAACTCACTGTCCTTACAGGTCCCTGGAAACAAGGACTTGCAGAGTGAAAGAAACTGACACTGTCCCTACCTAGAGTTTTCTGTCCCTAGAATAAATGTTTTTTTTAAGCACACTATAGCAGAAGCACAAAACACACTGACACTCTCCCTACCTATCCTTCTCTTTCCCTAAACTAAAGGAATCCAGGTTAAGCAAGAAAGAAATAACAGTCACTGTCCCTGCCTATGCTACTCTATCCCTGCTCCGGAACACACTACACTAGGCCGCCGTGCTGGCGGCCTTTTATAGTGTGGGGCGTGTACTAAACACCCTCAGCAATAATTGGCCACAGGCATCCTGCCTGTGGCCAATCATTGCTCTCCTCGCTGCCGGCGCTGTGATTGGCCAAGCATGCGGGGTCACAGTGCATGCTTGGCCAATCACAGCGCCTGGATGACACTGCGATGGCGTAGTGCATTGTGGGCCGTTCGCGTCACTCGAATTTGGCGCGAACGGCCCAAATCGTTCGATCTTCGTCGAACGATCGAACAGCCAATGTTCGAGTCGAACGTATGTTCGACTCGAACACGAAGCTCATCCCTAGTGCTGAATAACAGAACAATAGGGATGCTGATTTGGATTATTGTGACACAAATTGTCTTATCAGCAGCCCTATAGCTCTAGAAACACCAGGACTTTTGTAGAAAGCAAGTAAGTCAACTACGCCATTTTACAATGTAGTGCTCAGTCCTGGAGCAGCCTATTGCTGACCCAAGTCCCATTAGGTATGGAGAAAGCTGTCTAATGCCCCGTACACACGGTTGGACTATTCTCAGGCCAAAAGCACATCGAAATTCCGACGGAATTCCATCGGAGTAAAAAAGAACATGTTCTATATTTAAACTCCGATGGAATTCATCTGAATTTCTCAGATGGGGCACACACACGGTAGGAATTTCCGATGGAAAAAGTCCGTTTGACTTTTTCCATCGGAAATTCCTATCGTGTGTACAAGGCATAAGGCTGGCCATACATGGTCGAATTTCGAAAGAATTTTCTTTTGAAAATCAGAAAATTTGTGCGTTTTGTGATCCGATGGTGCCACTATTGATTTCAAAATTTGACCAACCAAGCCTTCAATTTCACCTCATGTTGCTACAGAAAAGAATTTTTGTGGCTGGGAATCTTAAGGCAAAGCATTTACCAACAGAAAGTCATACCACTTAGGGGTCCAGTAGCATGGGAAGAGGGCTTTATATTTTTTATTTAATACACATTATTAGGTGTTATACAAAAGAAAAACAAATCCATGTAATATCTGCTGCAAAAATGCTTTATTAATGTCATGTAAAGCAAGTGAACATGTTTAGAAGCCAGTAATGCATGCATACAAAAGTGAGTTTTTTTTTTTTTATGTTTACATAAAAGGAAACATTGCAAAAACGAAAAAACAACTATTAATGAGATGACTAAAAGTATTGCAGTCATTGGATAAAAGGATAGCTAGTCACATATATTATTGTGAATGATACAATAGTAAACTTGTCACAAATGGCCATTTGCTTCAGCATAGACCAAGGAGACAGGTGGATAATGTATGAGTTTTTACCTGGGAGCAAGAAGTTTAATGTTCTGTATATTTGTCTGCTCTCATAACCGTGACTTTATAAATCCTTCCATGAAACAATGAGCTACAAGGTATTTCTGAACTCCTTGTGACTTTCATGTTATTCACTACTATGAATCATCTTTAATGAAACTTTCTGTGCTGCAGTGCTTTCTTTTTCTTTTAAAAGACGGATTTAAAAGAATTACTATTCTCAGAGCAACACTAGAGAAGACACAGTGAGATGAATTTTGTTGGTACTGGCAGGAAAGTGATATTGGCAGCAGAGATCTTCAAGGGGCTTGTTTAGATACTGCAGACCCATGGGTTGCAAGTGAAACCAGATCTACTGAGTCACAACCCTGTCATATAAAGTATATAGGAAGCGATCCAAAGGCAAATGTTTTCTTTGATCTTTTCCTTTACATATGACAGGTCAAGTATAAACCATGAATCCTGTTGATGAACTGACAATGAGCTTGATGTAGGTCAATGTGGGGCTTAAGACCTCAACAACCTACAGAAAAAGAGCCCAACAGAAATGTTGCACCTTTTTCTTCTTAAGCCTCGTACACACGGCCGGTAATCCCGTCAAGAAAAAAATGTTGGTTTTCCTGACGGGATTCCTGGCAAGCATTCCTTGCCAAGCCGTGCATACAGACGGACATTCAAAAGAACCGCCGTTCTTTTGAATGGCAAGAACACGGTGACGTCATCGACTACGACGAGCCTGCGCTCGTCACATTCGATGCCGTCGCCGCCATCTTGCTACACCCTGCACTACCCTTGTATGCTACCGCGCATGCGTCAAAGTCTTTTCGAGCATGCGCGGGTTTACCTGGGGACAGGTAAGCATACACACGCACGGTTTTCTCGGCAGGAAACACTCTGCCGAGAACCCAACGAGAAAATAGAGAGCAGGTTCTCTATTTTTCTCGTCGGGATTCCCGGCAGTTTTCTCGCCGAGAAAGCATACACACGCACGGTTTTCATGGCAAAAAGCTCTCCCAGCAGTTTTCTTGCCGAGAAAACCGTGCGTGTGTACAAGGCTTTATAGTCATGAAATATTATCATTTTGAACAGATTTTCACACACAATTGTCTTAAAATACCTGCTTTCTGCCCTGACACTCAAGTGTTTTGTTCTTGCACAGATAAGTAATGGCCACACTCCTTAAAGTTTAACAAAAGGCAAAGCCTCCTTTTTTGTTTTGGATAGAGTAAGGGAGAGATATAACTGTCAAGTTTTTATTGCTGTCTATGCCCCTGTTAGGGAGATTCATCATTGCAAATTGTCCAGGTGACTCTTATGACTACATTTTTGGCTGCCACCTGAACAGGAATAAAGGGAAAACCTGACAATGATAGTGTGAATTCGGGTACCTGCACCCACATGTATGTCAAACTGGGAGCAGCAGCTGTGTCTGTGCAGCCGCTGCATCCTATTTGACATAAATGTGACAACCTGCACACGGATGCATGGAATATCTGTGCATCCTGTGAAGGCAAAACACGGTCCTCACACAGGTGTATGCTTCAGTATGACTGTGTGAATGAGGTCTAACACAAGCGTCTCCTGCACACTTACTATAGAGAAAGGCAGGGAGTGTGTCTGATCAGGTCAGTTAGAGTGCACTGGATAGAGTGGTCAGATTCATTTCTGATGCATATTGGAATGCATAGTCATGTTTAGACTTACCATAGCATTGCTAAAACAGGAAAGTTAAGGTAAAACTATGAAAATGGAGACCACCTATACAATGTCTACCATATTAAAAATGTATTGTCTGCTATTTTAAAATGTATTTCTGTTTTATTGGGCTTTTTATTAAGCTGATAATTTTTTCTTCAGAAACCTCTTATTACGCATATTGGTAAAATTGTTCAACACTGTTTAATTTCTTTGAGTCATTATACTGTTAACATTAATGTGGAAATGCAAAAACTGGAATTCGTTTAGACTGCACTCAAGATCTCCAAATCCAGCTCACCATACACATGCCTTAGGGTGTCAGAATCAAGAGTTGCAATAAGTTTCCTGGTGCCCATTCTTCTTGGGATAAAACTTTCTTCCAAAATCAGGGGCGTATTTCCTTGGACCTCCCTGAAAATAATGAAATGATAGGTGTGAGCGAACTTTACATACCTGTCATAAACGAACTTGCCTATTTCGGACTGGATCAAGTCTATAAAGAAAGCATTTAGTATATTTACTAGGAAATGCATTTTGTTGAATTGCCCTTGGAATGTATTTAGCTCATTTAAACGGAAAGTTTCGTTTTACATTAACTGTTTTGTTAATTGTGTATAAGGATAATAAGATGATCTTTACAGGATCATACATCTTAGTGCAAAACACGTTTATTATCAGCGTTATATACAAAACACATAATAATAATAATGCTAGTTATAAACATTATATAAAGTGTGGTGAAACGAGATAGAAACTAAAATGGTGATTGTGAATTTGTTTGAGAATACCATGATGCCATGTGCTTATCTTAAGGTACCACTAAGATATGTACCAAGGGGAACATGGGTCAGCAGGGTACTCTCACTCTGCACCCGGGCTTGTGTGACTTGCTGATAAGACACCCTATAAAAGGGGATATTAAGCTGTATTAAATTCAGAGCATACTGTGACAGCCTTGTATGTGTGCTCTCCGTAATTATGTAATGTAATTGCGTAACAAATAAACATTTGGAACTCTCTCAGTCTAAAGGTAATTTCACAGGTTTCCTGTAGAATAAGGAACTTGAGGTTAAATCTCTATTCAATTTGTACAGTACCTATATGAATTCATTAAATATATTTCTGACAAATGGTATAAACATGAAATGGTTTCTAATTTAAAATACCTTTTGTATTTGTTTAGTGGGATATTTATTAGTGGGAATGCTCTCCGAGCATTCCCAGTATTGTTATTCGTTTTTATTTATTCTTAATTTTAATTTTATTCCGTCCGTTTTTTGGCTCTGTGTAACTTCTGCATACTTTCAGCTATTAAAACCATTCAACTTTGAAAATGTTCAGCTCCTTCAGCTAATGATGGGACTTCTTCATTTTTTTTTGTACTATTTATGCTATTTAAAAAATTAAGCTTTTTATCACTTTTTTTTAACATTGAAGTCAATGAGAGCATGCTTCAAATCCTTAAAAGTTTCAGCTCCTTCATACTTTCACCTACAGACGCCAAACAAACTTTTAAATGTTCACAAAATATTCAGCTATCCAGCTACATCTTTTCAGTTTGATATTTTTTACGTTTTTTGTGAAAAATCTGTTTAAGTTTAGTCATCATTTCAGGAAATTTTATCGATTTAACAGAGTTTCTATGGGGTTGTTTAGAGTGGATGATGTCATCACTACAGCACAGAGCTTTAAAAAATTATCTTAGTTCCTTCTCTATAAATTGCTCTCACGCCCACAAGATCTACTTGTCATACACATCAAAATGTAGGTATTTTTGTCTAGTTTCAGGCAATGTGCTCAGTTTTGTGATACACCTTTTACTTTTGGCTGGTTGAGCTTCCAAATGACAAGAGTTCTACACTTTCTTCCATTGACTGTCCTGTATAAAATTCTTCACATTTCCCAGCGAAACGCACAGCGAACTTCTTATTTAAATCGCTGACATGCCCAAATTTTTTAGTTTATCAACATAAATTTTATACCGACACGTTCACAAAGGCCGTGTGTCTCTAACGGTGAAGTCGCTGTTTCAATAGCATGTACTGTTGTGGATTTATTAAGGCTTGTTTGAAGGGTTCTCTCACACTGTCTCTCACTTGTTAGGTGTGGGGATTAATGATCAAAGAGAGGCTTTATAAGTACTGAAGGAACACTGCTTGTATGTCCTAAAGATAGTGTAGTAGTTATGGTGAATGGCTTTGGTGTGGGCTTTAGCAATTCAGCTATTCAGCATTCCCATGCATTTTCTGCAGGAAATGCATTTTCTAGTTAGTGGGAATGCTCAGTAGCATTCCCACTATTGTTATTCCTTTTTTGATTTCCGTACGTTTTTTGGCTCTGCGTAACTTCTGCATACTTTCAGCTATTAAAACCATTCAACTTTCAAAATGTTCAGCTCTTTCAGCTAATGATGGGACTTCTTCAACTTTTTTCCTACAATTTATACTTTTTAAAATATTAAGCTTTTTAACACTTTTTTATAACATTGAAGTGAATGAGAGCATGCTTCAAATCCTTAAAATCTTCTTCCGCTCCCAAAAGTTTCAGCTCCTTCATACTTTCACCTACAGATGCCAAACAAACTTTAAAATGTTCACAAAATATTCAGCTATCCGGCTATATCTTTTCAGTTTTATATCTTTTACAGTTTTTATGAAAAAGCTGTTTAAGTTTAGTGATCATTTCAGGAAATTTTATCGATTAAACAGAGTGTGTATTGAGCTGCTTAGAGTGGATGATTTCATAGCTAGAGCACAGAGCCTTAAAAAAAAATTGTCTTAGTTCCTTCTCTATAAATTGCTCTCACGCCCACAAGATCTACTTGTCATACACAATTTATACATCAGAACATAGGTATTTTTGTCTAGTTTAGTGATATGCCTTTTACTTTTGGCTGGTTGAGCTTCCAAATGACAAGAGTTCTACACTTTCTTCCATTGACTGTCCTGTATAAAATTCTTCACATTTCCCAGCAAAATGCACAGTGAACTTCTTTTTTAAATCGCTGACATGCCCAAATTTTTACGTTTATCAACATAAATTTTATACCGATGCGTTCACAAAGGCTGTGTGTCTCTAACGGTGAAGTCGCTGTTTTGATAGCATGTACTGTTGTGGATTTATTAAGGATTGTTTGAAGGGTTCTCTCACACTGTCTCTCCCTCATTAGGTAATTACTACCTTTCCAACTATTCTCACTTCTTCAACTTTTTCTTACGGATTTAAGCTATTCATCCAGTTATCTTTAGCAATTCAGCTATTCAGCACTCCCACGCATTTTCTGCAGGAAATGCATTTTCTAGTTTTATCTAAAGTATTTCAAGAAGTTGCTTCATAAATCACTTATGCCTGGTCTAAATGGGTATATTAACCTGTAGAATGTTTCCCCCCTAGTCTAGTCTAGTAAATGAAGAGGAAACCAAAGTCTAATGCCACGTACACACGATCGGAATTTCCGACAACAAATGTTCGATGGGAGCTAGTTGTCGGAAATTCCGACCGTGTGTAGGCTCCATCGGACATTTGCTATCGGAATTTCCGACAACAAAAATTTGAGAGCTGGTTCTCAAATTTTCCGATAACAAAATCGGTTCTCATAAATTCCGATCGTGTGTAGACAATTCCGACGCACAAAATTCCACGCATGCTCTAAATCAAGTACAAGACGGAAGCGCTCGGTCTGGTAAAACTAGCGTTCGTAATTGAGATAGCACATTCATCACGCTGTGACGGACTGAAAAGCACGAGGCTGAAAAGCGCTAATTGTCTTTTACCAAACTTCTACTAACACGACTGGTATTGAACTTCCCTTTAATAGTGCCGTTGTACGTGTTGTACGTGACCGCGTTCTTGACGATTGGAATTTCCAACAACATTTGTGCGACCGTGTGTATGCAAGACAAGTTTGAGCCAACATCCATTGGAAAAAAATTCACGGTTTTGTTGTCGGAATGTCCGATCGTGTGTACGTGGCATTAGTCTACAGAAGTCTTGCACATGTTGAGTATTAAAAGGAACATCCTTTTCTGAGGATTGTGAAATGGCTGGATAATTCCTGACACAACCTACGTCTGCCTGAAGACAGTGACCATGGGGACATATTTTATTAGAGGGTTATTATACTCCTAATTAAAGGCATACTTTGCCAATTTGGATTTTTAAAGGAAACTGGCATTTCTCCTGCTTTATTATATTTGATGTAGTGGATAGGGATGAGCTTCGTGTTCGAGTCGAACCCATGTTCGACTCGAACATCGGCTGTTTGATCGTTCGACGAAGATCGAACATTATGGGCCGTTCGCGCCAAATTCGAGTGGCGCGTCACGGCCCATAATTCACTGCGGCATCGCATTCTTGGCCTATCACAGCGCCGCCTGAACAGAGAGCCGTAATTGGCCAAAGCCAGGGTGGCTTTGGCCAATTATGGCTCAGGGGGTTTAGTACACGCCCCACACTATATAAGGCCGCCGGCTTGGCGGCCTTGTGTAGTGTGTTGGAGTTGTTTAAACAGAGATTACAGAGAGAGACAGTGTCATTTATATTGAATTAGATAGAGCAGGCAGGCGAGTCAGTTAGCTGCAGTTACAGTGTGTAGAGGATATACAGTGGGGCAAAAAAGTATTTAGTCAGCCACCAATTGTGCAAGTTCTCCCACTTAAAAAGATGAGAGAGGCCTGTAATTGTCATCATAGGTATACCTCAACTATATTTTAGTATATGCGTTTATATATTTTGAATGTGGCAGCTTAGCATAAAAATAGTCACACAGATATATTGGTCTGTGTCATTATAAGGAGATCTAAGGTGTATACAGAATTGGAACAGGCTCCATAGCGCTGGGTATAAGGAGAACTAGGTTGCGCCTTAGTAAGTTTTCTTTATTTTTTGTTTATATACCTCAACTATGAGAGACAAAAATGTGAAAACAAATCCAGACAATCACATTGTCTGATTTGGAAATAATTTATTTGCAAATTATGGTGGAAAATAAGTATTTGGTCATTATCAAAAGTTCATCTCACTTTGTTATATATCCTTTGTTGGCAATGACAGAGGTCAAACGTTTTCTGTAAGTCTTCACAAGGTTGTCACACACTGTTGCTGGTATGTTGGCCCATTCCTCCATGCAGATCTCCTCTAGAGCAGTGATGTTTTGGGGCTGTCGCTGGGCAACACGGACTTTCAACTCCCTCCAAATGTTTTCTATGGGGTTGAGATCTGGAGACTGGCTAGGCCACTCCAGGACCTTGAAATGCTTCTTACGAAACCACTCTTTCGTGGCCCGGGCGGTGTGTTTGGGATCATTGTCATGCTGAAAGACCCAGCCGCGTTTCATCTTCAATGCCCTTGCTGATGGGAGGAGGTTTGCACTCAAAATCTCACGATACATGGCCCCATTCATTCTTTCATGTACACGGATCAGTCGCCCTGTTCCCTTTGCAGAGAAACAGCCCCAAAGCATGATGTTGCCACCCCCATGCTTCACAGTAGGTATGGTGTTCTTTGGTTGCAACTCAGCATTCTCTCTCCTCCAAACACGACGAGTTGTGTTTCTACCAAACAGTTTTACTTTGGTTTCATCTGACCATATGACATTCTCCCAATCCTCTTCTGGATCATCCAAATGCTCTCTAGCAAACCTCAGACGGGCCCAGACATGTACTGTCTTAAGCAGGGGGACACGTCTGGCACTGCAGGATCTGAGTCCCTGGCGGCGTAGTGTGTTTTACTGATAGTAGCCTTTGTTACGTTGGTCCCAGCTCTCTGCATGTCATTCACTAGGTCCCCCCGTGTGGTTCTGGGATTTTTGCTCACCGTTCTTGTGATCATTTTGACCCCACGGGGTGAGATCTTGTGTGGAGCCCCAGATCGAGGGAGATTATCAGTGGTCTTGTATGTCTTCCATTTTCTAATTATTGCTCCCACAGTTGATTTCTTCACACCAAGCTGCTTGCCTATTGCAGATTCAGTCTTCCCAGCCTGGTGCAGGTCTACAATTTTGTTTCTGGTGTCCTTTGGCAGCTCTTTGGTCTTCACCATAGTGGAGTTTGGAGTGTGACTGTTTGAGGTTGTGGACAGGTGTCTTTTATACTGATAACAAGTTCAAACAGGTGCCATTAATACAGGTAATAAGTGGAGGACAGAGGAGCCTCTTAAAGAAGAAGATACAGGTCTGTGAGAGCCAGAAATCTTGCTTGTTTGTAGGTGACCAAATACTTATTTTCCACCATAATTTTCAAATAAATTCTTTACAAATCAGACAATGTGATTGTCTGGATTTGTTTCCACATTTTGTCTCTCATAGTTGAAGTATACCTATGATGACAATTACAGGCCTCTCTCATCTTTTTAAGTGGTAGAACTTGCACAATTGGTGGCTGACTAAATACTTTTTTGCCCCACTGTATATGCATCCTAGGTGTTGTATATATATTTATACACTGTATTCAGTTTAGCTAGATCCGTTCCTGTGATTCTCTATACTGTGACAGGCAGGCAGGGGATTGTGCTAGCTGCAGTGTTACACTTAGTGTACTGTGTGCTTTGCATAGCGTTCACCTAAAGCTTACCTGAATACAGTTAGTGGTGTTCTCATAATAAAACCACAGGCAGGGAGCTGCATTAATTTCATGTAGTGTACTTCTGTTCTTTGCACAGCGTTCACTTAAAGGAACCTGAATACAATTTGTGGTGTTCTCATAATAAAACCACAGGCAGAGAGCTGAACAGGTCTGAACAGGTGCACAGACAGCAAAACAAATGTTACAGGGGTGATAACCCTTCCCTAATCCCTATGTATTCCAAAAAGCTTAAAAATTTATTTTTTGGCTGAAGCTCCCCTTAAAAATGTACTTGTTCCAAATTACAAACAGATTCTACTTAACCACTTAACGACCGCTCACTGTATATGTACGTCGGCAGAATGGCACCGACAGGCACAATCACGTACAGTGTACATGATTGCATTTGTACAGTTGGGGGGTCCAATCGGACCCCCCTCCTATACAGTGAGCGGTCGGTATTCGTTGGGGAGCGATCCGAGATGAGGGGACGGCCGTTCGATTCCGGCCACCCCCCCCCGCGATCGCTCCCGGCGAATGAAAATGCTTCCTCTGTCCTGTAATGTAAACACAGGCAGAGGAAGCAGGAGGAAGTGATGTCATCTCTCATGCGGCGCTCACATACACCGAACGCCGTACAAGAGAAGACATCAGGTCAGTGCACAAGACACTACACTGACACCAGGACACATAGGCACACAAATCGCCCCCCCAGACACTCCCAGATCACCCCCCAGCCCCCAGTCACAGTGTCACTGATTGCAGTGACCATTTATTTACTGATCACTGCAATCAGTGACATTTGTGACTGTAAAAGTGTCACTAAAGTTAGTTTTAGGTCCAGTGTAGCCCCCTAACCCCCCCTAATAAAGGTTTAACCCCCTGATCACCCCCCAGATAACCCTTTCACCCCCTAGCACCGCCGTCGCTAAGCGATCATTTTTCTGATCGCTGTCTTAGCGTCGGTGATGCAGATCGGTAGCCAGTAATTTTTTTTAGGTTTGCCGCAGGTTTTTATAGCGTCAAGTACCCCCATAAATTATCTAATAAAGGTTTAACCCCTTTGATCGCCCCCCAGGTAACCCTTTCACCCCCTATCACCACTGTCGCTAAGCGATCATTTTTCTGATCGCTGTCTTAGCGTCTGTGATGCAGATCGGTAGCCAGTAATTTTCTTTAGGTTCGCCGCAGGTTTTTATAGCGTCAGGTACCCCCATAAATGATCTAATAAAGGTTTACCCCCTTGATCGCCCCCCAGGGAACCCTTTCACCCCCTATCACCACTGTCGCTAAGCGATCGTTTTTCTGATCGCTGTCTTAGTGTCGGTGATGCAGAACGGTAGCCAGTAATTGTTTTTAGGTTCGCCGCAGGTTTTTATAGCGTCAGGTACCCCCATATATTATCTAATAAAGGTTTAACCCCCTTGATCGCCCCCCAGGTAACCCTTTCACCCCCTATCACCACTGTCGCTAAGCGATCGTTTTTCTGATTGCTGTCTTAGTGTCGGTGATGCCGATCGGTAGCCAGTAATTTTTTTTAGGTTCGCCGCAGGTTTTTATAGCGTCAGGTACCCCCATATATTATCTAATAAAGGTTTTAACCCCCTAATTGCCCCTAGTTAACCCTTTCACCAGTGATCACCATATAAGTGTTACGGGTGACGCTGGTTAGTTAGTTTGCTTTTTATAGTGTCAGGGCACCCGCCGTATATATAACCCAATAAAGGTTTAACCCCCTGATCGCCCGGCGGGTGATATCAATTAGGTTTTAGCATCAGAGAGGGTCTGCGTCACACCCCAGGCAGCGTCAGGTTAGTGCCAGTAGCGCTAACACCCACGCGTGAAGCATACACCTCCCTTAGTGGTATAGTATCTGAACAGATCAATATCTGATCAGATCTATACTAGCGTCCCCAGCAGTTTAGGGTTTCCAAAAACGCAGTGTTAGCGGGATCAGCCCAGATACCTGCTAGCACCTGCGTTTTGCCCCTCCGTCCAGCCCAGGCCACCCAAGTGCAGTATCGATCGATCACTGTCACTTACAAAACACAACACACATAACTGCAGCGTTCGCAGAGACAGGCCTGATCCCTGCGACTCCAGTGCTGTAGGAGGTGATTTCACCACCACCGTTAAAAAAAAAAAGCATATATGCCGAAGCATTGGGGCAGCAGGGGCGGAGGAGCGGAGGAGCGGAGGAGGGATTTTGCTTCTAATGCCGTGTACATACGGTCGAAATTCCGACGGAGGCTTGCCCGTGGAAAAGTCCGACCATGTGTGTGCGGCATAACTTTTGCGGGAGGATGCCCCCATGCTTCAGCATATATAAATGGTGCATGTATGCCCATCATTAGAAGTGGGTGGATGAAGGGCCGTATTCTAATGGTGGGCATACCCACCGATCAATCTCTTTTTTCATTCAGCCAACTGGCTGCATGAAAAAAAAAGATTACAATACATGTCCAACAAGGACCAGCAACGTACTGGTATGTTGCTGGACTTTGAATGTTTATACCAGAATGATGCCTGCGGGTTTAGGTATCATATTGGTATCATTCTTTTTAGCCAGCGGCCGGCTTTCATGTAAAAGCAATCCTAGTGGTTAATTAGCCTCTGGACTGCTTTTACAAGCAGTGGGAGGGAATGTCCCCCCCCCGGATATAAAAAGCGTCATTGGGAAATTGGGAAAGCATTTTATCACACCGATCTTGGTGTGGTCAGATGCTTTGAGGGCAGAGGAAAGATCTAGGGTCTAGAAGACCCCAGTTTTTTCAAAAAAAGAGTACCTGTCACTACCTATTGCTATCATAGGGGATATTTACATTCCCTGAGATAACAATAAAAATGATAAAAAAATAAAAAATATGGAAGGAACAATTTAAAAATAAAATAAAAAAGCAAAATTAATAAAAAAAAAAAAAAAAAAAAAAGCACCCCTGTCCTGCCCTACTCTTGTCCAATGGCAAACGCAAGCGTCGGTCTGGTGTCATATGTAAACAGCAATTGCACCATGCATGTGAGGTATCACCGCGAAGGTCAGATCGAGGGCAGCAATTTTAGCAGTAGACCTCCTCTGTAAATCTAACGGGGTAACCTGTAAAGGCTTTTAAAGACTTTTAAAAATGTATGTAGTTTGTCGCCAATGCGCGTTTGTGCGAAATTTTAAAGCATGTCGTGTTTGGTATCTATGTACTCGGCCTAAGATCATCTTTTTTATTTCATCAAACATTTGGGCAATATAGTGTGTTTTAGTGCATTAAAATTAAAAAAAAGTGTATTTTGTCCCCAAAAAATGCGTTTGAAAAATCGCTGCGCAAATACTGTGTAGAAAAAAAAATGCAACACCCACCATTTTAATATGTAGGGCCTTTGCTTTAAAAATATATATAATGTTTGGGGGTTCAACATAATTTTCTTGCAAAAAAAAATATGTTTTCATGTAAACAAAAAGTGTCAAAAAGGGCTTTGTCTTCAAGTGGTTAGAAGAGTGGATGTAAGCTTCCTAATGTTGTGTATAAAATGCCAGAACAGTTCAAAACCCCCCCAAATGACCCCATTTTGGAAAGTAGACACCCCAAGCTATATACTGAGAGGCATGGAATATTTTATATGTTGACACAAGTTGCGGAAAAAAGACAATTTATTTTATTTATTTATTTTTTTTGCACAAAGTTGTCACTAAATGATATATTGCTCAAACATGCCATGGGCATATGTGGAATTACACCCCAAAATACATTCTGTTGCTTCTCCTGAGTACGGGGATACCACATGTGTGAGACTTTTTGGGAGCCTAGCTGCGTACGGGACCCCAAAAACCAAGCACCGCCTTCAGGCTTTCTAAGGGTGTAAATTTTTGATTTCACTTCTCACTGTCTATCACAGTTTCGGAGGCCATGGAATGCCCAGATGGCACAAACCCCCCCCCCCAAATTACCCCATTTTGGAAAGTAGACACCCCAAGCTATTTGCTGAGAGGTATTGTGAGTATTTTGCAGATCTCACTTTTTGTCACAAAGTTTTGAAAATTGAAAAAAAAAATATATATTTTCTTTCTTCATTTTCAAAAACAAATGAGAGCTGTAAAATACTCACCATGCCTCTCAGCAAATAGTTTGGGGTGTCTACTTTCCAAAATGGGGTCATTTGGGGGGGTTTTGTGCTATTTTGGCATTTTATGGCCTTCAAAACTGTGATAGGTAGTGAGGAGTGAAATCAAAAATTTGTGCCTAGAAATCCTGAAGGCGGTGCTTGGGTTTCGGGGTCCCGTACGCGGCTAGGCTCCTAAAAAGTCCCACACATGTGGTATCCCCATACTCAGGAGAAGCAGCAAAATGTATTTTGGGGTATAATTCCACATATAACCATGGCATGTGTGAGCAATATATCATTTAGTGACAACTTTTTGTAATTTTTTTTTGTCATTATTCAATCACTTGGGACAAAAAAAAAATATATTCAATGGGCTCAACAGGCCTCTCAGCAATTTACTTGGGGTGTCTACTTTCTAAAATGGGGTCATTTGGGGGGGGGGGTTTGTGCTATTTTGGCATTTTATGGCCTTCAAAACTGTGATAGGTAGTGAGGAGTGAAATCAAAAATTTGCGCCCTTAGAAATCCTGAAGGCGGTGCTTGGTTTCCGGGGGCCCGTACGCGGCTAGGCTTCCAAAAAGTCCCACACATGTGGTATCCCCGTACTCAGGAGAAGCAGCAAAATGTATTTTGGGGTGTAATTCCACATATAACCATGGCATGTGTGAGCAATATATCATTTAGTGACAACTTTTTGGGATTTTTTTTTTTTTTTTTTGTCATTATTCAATCACTTGAGACAAAAAAAAAAAATTCAATGGGCTCAACATGCCTCTCAGCAATTTCCTTGGGATGTCTACTTTCCAAAATGGGGTAATTTGGGGGGGGGGTTTGTACTGCCCTGCCATTTTAGCACCTCAAGAAATGAGATAGGCAGTCATAAATTAAAAGCTGTGTAAATTCCAGAAAATGTACCCTAGTTTGTAGACGCTATAACTTTTGCGCAAACCAATAAATATACGCTTATTGACATTTTTTTTACTAAAGACATGTGGCTGAATACATTTTGGCCTAAATGTATGACTAAAATTGAGTTTATTCAATTTTTCTTATAACAAAGAGTAGAAAATATCTTTTTTTTTCAAAATTTTCGGTCTTTTTCCGTTTATATCGCAAAAAATAAAAATCGCAGAGGCAATCAATTACCATTAAAAGAAATCTCTATTTGTGGGAAGAAAAGGACGCACATTTTGTTTGGGTACAACATTGCATGTCCGCACAATTTACAGTTAAAGCAGCGCAGTGCAAAATTCTGAAATCACCTCTGGTCCTTTAGCTACCAAATGGTCCGGGGCTTAAGTGGTTAATAACAAACCTACAGTCCCTGTCTTGTTTGCACCGCCTGTATACTGCTGTTCAGAGTATATAGGGCCTTTTTTTAATTTGGGTGCAGGGTTCCCCTTAATATCCATACAAGACCCAAAGGGGCTGGTAGTGAGCTGGGGGGGGGGGGGAGGGGCTACCCATGCCATTTTTCTCAATGATTTTCATCCATATTGCTGGGACCAGACATTACATTAAATCCGCAAGCAGTTTTAAATGACTTTTTTTCCTTTAGAAATGCCATTTTGTGCAAGGACAGTTCTAAACACGGGAAACATGTGCCACTTTACAGGCATACTTTAGACACCCCCAGGTACGATATTTAAAGGAATATTTCACTTTTTTTTTCACTTTAAGCATCATTAACCACTTCAATACAGGGCTTTTTGTACCACTTCAATACCGGGCCTATTCTAGCACTTCTCTCCTACATGTACAAATCATCATTCTTTTGCTAGAAAATTACTCAGAACCCCCAAACATTATACCGTATATACTCGAGTATAAGCCGACTCGAGTATAAGCCGAGGTACCTAATGTTGCCCAAAAAACTGGGAAACCTCACTGACCCGAGTATAAGCCGATGCCCCACTGTTCCCTGTAAAAAGAAATTTTTACATTGTAATTATTACCTGTAAAGAAGTTGCGGCTGCGGCGTCCATCGTTCAAATTCTGCGGCGTCCATCGTTCAAATTCCGCGGCGTCCATCGTTCGAATTCCGCGCTCTCTTCCTGTTCATTACTTGATAGGCGAGTCTCAGCAGACACTCTCCGCCTATCACGATCCTTCTCTCATCCTTAGTTTTCCCAGCAGACACTCTCCGCCTATCACGATCCTTCTCTCATCCTTAGTTTTCCCAGCAGACACTGTGTTGGGTATTCCGCCAATCACAGACGTCTGCTGGAAAACTGAGGATGAGAGAACGTTCGTGATAGGCGGAGAGTGTCTGCTGAGACTCGCCTATCAAGGAAGGAACAGGAAGAGACCGCGGAATTTTGAACGATGGACGCCGCGGAATTCGAACGATGGACGCCGCAGCCGCAACTTCTTTACAGGTAATATTTACAATGTAAAATTTATATGACTCGAGTATAAGCCGAGGGGGGGACTTTCAGCCCCAAAAAAAGGGCTGAAAATCTCGGCTTATACTCAAGTATATACGGTATATGGTTTTTTAGCAGACACCCTAGGGAATAAAATGACGGTCATTGCAACTTTTTTTCTTGCACGATATGTGCGCAATAATTTTTCAAACGCCTTTTTAAAACAAAAAAAAAATGGTTTCATGAATTAAAAAATAACAAAACAGTAAAGTTAGCCCAATTTTTGGGGAAAATATGAAATATGATGTTACACAGAGTAAATAGATACCTAACATGTCACGCTTTAAAATTGCGCACACTCATGGAATGGCGCCAAACTTTGGTACTTAAAAATCTCCATAGGCGACGCTTTATTTTTTTTTACAGGTTACCAGGTTAGAATTACAGAGGAGGTCTAGTGCTAGAATTGTTGCACGCGCTCTAACGCAAGCGGTGATACCCCACATGCGTGGTTTGAACGGCGTTTACATATGTGGGCGACTTACGTGTGCATTCGCATCTGATCGCGAGCTACCGGGGACAGGGGCGTTTTAATTTTTTTTTTTTATTTATTTTTTTTTTTTTTACTTGTTTATTTCTTTTTTTACAATTATTTTACTTTTTTTTTTTGATCACTTTTATTCCTATTACAAGGAATGTAAACATCCCTTGTAATAGGAATGTGTGTGGCAGGTCCTCTTTATTGAGAGATGCTGGGTCAATAAGACCCCACATCTCTCCTCCAGGCTGGAAAGCATGAAATGAGTGAATTTTTTTTCACTGATCTCATACTTACAGCCGCAATGGTGGCTTTGTTTACATTTAAGGCCCGGGCGTGACATCATCACATCGCGCCCGGGCCTCCGACGATCATAGAGATGACTGGTGACCATCTGGTCACCAGTCATTTCTATGCTCGTCACGTAATCCACCAACGACGCCGGAAGATTCGCTCTGGGTCCCCGATCACACGGGAGAGCCCGGAGAAGCACCGGATGGCGGCGGGAGGGGGGATGTCCCCTCCCGACGCCTATAAGAACGATCAAGCGGCGGAACCGCCGCTATGATCATTCTTATGGTGCACAGAATCGCCGGCCCAAGAAAAGGATATCTGAATGATGCCTCTAGCTGCAGGCATCATTCAGATATCCCCCTACAAAGCCGAGGACGTCATATGACGTCCACCCAGGATGGGAGATCCCATCTGTGGACGTCATTTGACTATGGCTGGGTAGGGAAGTGGTTAAAATCACTGCTCCCGAAAAAACTGCAGTTTTTAAAACTGCAGTTTTTAAAACATATTTTTGCATTGATACATGTTCCCTGGGGCAGGACCCGGGTCCCCAAACCCTTTTTAGGACAATAACTTGCATATTAGCCATTATAATTAGCACTTTTGATTTCGAACGTTTGAGTCCATTGTATTTAATAGGGTTCTAAAGTTTGCGCAAACTTTTGGTCCGTTCGCAGGTTCTGGTGCGAACCAAACCGGGGGGTGTTCGGCTCATCCCTAGTAGATTGTTAATGCTATTTTACTGATTAGGGAAAACACTCTCCAGTCCAGTATTCTCGGGTGCTCTTTATAGCCCTCTAATATAAGTTGTGATGTCACATCCAGAGTCACAGAAGCTTGGAAAGGAGAGTCCAAAGAACAGCTGTAATTCTGCAGCTGTAAGAAAACTACATTAAAAGTCACCCATAGGGCTGGCACATTTAGTGTTTTTAATATGGCAGTCTCTCTCAGATATCATGGAAATGTCTCTGATAGCATAAAGCTTTCTCTAGTAACATTGCAGTCTCTTTAACCCATTTATGCCTAAGGTTGAAGTTTTGTTTTCATTTGCGCATTAAAATTCATATGTTACCTACAGCAGTAGGATATAAATAATTCCCACAACACTACTGTTCCAATATTGGAACAAGGGGCATTAAAGGGTTAAAAACATTACGCTTTTTCTAGTAACATGGTAGTTTCTCCCATAACACATTCTCTCCGGTTAGACTGCAGCACTCCAGTTACATGCAACACTTTTTGGTAACATACATGACTATCTGTCCTTGGTCAATTGCAGATTCAATGATTTGCACTGGGGTTTCTTGCTTTTTGCCGCAAAGTGTATGATCCATACACTTTAGTGACCTCTTCATGCATTAAATATAACCTATTCTTTCTCACCATGACAAGCTGAAAACAATGATTTCAAGGTAAACCATAGCAAGGCTGGATAACTTAAACAGATTGCATAATGTAAATATATAAGTCAAGGTTTTTTTGAGTGCAAACTGCAGGTCAAAATAGGTCTAAAGATATACAGTAGGTTTGTTAAGGTTATAGCCAAGCAGTCTGCATTCACATTCAAAATATATGCAGCTCACGAGGCTCCTACTGATATTAATACAGATAATTAATAGACAGTATCAGTTTGTGTGCAGCCACTATAAGGTAAACACACAATAAACATACAGCAGAGTAAATGTATATGGTCACTTTGGGGTTAATTACTAAAAGAAAACTTTACAATAACCTGTGTTCACTGAAAATATTAAATCAGTTGCAGTGGAATTTAAAAAAAAACTTAAATGAATGGCCCTTTTGGAACCATGTCCTTTCTATTAGACATTTTTCCCTCCTTTATCCAATATATTGACCAGAATCCTTTAACAAAATTAACAATCAATCAATTTTCTTCTTCCATACCAATGTCTTAGGCACTAGACAAATTTGTTCTTTCTCCCCAATACTATGTATCACTGCATTGATTCCCTTATTTCAACTTCCTTCGCCACTTTTTAAGATATATCCATAGGAATCAAATTATTAATGATAAAAGCCTTAGCAGATGTTTAGCTTACATATATCCAAACTCCCTGGTACATTCCTGTCTCTATATGTTATCCCTGATTGACAATTTTGGAAATATTTTTGGTTAATCCATTAACCTTAAAAAGCCTAAGGGACTTTACAGTAACAAACATACTGCTCCGCCAAGGAGCAACCAATATCTCTTTGTGTAGTACAAAGAAAAGATTACTTATTTGGAAGTCTCTATTTCTAAAAATCCTAGGAAGCCTTTCCGTCCTACCACCTGATGATGCCATCAGTTACTAAGGACACCCACTCAGATTTCTGGCTTGCTAACAGAAGTACAGATAGGAACAGAGTAGATGAGGGATCAAGGAAGAGGTGCAGGCTGAGTTAGGACAAACTGATACCAGACTATTGATTACCCACCCCCTTTCTCTCCGCTCATTGGTAGCAGAAATCGTGGGTAGGGGTGGTAATAAAACCTTGGACAGTCCTGAACTGACTGTGGTCCTGTGTCATCTCCTGTATACAGACAAAAGGGAGAGGTGGTGGGTGGGTGGAGAGTACAGTCCACATTTGTGCTAGAACGGGGTATTTTTTTTAGGGGGGGGGAATATGAGCTAGAAGGGGGAATTGGGGGGGGGCATTTTTGCTAGGGTGGGGATTTCGAATGGTTGGGATTTGTGTTAGGAGGGGGGATTTTGGGGGGATTTGAGCTAGGAGGGTAGGCTGGGGGGGGGATTTGTGCTAGGAGGGGGCATTTTGTATTAGAGGGATTTGTGCTAGGAGGGGAGAGTGCCATTCTGGCACTTTTTTCCATTAAAAAACACGACACACAGGAATCTGAAAAAAGCTTGCATGCTGGGATGCACCTCCTGATGTGAATGAGCCCTCAGACTGGTGTGCCCCAAGATTGTGCACAATTCTAAAAGGGGCCTTGACTAATTCTAAAAGGTGCCTCGACTGAATAAAGGTTGAGACACTGCCTTAGCTACGAGATAAAACACAGGTTACTCCCTTTCTAAAGCCTCGTACACACGACCGGTTTTCTCGGCAAGAAACAACAAGAAAACTGCTGGCAGATTGTTTTGCAGAGAAAACCGTTCATGTGTATAGTTTCTCGTCAAGAAAACTTCCGGGAATCTTGACGAGAAAAATAGAGAACCTGCTCTCTATTTTCTCGTCAGGATTCTCGTTTTTCTCATCGGGATTCTCATCGGCCTGTTTCCGACGAGAAAACCGGTCGTGTGTATGCTTTTCCGAGTCTTAAAAAAAACACGCATGCTCAGAATCAAGTATGAGACAGGAGCGCTCCTTCTGGTAAAACTAGCGTTCGTAATGGAGATAGCACATTCGTCATGCTGTAACGGACTGAAAAGCACGAGGCTGAAAAGTGCGAATCGTCTCTCACCAAACTTTTTACTAACGCGCGATAACACGAGATCAGCAAAAGCAGCCCAAGGGGTGGCGCCATTGGAATCAAACTTCCCCTTTATACTGCCGTCGGACGTGTTGTACGTCACCGCGCTTTACAACGACGAGATTTTTGATAGACAGTGTGTATGCAAGGAAAGCTTGGCAAGAATCTCGTCAAGCTTGACAAGAATCTCGTCGAGAAAACCAATGTTTTTTTACGACGGGATTCTCGGTCGTGTGTACAGGGCTTAAGGTTTTATTATATAGCCAGGTGACAGAAATTGTGTTATTATGAACAAATATAATGCCCATTTGTATGTCACTTTCCTTGTGATTGTACACTTATGTCATATATTTTGGCCAATTGTTGGGGCCATATACAATAAATGCCATATGCATTCTAACACATGAAATAAAGATATAAAAAAAAACTAAATGTTCTCCGATGCTGACTTGGAATATGAAGTGAACAGACCATATGCTAGGTCATTTACAACATAGTTATGTAGTTATTAGGGTTGAAAAAATAAATAATGTCCATTATGCTCAGTCTTTTACAAATTCACAAAGAGATTAGCAAAACAAAATCCCCATGGTTGCCAATGTTAGCACAGAGGAGCAAAAATAAACCCTTTGTAATCCTCAAATGAAAGTAAGATAAATTTCCTGGATAAAAATGTTGCTATATTAGCAATTATTGATAAGTTTAAATATTATTATTTAAACTTTTTATTTCTATAAAAATTATTCCATTGTTTTGTTTGAATCCAGTTTTAATTTTTTTTTTGCCATTTTGCCAATTTGCTTTTGCCATTACTGTAAAGAACCCCTTCCTAAACTGTTGTTATTTTTTTTCTTCTGTATGGAATGGATGCCTCCTTTTACTTTGTCTTGTCTTACAAATTAACCCAATTTATTTTTTCGATAAGTGTCATAAGCTTTAGCAGCAAAGAAGATTAACATCCCTATCCAACACCGCAAAGGCAACTCTTTGTTCCAAGACCATACCTGGTCACAACCTATCCAGTAAACAAGAGAAGAAGCAGGTCCAGGCTTACTGCTCAATCAGATGTTTATTTAAAAAAAGGCACTTGAGAGTGCAGTATTGACAATAATAAGCCTTGATGCATTTCCCACTAAACGTGCTTACTCCTTATGCCTCGTACACACGATCAGTTTTCCTGACAAGAAAAGTGTGATGTGAGCTTTTTGTCAGGAATTCCGACCGTGTGTATGCTCCATCACACTTTTTCTGTCAGTTTTCCTGCCAAGAAAAGATTGAGAGCAGGATCTCAATTTTCGTGAAAGGAAAAATTCCTATCGGGAATCGCGCTCGTCTGTATGCAATTACGACGTGCAAAAAAACGTGCATGCTCAGAATCAAACAGAAGAGCCGAACTGCCTATTGAACTTCATTGATCTCGGCTCATCATACGTGTTGTACGTCACCGCGTTCTTGACGGTCGGAATTTCAGCCAAGATTTGAGTGACCGTGTGTATGCAAGACAATTTTGAGCCGTTTTCCTGCTAAAAAAAAAAACGGTTTTCCTTTCGGAAAAACTGATCGTAAGTACAGGGCATAAGGAGTCAAGAATTTTTGCGGTTGATGTGAAGTGCCATTTTTGAAAACAAAGTGCACCTTGGACGACTTCTTCTGTTGCTTACCTAGTAAATTCTTTACATTAATTTATGGAGGGGTCAGAAAAGGGCTTTCTGTCTGCACATGGTTTGACGGTGAGTTCTGATTACTGTATACATGTTACAATTTCCATTCTGCCTAGAAGGAAATATCACGATGAATGCTGAGCCATCAGAAGGCAGATGCGATTTAAAATTCTGAATACCTAGTCACAAATTGGATTATTTTTATACGTAAACTGTTTCTATCGTTTTCTACTTCTCCTGTATTTAAAGACCCTGCAGCTTTACAGAGTCGATGAATCCACCGTCAGTTACGCAACTATGGCAAGAAACAGTAAAAATTATTATGAAGCTTTCTTGATGTTAACACCAAAAATGGCTACAAAAGTTCAAAGCTTTGGTTCTACTACTTGCAGAAGCATGTAGAACATGAATATAGGAGAAAAGTGACCAAAAGTTGTGTAACAGGGTTGCCAACTTTCAGAAAAATGTACAAACAGTTTGTAAAAGCCATACTTTTTGCATCTGTCCTTGAATGTCTATTACGGACATGTAGGCTGCATGTCCGTAACTGACATTCATGCACAGATGCAACAAGTATGGATTTTACAAACTGTTTGTAAATTTACTGAAAGTTGGCAACCCTGTTGTGTAATACACCCCTACTAGAAGTCATTGAGAAGTACCACGACCATTTAAAAGCACCAGAATGCAACTTGATTTTTTCTGTTTCTTGTTCATTTTTTTTTCTCTCAAACAAACGGTTTTTATTCAACATAAGAAATAAAAATTATATATATATATATATATATATATATATATATATATATATATATATATGAGATAGTCTTGCAAGCAACTAAAATATAAAAATACAGTAATGTATGCAAGCAGCAAGTAACACACTCCCACTATAAATGTGCAAGTAAACTCAAAACAAATAATGCTGCGCTAGTGATAATAAATGTATCCACCCACTTAGTGTCTCAACTCTCCTGTGTAAATATGAGTGCCAACATAATAACTTGTGAATATACAATAATATGATACATGCAAAAGAGTCTTGCCAAACCAATGGAGGGGCAGATTGGTTTGGCAAGACACTTTTGCATCTCTCACGGAGAGGCAAGAAGTACCTGCAGCATCATGATTTTATATGATATACGCTGTATACAATTAGGGCACCGGAGTACATTTTAAATGCGAGTTCTATGTACATTTTTTAATAAATTGAATATTGTTTAAAAACGATATAAGCACTATTTGGAGCTTTTTTTCTCTCATATATACCAAGTCATAATGGAAGCACAACAATGGAGCAACAAGGAGGAAAGCATGATCTGTTAGTCCGGGGTGACTAAAAAGCTTTATTTGACCAAACTTAAGTGTGAGGTCGCACTCTGTGAGGTGAGCGCATTTCTTTTGGGGGAGCACTGAGGTGAATAGATATAAAGCGCAGATTTTTGAGAATTTGTCAAGACTCAGCAAGTTACGACTTTTTTCTGACATTTTCATTAATTAAATATTTGACTGCACTCAAGCAGGGGATTTATATCATTACAAGAAGAAATACTCATGAATGTATCATATCATTGTATATTCACATGTTATTATGTTGGCACTCATATTTGCACAGGAGAATTGATACACTAAGTGGTTGGATACATTTATTATCACTAGCCCAGCATTATTTGTTTTGAAGAAATAAAATATACATAGTCCAGAGCAGATTAAGTATATAAGGACTGCAGATATTAACATACATGGAATTAAGTCATTGTACACCACACTAAATGTATTGATATGCGTCTTACACATACATTAAAATAATTTCTTATTAACCTCCCTGGCGGTATGATTATGTCAGATTTTTGACACAATTATTTTGCATGGAAATTTGGCGTTTTATATTGTAGGCCTGTAATTCTTAGAAATAACTCACTTAAATCTGTCCAAACCAGAGTCTAGTAGACATCCCGGGTATGATAAAGTTTGAAACACGAAATCATTAATTATAATATAATAAATAACTATAAATGTTTAAAACAAATGTAGTGGACCCCTAAATTTAGGGGGTCGCTATGCCCAAATTTAAGGGACAGCCTGGGCAATAGTTTGGCCCAGGGCTTCTAATTTAATTCTGGACTCTGCTCTGCTGTGGTGTTTTCTGGTGTACAGTTCCCCTTTGGCCTGTGGGTGGCACTGTTGCCCAGGCCTAGGGTCGAACCTCAGGTGACACAGTGGCGTGATTGGATGTCCTCTCTCGGCTGCCATGCAGTGGGCGGGGCCTCGCCTGCTGTGCATGCAGGGAGAGGGTATATAAGGGGCAGGCGCCATGTTTAGAGAGTGGAGTGCCCGGGAGAGAGTACCCGGAGGGTGTGCCCCATGGGGGTGCGTGGACTGGCCGAGGAGTCTCGGGCACCTTTAGCCCGAGGCTACAACATTCCAGGTAGGCCCAGTACCTTTAACTGGGTCTACAATGAGCACATTGGAGTCCCAGGGTGCCCAGGTGAGGGTACCCGCTCTGACCAAGAGGAAGCCAGGGGAGGATCGGTCCCACAGAGGAGACGAGTGATAGTAGGTTGCTGTCTCGGGAAAGGCCTGGTGACCTGTCAGAGGGAAGGATTCCTTGCTCAACAAAGTTAACCCTGTAGCGTGCCCATTGGCATCGTCTGTTCTCTGAATTCTACAGAAGGTTAAGGGAAGTTCTGGATTCAGGAATAACAGGATTCTGCTGCTATAGAGGATCTCCTGAACCCGTCCCTGGAGGGGACAAAGTGATAGTACTGTTCAAGCTCCACTCCGGCTGCTAGACTGTGAGAGGGATCTATCCGGGTGAGCTAAACCCACTCAGGATCGAGTGGCGACAAGTGAGTCGGGTGTTGTGTGCCTGAATCTACCTCCTATATTCGCTAGCTTCTTTCTCTCTTTAATTTCCCGTTAACTGAAGCAAAGGAAAATGAACTCTTTGTTGGAGTTAAAGTCGTGTGGACATTGGCCTTCTTGGGGAGGAATATAGACTTTTCTCTATATCCTAGGGACGAGAACCAGTGGAAAGAGGTAACTCGCTGTAGGACCCAAATCTGTAAACACCGCCTGACCTCTGATAAGGAGGACACAGGCTTGTGGCATGGTGTGTCCTACCCTCGCAGGTGAAGGTAAGCGGGGGCAAAAGGATTGGTGTGCTACACAAATAATAATCTAATAATAATAAAAATTATTCAATAATGTAATCAAATCAAAAACACTGAAATTTTCTCAGTTGTAGAATTGTCGCTGTCATTAGATTTAGTGTTTGATAACGAATTTCCCCACAAATCGCTATCGCTCAATTCTGCGAGTGATTCTAATTTATTATTGCGGTTTTCTAGCTGGTCCAAAACCACTTTTGACATAAAGGGACACTTTTTGGTTGCTATGGACAATCTCCAGTTTCCAGGCAGAAAAAACAGTATTTATAATATAAAAGTGCATGCAGGGCACTGGACAAACCACTAGGGACAAAGGGGATGTGTAATTTTTTTATACAGTACTGTAATCTGTAAGATACAGTACAGTCCTGTAATCTGTAAGTGTAAGTGTACTGGATGTGTATTGTATTTGACTTTTTTGAATTTGGCGCCGATCTCTGCCCCCGTGCGCCGCAACGTCGCAGGGAACGGAGCTCGGCGGCACTCGGGCACTGGGTGAATCGAGTGAGGAGACAGCTTGCACACACAGCGGGGAGATATCGCAGGATCCAGGGGACAAGGTATGTAAGTCTCCCTGTATCCTGCGATGCAGCCCGAGTCTGGCACGGGGTTACCACTTTTGGTACTGAAATCTCCCCCTGAGCCAGACTCGGGAATACCGCCAGGGAGGTTAAACACCATAAGGTACTGCTGTAAAACCATTACTATGGGAACTCTAAATTCCTTTGTTGGTAACCCTTCAACTGTTAGAGTATACGGTCCAAAACAAAGTCCACCGGGGCTAAACCTGGTACATCTAGCCAGGGGGACCATAATTTATCAAATTTGCCCCTTTTACCTCTGTGTTGATAAATAAGCTTCTCTAGTCGGATGGTCTCACCCATTTCAGTAATCCATTCTTGCACTGTAGGAGGGTTTGTAGACTTCCAGTCCCTCAGAATTATTTTACGGGCCTGAAAGAGTGCCCTGGCAATAGCCTGTCTAGGAATGTTCTCTTTTGGGAGAATATCTAGGATACCTAATAAGCAATGTTTAGGGTCCTTTGGAATCTGGACCCGGAAGACCCGATTAAGAGTATTTATAACCTTCTTCCAATATAATTGCAGCTTTGAAAACCCGATACAAGATGTATCAAATCCCCATGATCCCAACAGCATCTGGTGCAGGTGGGATCCGATCGCACCCCCATGCGGGCCAATTTATCTGGTGTATAGTTTACTCTCAAAATTATATATAATTGTGACAGACGCTGAGCCACATTCAAAGAGCATTGGGGAATGGCTTGTAAGGCTTCCTCCTATTGCTCTTCCTCAAAAGCTCCAACATCTTGCTCCCATTGAGATACCACCTTAAGAGGTGAGTCCTGGAGGAAGAGGTTGAGTAGCATAGCATTCAACATGAAATAAACCCTTTGAGTGGTGACCTCAAACATGTAATTAAAGATAGGAGTAGGCTCTAGGGTCCATTGATCCACTCCCTTTTGGGCCCTGACTGCATGCTGAAGTTGCAAATATAAAAAATGCATAGACAAAGAGAGCATAAAGGCTTATTGGAGCTTTGAAAAAGCCTGTAATTTTCCATTACTGAAAATGTGAGAAATACCATAGTTTCTATTTAGCGCCATATTGCATTTTCGCTACCTCCTGATAATAATTATTATCCCAAATGGGGCTATATCTGGTAAACCCAGTGACATCTTGCATCATCCTAGCCTTGTTCCAAATCTTCTGCATAAGGGTGTAAGTAGAATAAAACTTATTAGACTTGCTAAAATGCAATGCTTCCAATCCATCTGCCACCCCCATTCCGGTTGTAAAACTAAGAAGCCGAGTGGAGGAGTCTAGTAGGTTCAGCTCCAGGTCCTTCAGTGGATGTATAACCCTCGCTATGTGTTGCAATTGTGAGGCTAAGTAATAAAGTCACGGGTTGGGCAATGCCAATCCTCCAGCGTCTTTCAGATGCTGTAACTGCTCTAACTTTAGTCTAGCAGGTTTAGAATGCCAGATAATGGATCTAAAAATGGAATTGATAATTCAGAACTTTTTCAACAGGATAACCATAGGGGAATTATGTAGCACATACAGTAAATGTGACATCAAAATCATTTTGACAAGATTAATCCTGCCCACTGTGGACATTTATGTTTCTTGTTAAAAGGCTATGTAACTTCAAAAATAACAATCGCGCTATTCAATGTGCTACCTAGTGCATGAATAATGACTACATTACCAATTAATGAAAAATGTGAAAATAGCTAGACTATTTGAATGATTAGACAAAACTCACAGTGAAGGATTAAATAAGAAGTGCTAGCAATGCACTAATTAATAAAGAGCAAAAGTATAAGTAAAATATGAGTACATGTAATGTTGAAAAATCCCTGAGGAGTAAGGTGAAACCTCCACCAAGTGATGAACTATCTTCAGTGTCACACCAAGAGTGGTATTCAGCGACTCTTACCCGATAATTAGAACCACCTATTGCTAGGATGGTCACATGAGTGAGCAGAAAACCCTCTGCAAGGTATGAGGAAAACCCTTGATGGAAGTCAGATTGCAGATCTATCTGCTGTAGCCACCACTCCACTCACATCGGTAGGAAGACGTTGCGTTTAACGAAACATGTCAGGCGGAGCTACGCTCTGACGTCATCGCGCCCCATGTGATCCCGGAAGGACGGGTGTACATTTGTTTGCTGTCAAAGAGATTCTTTTATGCGCATATGTATTTTAATTCTTGTAAGTAGCCATTTGGCTTTCCTTTTAATAAACTTGGTTGTATGGTATTACACTATTGGAGCCTTTTTCTTCCTATGTAAACGTTATGGATGTTCTGGAGATACCGATGTGAGTGGAGTGGTGGCTACAACAGATAGATCTGCGATCTGACTTCCTTCAAGGGGTTTCCTCATACCTTGCAGAGGTTTTTCTGCTTGCTCATGTGACCATCCTAGCAATAGGTGGTCCTAATTATCTGGTAAGAGTCTCTGAATACCACTCTTGGTGTGACACTGAAGATAGTTCATCACTTGGTTGTTATTTTTGTATTGTTTTGCCTTGTTGATATCACTAGGTTAATCGCAGCAGTCATTTTTTATTTTATTTTATATATTTTCATTCACAATTTAGAGCGGTATATCTCTTGGGTTTTATATTTAACTTCAAGGTTACTTCTCGTGCCCATAAAAACTGAAACATGGGTACATTATGTTATATCATACTAATGCTTAGTAACGCAGTGACAGTGACAAATGGACACATATAGATAGCAACATGTGTTCTCTTTCCAAATACATTTTACATCAAGATCCCAATACTCTTTATAAAGTCAATATGTTATGTCTCTATAAGCAGAACATGTGTTGTTTAACTACTTTGAAAGATATCTTTTTCCCATGGTATAAATGTCTTCTATATTTGTTTTTTGTGACATCTTAAAAATCGAGAGAGTAAATCTTAGCCAGAACAAATACAGCAATACAAACTTGAGAAGGGTTCTAATTCTAATTTATGCAAAATAAAAAAGGGGGCTTTGTATACATTTTAATATAAATTGTGTCTACGTTCAGAAAAAAAAAACATTCACTATTACCAGACAACATGCAATAAAGTGGTTAGTGTTTTCTGAGGAAAAAAGAGACATCTTATCTAAGAATTCTTCTACATATCTCTGTCCATGAAAGAAGCTAATGGCTCTCTGTGTCCATGTATCATCATTTATTCCTGGGAATATCTATAACTGTATTTTAGGCCACATTCAATGAAATATCTCAGTGCTAAACTAATACTCTGTGAACTGTCACCATACAGTTGCATTAACTTCAAGCTGTGAATTTTTATTTGATATTTTTGTAAGTATGTTATAAGGAATGAAATATTGCCCGCAATGAACAGCTAAAGATACTAGGATTTACTTTGGCTTTTTGCATTTACAATATATGGTCACTGCACTCCAAACAGAATCCTAATATCTGTGAAGTGTAACTGCATTGTTGGCGTGCATCCTGAGAAAGTTTCTATTTTAGGGCACATTGTAGGATTTGTTAGCTTGTGGCATGCCTCCCCTTTGTATTTAAGATTGACTACTGACAGACTTTGATTACTATACTAGTACACTGCCTGTACTGGTCTTTTCTGATTATGTGTCTTTCCATTGTTCTGGCTTAGATGTTTGGCCTTGGTTAAACCATGGCAACAACTTTTGGCAACACTTTCCTGCTATGCTTCTCATTCTTTGACACTTTTTCCACCTAGTTGGATATAACATTTTAGTCATGGCCTCTTACCTCATCTGATCTGCACATCCAAGCTCCCACTAATTAGGGTGTGATCGTATAGTTGCAAGCAGAAAATTAGATGCTTGAAAGATGACTGCCATAGGTAAAGTGTGCCACAGCAGTGGTCATCTGGTCTTAACAGAAACATAACCCTAATTTCGTGATTTGTGGAAGTGACCTCGACTCCTGCCCAGTATTTTCATGTAGCCTGTCTTTAAATGCTCCCAAATGTGTTAGCCAGCATGCCTTGGCCCCTGAAGGTGTTCTTTAGTGATGAAACATGTTGGACAGAGTCTTAGTGGCTGATAATTTCACACCTGCCGATGGACATCGTTTGCCCGATACATGCATTCGTTTTTTCTCGTGTGAGTACCCAATGCAGGGCCGGCGCTACCAGTAGGCAAACTAGGCAGCCGCCTAGGGCGCACTGCCACCTAGGGCGCCCGGCCACTGGTGATGCTACTCCCTCTCTCCCTCAGCAACTAAAACAACAAGCAGCCGCTCTGCTCCTGAGTCCCTCCATACAGTGTCAGAGGCTCTGGCGCAGAAGCGGCGGAGGACTGTATCTATTCCTATTATGTAGGATTCAGAAGGAAACATCCGCTGCGCATCATCACAGTGCCAGTGAGTGCTGTGTGACCTGTCTCTGTACCCCATCCATGATCCACCGTGCATGGTCACGTTGTCACAGTCTCAGCCTGCAGTGCCGCTCTAGCAGCGGCAGTAAAGGGGAGGGAGCCCGAACAAAGAGGAGCGCCGGCCGGCCCTGAAGTGCCTGCAGGGATACATCATGGAACCGGCCGGGGCGAATGAGATGGAAACCCAGGCTGCATGTAAGTTCGGGCTTGGCGCGATTTCCCCGCCCTCCTTCTGGACCATCTGGATCGTTTGTGAGGAGTCTGAGGACAGGCAGTAGAGCTGCTCTCCTTGAGCCGGTGACCCCGCCGCGGCGTTCGCACAGGTAGGGGAAAAACACCCAGTAACCAGAATAAAAAAATACTTTTTCTGCTGTCAAGTTTATATTGCATTATGTACATAGGGGAACAGAGGTGTGGGGGAGGGAGTTACAGAGGTGGGGGGGGACAGAGGGGAACATATGTGTGGGGGGGTACAGAGTAGAGGGGAACAGATGTGTGGGGGGGTACAGAGGGGAACAGATGTGTGGGGGGTATAGAGTAGAGGGGAACAGATGTGTGGGGGGGGGTACAGAGGGGAACAGATGTGTGGGGGGGTACAGAGGGGAACAGATGTGTGGTGGGGTACAGAGGGGAATAGATGTGTGTGTGGGGGGTACAGATGTGTGGGGGGGGTACAGAGGGGAACAGATGTGTGGTGGGGGGTACAGAGGGGAACAGATGTGTGTGTGTGGGGGGTACAGAGGGGAACAGATGTATGGGGGGTACAGAGGGGAACAGATGTGTGGGGGGGTACAGAGGGGAAAAGATATGTGGGGGGTACAGAGGGGGTACAGAGGTGAACAGATGTGTGTGTGGGGGGTACAAAGGGGTACAGATGTGTGGTGGGGTACAGAGGGGAATAGATGTGTGTGGTGGGGTACAGAGGGGAATAGATGTGTGTGTGGGGGGGTACAGAGGGGAACAGATGTGTGGGGGTACAGAGGGGAACAGATGTGTGGGGGCTACAGAGGGGAACAGATGTGTGTGTGTGTGGGGGGTACAGAGGGGAACAGATGTGTGGGGGGTACAGAGGGGAATAGATGTGTGTGTGGGGGGGTACAGAGGGGAACAGATGTGTGGGGGGTACAGAGGGGAACAGATGTGTGGGGGGCTACAGAGGGGAACAGATGTGTGTGTGTGTGGGGGGTACAGAGGGGAACAGATGTGTGGGGGGTACAGAGGGGAACAGATGTGTGGGGGGCTACAGAGGGGAACAGATGTGTGTGTGTGTGTGTGGGGGGGTACAGAGGGGAACAGATGTGTGGGGGGTACAGAGGGGAACAGATGTGTGGGGGGGTACAGAGGGAAATAGATGTGCGGGGGGCACAGAGGGGAATAGATGTGCAGGGGGGTGTTACAGAGAAGAACAGATGTGTGGCGGGGGGGTACAGAGGGGAACAGATATGTGGGGGGGGTACAGAGGGGAACAGATGTGTGGGGGGGTACAGAGGGGAACAGATGTGTGGGGGGGGTACAGAGGGGAACAGATGTGTGGGGGGCTACAGAGGGGAACAGATGTGTGTGTGTGTGTGTGGGGGGTACAGAGGGGAACAGATGTGTGGGGGGTACAGAGGGGAACAGATGTGTGGGGGGGTACAGAGGGAAATAGATGTGCGGGGGGCACAGAGGGGAATAGATGTGCGGGGGGTGTTACAGAGAAGAACAGATGTGTGGCGGGGGGGTACAGAGGGGAACAGATATGTGAGGGGGGTACAGAGGGGAACAGATGTGTGGGGGGGTACAGAGGGGAACAGATGTGTGGGGGGGGGTACAGAGGGGAACAGATGTGTGGGGGGTTACAGAGGAGAACAGATGTGTGGGGGGTACAGAGGGGAACAGATGTGTGGGGGGGTTACAGAGGAGAACATATGTTTGGGGGGTACAGAGGGGAACAGATGTGCGGGGGGGGTACAGAGGAGAACAGATGTGTGGGGGGGGTGGGTACAGAGGGGAACATATGTGTGGGTACAGAGGGGAACAGATGTGTGGGGGGTACAGAGGATAACAGATGTGTGGGGGGGTACAGAGGAGAACAGATGTGTGGGGGGAGGGTACAGAGGAGAACATATGTGTGGGGGGGTACAGAGGAGAACAGATGTGTGGGGGGGTACAGAGGGGAACAGATGTGTGGGGGGGGTACAGAGGGGAATAGATGTACGGGGGGTACAGAGGGGAACAGAGAAGAACAGATGTGTGGGGGGGGGGTACAGAGGGGAACAGATGTGTGGGGGGGTACAGAGGGGAACAGATGAGTGGGGGGGGTATTTGGAATGTAAACATCCCTTGTGACAGTAATAGGTGGTGACAGGTACTCTTTATGGAGGGATCGGGGGTCAAAAAGACCCCAAATCCCTCTTTTGCACTTCAAAGTATTCAGATCGCCGAAAACGGCGATTCTGAATAGTGTATATTTTTTTAAATCTGGCACCATTGGAAGCCAAGTAAACAAGAAGTGACATTGTGGCGTCGCTTCCGTGTTTACATTCAGGAGACTGACAAAAAGCCATTTACGGCTTCATGCCAGTCTCTCACAAGGCGCCGGAAGCAACGGATTGTGGATCGGGTCTCCCGGTGAGACGGGAGGCCTGGTCAGAGAGGCGGGAGGGGGGGATGTCCCCTCCCGCTCCACCGGTATAACAACCGAGCGGCTTTTAGCCGCATCGGTTTTCTATGCCTGGATAGCCAATCGCCCGATCTAAACAACGGTACCAGGCAGGCATGATCCAGGTATAACCCCCAAAAGCCGAGGCCGCATATGTGTGTACGCTCGGCGGTAAAGGGATATTAATACATTTGCTTCATTTGTTCAGAAGTTTATATTTATTGAGACATTATATATTAAGTTATGGTATATATTGGTTATTTATTGCACCTTTGCTGGTTCCTATATATTTAAAAGGGAAGCGCAACAGGTTATGTACATAACCCTCAAGCAAGGTAGAATTTTTACACTTGGCTTTTGATACCTGTGATCAGTGGCGGTGCGTCCATAGAGCGCGCCGGAGCGCCGCCCCCTCTCGCTCCCGCACCGCCACTGAAAGACAATACACAGATTCATGCATTGCATGAATCTATGTATTGTCACCGCTGCCGCGCTGCCCACTATTCATATGGCCGGCCTCCTGGTGAGCGGCGGCCATATGAATTAGAGTGGCGGCCGGCGGTGGGTGTGACTTGGAAGTGTCTATCAGAGCCAGCGGCTCTGATAGGCTTTCCGAATACAGCTCTCAGGCTGTATTCGGCTTCCAAAAACTCCTCCCAGGTACGCACGGGGGTGCGTTCCTTGGAGAAGACTGTGGAGGTTTCAGCCAATCAGGTTCACCGGATCTGGTTACCGGTAACCTGATTGGCTGAAGCGTCATCGAGGGCGGGAGAACACATCGAGGACGGCGCGGACCGAGGAAGGTAAGTGCAGGGCTGGGGGGGGGAACGGGCTGCATTTGGGGGGAACTGGCTGTATATAGGGACAAACTGGCTGAATATGGGGGGAACTGGCTGTATATGGGGGACAAACTGGCTGAATATGGGGGGAACTGGCTGTATAATGGGGACAAACTGGCTGAATATGGGGGGAACTGGCTGTGTATGGGGGACAAACTGGCTGAATATGGGGGGAACTGGCTGTATATGGGGGACAAACTGGCTGAATATGGGGGGGAATGGCTGTATATGGGGGACAAACTGGCTGAATATGGGGGGAACTGGCTGTATATGGGGGACAAACTGGCTGCATTTGGGGGGAACTGGCTGTATATGGGGGACAAACTGGCTGCATTTGGGAGGAACTGGCTGTATATGGGGGACAAACTGGCTGAATATGGGGGCACACTGGCTGTATATGGGGGCACACTGGCTTTATATGGGGACAAACTGGCTGTATATGGGGGCACACTGGCTGTATATAGGGGGCACACTGGCTGTATATGGGGGGCACACTGGTTATATATATATGGGGGCACACTGGCTGTATATGGGGACAAACTGGCTGTATATGGGGGGCACACTGGCTGTATATATGGGGGCACACTGGTTATATATATATATATATATATGGGGGCACACTGGCTGTATATGGGGACAAACTGGCTGTATATGGGGGGCACACTGGCTGTATATATGGGGGCACACTGGTTATATATATATGGGGGCACGCTGGCTGTATATGGAAACAAACTGGCTGCATTTGAGGGGGCAAACTGGTGGCGTTTGGGCACAGTGGCTGCGTTTAATGGGCACAGTGGCGGCAATTGATTATTTTTTTTTTCAGTTTGTTTGGGCCCCCCCAAAAATTTTGAGCACCAGCCGCCACTGCCTGTGATCTGAAATAGCTTGGGATTGAGAGCCAGCTGGTTTAGTAAAAGCAACACGTTTGTATATTTGAAAACTGAATAAACAAAAATAGCTTTCTTCAGTAATAACAAGTTAACAGTTCCAAAGTCCTGGTACAACATAACTCAAGATTGGCTCACTGCCAATCTTTTCATCCCACACTAGGATTGGGGCCCCTCCATGGTAAGGGTGCCCGTCAGGCCACCAGCAACCAGTTTGTCTGAAAGGTCACACTTTACTCGCAGCTTGTGAGTCTCTCCTCGCTCTGCTTTACTGACACAGGTACTGATTTCCCTCTGCTACCTTTCAAGCATCCCACGCCTGGGACTACAACTCAAATATTAAGGAAATGAACCTGCCATCCAGGACACGTTCCCGGTGTTCTCTACATACCCCCACACTTTGCTTTAGATAGACCTTGATTGGTTGCTGCATGTAAATGAATAATTTAACTGGTGTTCATATGAAACAACTAATATAATGCTGATAACCTGCCAAGAGTCAGCTTCAAGCAACAACAGAGGAAACGGTGAGCCACATTTCTGCAATGATTAGTCATCAAAATATACTTTTTCAGTTCACACCTACATAATTTTGCATTTTACACTTATCAGTTTCAATAAAGTGAATGCAATGTTATGAAATAAATAACATGGGGGCTCTCTAATCGCAGTGTTAGTGATGTGCCAACAAGCAATACATCTGCATTGCCATACCTAAACTGTAAAGGAAAGTGAATTTGTTATTCAGATTAGGCAGATGATGTGAAAAAGTATTGCTATTTTTTTTTAAGTCAGTTTGTGCTTTGTGCAGCACCACTGCACCGACAAGCTCTATGCACCCTTTCTGTTCTGGAGGAATTGAATACCACCACTATCGTTGTTATAAATAGATTCTCAATAAAGCAACCCTTTAATGGGTGCAGAAACCACCCCGCCATATATGAACTGCTTAAAATAAAAACAACCTATTGGTGCATAATCAATGAACATGAACTCTGCTTCAAACTGTCCCTCAGGATTCAGGTACCTGTCCATACACTAAGTACTGCCATCTTTCCTCTCACACAACGTAAGGGCTTGTGTCTACAGGCTTTGGCCTTGTGTTGAAAGCATCAATTTCATACAAGTTTGAGACGCTTTTGAAAAAAATCCAGAATTTAATGACAAGTGCATTTGATCTGCAGTTTACCACCTTCTGACTTGTTTCCAGTGGTTAGTGATAAAAATGACACCATCTGAACCAAAAAAGTTTATCTTGGTGTCATCAGACCACAGGACATGGTTCCAGTAGTCCATGTCTTTAGTCTGCTTGTCTTCAGAAAACAGTTTGTTGGCTTTTCTTGTGCATCATCTTTAGAAGAGGCTTCCTTCTGTGACGACAGCCATGCAGACCAATTTGATGCAGCGTGCAGCGTATGGTCTGAGCATTACCAGACTGACCACCCCCCATCCCTTCAACCTTCTTCAATTTCCTCACCCCTTTAATGTCTTCAGTGTTGTCACATAAAAAGATATAATAAAATATTTTCAAAAATGTGAGGGGTGTACTCACTTTTGTGAGATACTGTATGTATTTTTTTTAAAGGCAACAGTGTACAGTAAATACCTTAAATTGATTTGGTGTCAGTCGCTTGCAGTCCTGTTACAGCAAAGCTCGGGAGGAGGTGGGGGGGGGGGGGAAGCATGATACACTGCAAACTGATAGGAGGAGAGAGCAGAGAGGCAGTTGGGCCTATTGATGTGCTGCTTCTCCTTTCACTGTTTATTCACAGGGTTTGGGTGCAGTAGGCCTGTGCATTTGATCTGCAGTTTACCACCTTCTGATCTGTTTCAATAGACTTGTATGGGAATGCAAAACTCATCTGATGCAAACAAAAGCCCTAAGAAACTAAAGCTTTCAATCATGGTAGTCATCTCTATGCTCGTCACGTGACCTACCACCGGTGCCGGACGATTCTCTCTGGGTCTCCGATGGCACGGGAGAGCCCGGAGAAGCACCGGATGGCGGCGGGAGGGGGGGATGTCCCCTCCTGCCGCCTATAAGAACGATCAAGCGGCGGAACCTCTAGCTGCAGGCATCATTCAGATATCCCCCTACAAAGCCCAGAATGTCATATGACGTCCACCCAGGATGGGAGATCCCATCTGTGGACGTCATTTGACTATGGCTGGGGAGGGAAGTGGTTAATGAGGCCTCTATCCTTCCTGTCACAGTCTTATGTAACTGCTTTCTGCATCAGCAGCCCAGTGGTTAGTGGTTAGTGATAACAATGAGGACTTTAGATTTAAAAGTCAAAATTGTATTTCAGTAACAGGTTTGTTTAATTTGCTTAGACCACAATTTTTTTGGGAAAGAATTAGTGCATTTGGTACAGGTAATAAAGCAGGTAGCCTCAACTGACACTTTCCCTAGCAACATATATTAATCTTTCTTTTAATCACTAAGCCACAGTGTTCTGACCCTAGGTGTAAAGAGAAATACCAGTTACTTCTGCATATGGCAGAGCATGTGACTGTCTCGCCATCCTTCCATGTAAAAGTGTTGATACTTGGTGGCTGGCTAATCATAAGGGCAGGGAGTAGGTGTTTAGCCCTGTGTAAGCTCCAAATCTTGACTTGCATCTTACATGGGGCTATCACTCTTTACTCCTAGTGACCGAAAAGAGCCTAGGGGTGGACTGGAAGAAAGCTGAATATGCAAAGCTGGGGTGGGCAGCAGTTCACTGAACCTGTTCCCTGCCCTGCATGGTCAAATGACAGAGTTATTTTAAGCTGGGTAATACATTGTAGATAATGGTGGATACTGGGGTCCTACTACGCAATTTTGCAACTGCATTGGACTAACGAATAGACAAATGAAGAGATACCACATCAATAATTTAAAAGTAGAACTATGAGCAAAAGCCTAAATATGATTCAGTCTGTCGAGTATTAACACATCATTTTTTTATAAAAAGGTAACAATTTAAAATGCAGATCCTTGCAAGCTTCTCCATTGGTAAATGTTTTTCCCCCCCTTTAACTGTAATTTTTGCTAACACTTTCGGTAAAAGCTTCCCATATCGGGTCATGTTTTTTATTTTTTTTATTTTTTGCTATATGTATTATTTGACTCTCTCTCTTTGTTACTCTTTTTTTCCAGTTTTATATGAACATAAGTTTTTTCCTCGCAAGAAGAGAAAATGAACAAAAACATTGTTATGCCTTTGGAGCATTTTTTCTATCGCATTCTGTTTTTGTGTTATGGTTTCACAGTGTAACGGGGTGGTCTGGGTTGCCCTGGATTTGCAGGTTTCGACCCTCTTGAGGGCTGCCTCTACAGGATCTTGCAAAATTTTTGTATGTTTTTATGTTCTTTATACTGGTCACTAATTGTATGCAAAGAGAAGAAAAAAATAGGGGGCTCCAATGGTGTAGGTCAAAAAAATTGGGTTTTTAATCAGAAAAACACCAACATACAAAGATAAAAAGTGATCACAGTTCATATATTAAAAGACAACATGGGAAGCAAAATGCATAGTCCGACGCGTTTCGTTCCTAACAGGACGTCTACAGGGGCATTAATGCCCCTGTATTTGACCTACACCATTGGAGCCCCCTATTTTTTTCTTCTCTTTGCATGAAATCGGTGAGGAAAAGTTTTTCCAGTTTTCTCCAGTTGGTCCTTCTACAATACCCTTGCCGGGGTATTTTCCATTTAAGTTTGATCGTATCCCATCGTCCAGTTGAATACCGGGATCCAGAGTGCCAGTCTTCTGGTGGGATCTCCAGCCTTGGGGGTATTGGAGACCCGAGAAGTACTGCATCCATCAGTTCCACCCAGGATTGAAGACATCCGATCGTCTAGCCGGTATACCTCTACATCCATCAGAGATCCGGGGACGTTCCTGTGGAGCAGCCGTTGGCGATACTCTCAAGCTCGATTGATCCGCTGTCGTATGACATTCGGGTCCAACGTTTCTGGTAAGCACACATGAATGTCACCATCCACGTGAAGAATTGTGCCAGAAGTTTTACATCCATTCCTTGTTATTTACCCACTGTTTTGGACACTCTTAAATTTTTTTGTTTTTGTTTATTATTGTGGATATTTTATATATATTGGGTAGGGCGTTCAGCCTGCCCCTTCTCACTTTTTTGTGTGTTTCCATTTATGGTCACATTTGAGTTACAGTCCAGTTTTTACTGGCCTATATGTAGCGCTGTACTATTACCTTCCACTTTGTTTGAATTTGTCACATTCCAGCACAGCTGCTTTACCTCCCTCTATAGAGTTGTTATTATTTATGTGTTTTTTGGGTAGCGCATTTATTTCTTTTTATCACTAGTTGTATGTACTTTTAATTTCTCAATAAAAACCGTTTGTATGAAAAAAAAACTGTAATTTTTGCTGGACAGCCTGGCCTGGATGTACATGTGGAGAAAAACTATAAATAACGGTATGTAAAATAAAAAAGGAGTCAAGGGAAATTCACATACATTTTTTCCACATGTGGAAGGCATTTGGGCATCTACGGTGAATGTGTTCAGAGGGGAAGACCTAAAAATCATCATATGCCTCTTTTAATACACTGCTTGGTATTTAACCAAGATTCTAAAGGGCAAATTGGGATTATTGGCTTTTACAGGCCCCAATTATCACTACAAAAAAGGATACTCAGGATCATGGGGAACAAGGGAAAGATATTGTTTATACCTGACATTAAACTCCAACTACAAACATGGAAAAAATAAATAAATAAACTATCTAAAAAAAAATTTAAAAAAATATTTCTATAGGGAATACTATCATTACAGACATGAATCCCAAACCAGAATACAATATTTTACTCTACAGTGGACCTTTTAGTATTGCCTTATCGTAAACCTTAATCTGGCACATCATTATATGAATAAGGAATAACACTCTAAGTACATCTAAAAACAAGTACTTACCTGAAAATCTGAGTTTTGGTGTTCATAAGACCTGGACCACCAATACGCAAGACAACGTTCTGTAGTTTCTTCTTTAGTGGGTTAGTGAACTCCACCACCACTTTCATTTCCTTACCAACCACCTTATCTCCAATAGTCTAAAGTGCAAAAATGTATTTATACTGTTTATCAATGAAGATACATGACACAACTAAATCTGAAATCAAACCCACAATAACCAATTATATGTTAGTCTTAGTATTCTAATCTGTAAATTATAAAGATTTTATAATGAACACCCATTATAACAATTAGGCAGTGTCATCATAGGCATTCTGCTAGAAATATATTACCATAATAATTGTGCAGGTAAAATAGCAAAAGACTGTGCCATCAGTCAGTGATCGATTGATTCTTTCTCATTATTAATCAATAATGCCAATATTGAAGTTCTAAAATTTATCCATTTTGCCTAAGCCTTTGTAAAGCTGAACTCTAGGCAAATATAAAAGACACTAACTAATACAGCTCTGTAATTACTAATACACTATTATATAGTATCTCACAAAAGTGAGTACACCCCTCATATTTTTGTACATTTTTTATTATATCTTTTCATGTGACAACACTAAAGAAATGACACTTTGCTACAATGTAAAATAGTGAGGGTACAGCTTAAATAACAGTGTAAATTTGCTGCCCCTTCAAAATAACACAACACACAGCCATTAATGTCTAAACCGCTGGCAACAAAAGTGAGTATACCCTAAGTGAAAAAGTCCAAATTGGGCCCAGTGTCAATATTTTGTGTGGCCACCATTATTTTCCAGCACTGCCTTAAAGTGGTTGTGAACCTATTACAACCACTTTAACCTACAGGTAAGCCTAGATTAAGGCTTACCTGTAGGTGCAACAAATATCTCCCAAACCTAAAAGGTTTAGGAGATATTTACAGAAAATACCGGCACCGATGTCTACGGCGCATGCACCGTAGACATCGGGCACAGGCGCACTGAGCGTGCCGCTTCTAATGGCGATCATGCCGTTAGTGGCGGCACCCGCGTGCATGACGTCATCGCTGCTCCGGCCAGTCACAGAGCTGGAGCAGCGATACCCGGAAGTCACTCCAGGTATCATGGCGGCGACGGAGGAGGTCACCCAGGACCGCTGCGGGGGCTTCGATCTCAGGTAAGTACTACATAATGAGCTAGTATGCTATGCATACTAGCTCATTATGTCTTTGCCTCGTGGGGTGTTTTTTTTATTAAATTTTTTAGAGAGGGTTTACTTCCTCTTTAACCCTCTTGGGCATGGAATTCACCAGAGCTTCACGGGTTGCCACTGGAGTCCTTTTCCACTCCTCCATGATGACATCACGGAGCTGGTGGATGTTAGAGACCTTGCGCTCCTTCACCTTCCATTTGAGGATGCCCCACAGATGCTCAATAGGGTTTAGGTCTGGAGACATGCTTGGCCAGTCCATCACCTTTACCCTCAGCTTCTTTAGCAAGGCCGTGGTCATCTTTGAGGTGTGTTTGGGGTCGTTATCATGTTGGAATACTGCCCTGCGGCCCAGTCTCTGAAGGGAGGGGATCATGCTCTGCTTCAGTATGTCACAGTACATGTTGGCATTCATTGTTCCCTCAATGAATTGTAGCTCCCCAGTGCCGGCAGCACTCATGCAGCCCCAGACCATGACACTCTCACCACCATGCTTGACTGTAGGCAAGACACACTTGTCTTTGTACTCCTCATCTGGTTGCCGCCACACACGCTTGACACCATCTGAACCAAATAAGTTTATCTTGGTCTCATCAGACCACAGGACATGGTTCCCCTAATCCATGTCCTTAGTCTGCTTGTCTTCAGCAAACAGTTTGTCAGCTTTCTTGTGCATCATCTTTAGAAGAGACTTCCTTCTGGGACGACAGCCATGCAGACCAATTTGATGCAGTGTGTGGCGTATGGTCTGAGCATTAACAGACTGATGACCCTACCCCTTCAACCTTCTTCAGATTCCTCACCCCTTCAATTTCTTTAGTGTTGTCACATAAAAAGATATAATAAAATATTTACGAAAATGTGAGGGGTGTACTCACTTTTGTGAGATACTGTATGTATTTTTTTAAAGGCAACAGTGTACAGTAAATACCTTAAATTGATTTGGTGTCAGTCTCCTGCAGTCCTGTTACAACAAAGCTTGGGAGGAGGTGGGGGGGCGGGGGGCAAAAAAGCATGATACACTGCAAGCTGATAGGAGGAGAGAGCAGAGAGGCAGTTGGGCCTATTGATGTGCTGCTTCTCTTTTCACTGTTTAGTCACAGGGTTTGGGTGCAGTAGACCTGTGAAAATTAACCTGTTGCAGAGAAAGATTAAATTCCTTCCCTGCCAGGTAGGACTGTACTGTGTTGCAGTGCTGTATAACAGCAAAAATACAAACTCTTTTGACAGAGTCAACAGTCCTCTTTTTATCTGTGTGCCTGGAGTTCAGCTTTAACTTTTTCCTCTGGAGAACCTTATTAAATATATTAGTTTTTAGAGTGAAATTAAAGCTGGCTATTATTAGATCTAGCAATACTCCTGGCTACTGCAGCTTGCTAATATACACATAACTATATTGTAATATTACATGTATTAAAAAATAACCAAATTACATTATGGGTTTAATGATGAGATTATAATTATTTTCATTAATGTATTCCAGTGATCTCTGTGCTAATCATAGCAAAATGACCTGGCCCTCTTACCCGTAGTGTCTTTCGGTTTTTGGACCTCATAATAAAGGTAAAACCTACACATCTAAGTGTGGATATATTAGTTCAATCATAACTGCCACAAGATGAATATCCCTTGCTTAAATGAGTGCATTATTTTGCACTAAGATACATTACATCTATATTAACAGGCTCCGGTAATGTCTCCCTCTTATTAAGTTATTGAATGACAGATCCGTACATCAGCAGCACAGTTTAAGGCGCATTATATTGCTTAGAGGATTTCACAGAGTAAATGTAAAATTATGAAAATGCTGCAATAATTGTGTCATGTCCATGTAAATAAAGATAGCACATCCATTTTTTCTTGGAAAAGCCATCAGAGAGGTTTGCAGTAAACCCTTCACACCAATAAATATTTACTACATGTCTCAAAGGTATAATTATATGTAAACAGTTGCGACCTTAAACAGCCATTGGTGTGTTTAATGGACATGCAGTTGACATGTATATATGGAAATTCTGCATCAAAGTGAATAAAACATGCTTCTGATAAACCATTAGGTATTTGGCACTATTGCTAATATGTGCCTTCTACAAATGATCTAAAGGCATTTTATAAGTTAGAAGTATTTAGTAAAATAAGTAGTCAAGAACAAACAGTCTTTAGTAAGCATATGTAAATACATATAGTACATTTTTAATAGGCAAACATGGTTGTCGCCATATACAGTATCTCACAAAAGTGAGTACATCCCTCACATTTTTGTAAATATTTTATTATATCTTTTCATGTGACAACACTGAAGAGCAATAACATCAAATTTAACACACCTGCTCACCATTCACACCTGAGACCTTGTAACACTAATGAGTCACATGACACCGGGGAGGGAAAATGGCTAATTGGGCTCAATTTGGACATTTTCACTTAGGAGTGTACTCACTTTTGTTGCCAGCGGTTTAGACATTAATGGCTGTGTGTTGAGTTATTTTGAGGGGGCAGCAAATTTACACTGTTATGCAAGCTGTACACTCACTACTTTACATTGTAGCAAAGTGTAATTTCTTCAGCGTTGTTACATAAAAAGATATAATAAAATATTTACAAAAATGTGAGGGGTGTACTCACTTTTATGAGATATTGTACATGCATTGTATAGGAAAAGGTATAGAAAATTGTATATATATATATATATATATATATATATATAGTAAAAATAGGAAATAAAAAAATGTGTTGTTATCATATTAGCTATAATATTAACAATATCCTGGTTTAATTTTTCATTGCATATCATTGGATGTTATATGCTGGTTCAACTGCAACATTCTCAGGGCATTTTTCCTCAGAAAATAGGTGCAGGTAATCCCCTTTACCCCTTAGAATATCCTCATCTTTGCCTCCTTCTTACCTCCAAGAACCGTCCCTTGGCTCTGCCCCCTACCTACCTCCCAGTACCACCCCTTTTAGAGAATACAGAACCATGTATAATTTTGTATTTGTATGGAATTTGTTATAGATAACAAGGAAGGCAGGAAAACAAATCCCCGTAGCAGCAATAGATCTTTCCAGCAAGAATAAATCTCCCAAGCAACAGTAGACCCCCCCAGGCAACAATAGATTTCCCCAGCAACAATAGGTCCCCCCCAACAACAATATGTCCCCCACCAGCAACAACGGATGCCCAGCAGCTAGCATCAATAGACCATCCAGCAGCCAGCAACAATAGATACCCCCACCACACAACAGTAGATCCTCCCCAGCAACAATAGACCCACCAGCAACGATAAATCCCCCGCCAGCCAGCATCAATAGACTCTCCAGCACATCCAAGCACCCCTTGGGAGTACCTACTTTGAGTTCTGGAGGTGCCGAAACTGCATACGGCCTCATTCCACTGAAAAAAGCACAGAATATGAGTATTCTATTCCCTTTCTGTGGCTATAAAGGGCACACACACTTTTGCACCAGCGCTGATCCCTGTCAAATCCTTACTCCTTTTCACCCTCTATATTTGCTGGGTACTAGATTGTATTCATTATTATGATGACCCCGTCAGTGCACACCTTTGCTAGTATATGTAAAAAGACACAATATATTGCTTTTAAAACTTTAGATACAAATCTTCAAAGTATAATCTACTGCATTATGTCTCAGCACTAGAAAAATTAACCTATTAATCTGTATTTGCATTTACATTAGAACAGTGCTCATATTAGTGCATACTGGAGAAGGCCTAGATATAGGAAGGTTCAGCTTAATGTTCTTATGTACAATACCATCAGTCTAATTTCATTTTCAAAGATGTGGTTCTAACCTTAATGCGCAGCTCAGGAACTTGCAATACTACAATCTTCTGCTTGGCCATTATCTTCCTTGTTTCATTGATACGAGCCGTGACGAAGAAGTGTAAAGATGCCTGTTCCACAAGATGGCTCATGTACTCACTGGCTTTTATATTAACATCCACTGTTTTATCTAATGGAAAAATGTAATGGGAAAGAGGAAACACAATTTACATTCTGAAGAGGTCATTTAAATTGCATTTCCACATATCACAAAATATATACCACTTATCTTGCCTGTTGCAAGTAGCTAAAAGGTAATGCACAAATTCCACCTCTTCACACTCAATACACAGCCAGGAATACTTGTGCTTGATTTAGGCATCTGCTGATTGTGTAGCTCAATGTATCTTTCAAGCACACAATCTGCTTTTAATAAATAGGCCTTAATGTAAATCATTTGAGTGCGAACATTACAGAAAAGTTATGGTTTTTAAAAACTGAAGTTTTTGGTTTATGAAGGAATAGGTTTCTAAAAATTTTTATCTATTCATATCATTTGTTCTGAAGTGATTTCAAATGAAGAGACAGCTCAAAAGGATACACAGGGTGCCATATCTATGCTTAGATGAAAAAGAATAAAGTTGTTCATAGATACGTAAACACAAAGGACAATAGACTTTTATATGCAGTGACTTGATTCCAACAATTACAGACCACCTTTAAAGAAAAATTGTACATTGTCTTTTTCTGTGCCACACCATATTTGGTTCTGCATAGAAGAGCTATGTTTCATTCCCCAAAAGGCCACTTTTATGATACTTCCCATAAGATGGAAATGTGATGAGAAAGTTCTGTCTGATTGTCGGAGATAAAATAAAAACTACCAATTAATGCAGTATTTTTTTATTACAATCAGGGCCGCCATCAGGGGGGTACAGGCAGTACACCTGTATGGGGCCCGATGGTCCCCAGGGGCCGAGGAAGTTGATAGCGCGGCAGCAGCACCCCCCTGCCTCTCAACTTGAATGTGAAAGATGTAATTCTCGGCAGCACCTCAGCCCCCCCCGCTTCTCTGATCCAGGGGGGCCCTTACTTGAAGCTGTGTAGGGGTCCCCAAAATTCCTGATGGCGGCCTTGATTACAATCAACAAATGTATATTTAAAGGTAACTACTTGAAACTGTATTGAGATCAGGCTCTTGCAATCCCCTGTACAATGGAATTTAAGCTGGCCATACACTGATCACAATTCTGATCTTTGTGTGGCTGGCCGCTAGACAATTTGTTAGCAATAGTAAACAATGAATGACAATAGTTTTGTTTTGGTAATTCGTTCTCTAACGAATTCCAACTTTTCGGAATGATTTGAATCGACCCAAAATTGACTAGACCTTCGGGTCCGGTATGGATTTTAAGAGGAACCCATGGCAAGAAAAAAAAAATGAAATGGCAGACCCATAAACAAGCATGCAACTCGGCAGGTCAAAAAGGGGAATCAGCGCCCCCACCCCTCCTGAACCACACCTGGCCACATGCCCTCAACATGGGGGGGGTGCTCTGGGGCAGGGAGGGCTCCCCCAAAGCATTTTATCCCCATGCTGACCCAAACAGAAAAAAAACGCAGCTCCTCGAAAACAACTTTTACCGCCCAGTGACACAGCCACCTGACAGGTAAACAGAGGAGCAGAGGTTACCCGGTGACACAACTGGGTGTCCCTGCTCCCATGTCTACCTGTGTGGGGTTCTCCTTAAAATCCATACCAGACCCGAAGGGCCATCCTGCTTTTTTTCTGAATTTTTAATTGCAGGCAAATCTTTTGTTTCCATTCAGCTGTCAGCCGGGAAACCCGATAACAGCTGATAAGTCACCAGTTGCTAAGGACGCAACGGCTGGCTTGCTGGCCCCCTCCTTAGCAACCAGCAATTTTTTACACAAAATTTGGATTAGTCGACCAATTCTTGATAGATCCCAATCCGAATTGTTGCAAAAATTTGGAATTTGTTAGAAAATGAATAAAGGAAACAAAACTAAACAAATCCTGAAACAAATCAACAAAACAAAATTAGTAACATAACAAATCTATCTGAAACTAAACTAAACACATCTTTCCTTTCTGCACAAGTTTAGTGGCCATCCCTGCTCAACAGAAGTCAATTATTTGATTGACTTCTGATCAGCAGAATGCTGACTAGTGTATTCTGATAGCAGCAGAATACAATGTCCCCATGGGGGTGATGCCTCCATCCACCCTGCTTGTGGGGATGGAGTAATCTGTTATTATTTTTTCTTCAGCCAGCTGGCTGAATGAAAAAAATCTAACTGTATATAGCTAGATTTATACTGAGGATGGGAAGGTGGTGTTTGTGGAAGGATCCTTGTGTCATCTGTATATAAGTTTTAGCTCCATGTGTTTAATCTATTCGGGTTTGCAATCAATAAATATATATATATATTTTTGTTAAAAATAACACACATGCTATACTTACCTGCTCTGTGTAATGGTTTTGCACAAAGCAGCCAAGATCCTCCACTTTTCGTGTCCCTCTTCGGTGCTCCAGGCCATTTCCTCCTATCAGAATACACTGATCAGTGGCTGCAGCTGGAACATTGTATTCTGACAGTGGAATCCAGTGCTATCAGAATACACCGAATATTGGCTGCAACCGAGACAATGGGGTTGATTTACTAAAGGCAAAATGACTGTGCACTTTGCAAAGTGCAGGGGCCCTCTGCAAGTGCAGTTGCTCCAGAGCTTAGTAAATGAGGTGAGGCTTCACTTTGCAAAGAATACCCAATCACATGCAAGGAAAAAAAAAAAACAGCATTTTTACTTGCATATGATTGGATGATGGAAGTCAGCAGAGCTTCTGCTCATTTACTAAGCTCTGGAACAACTGCACTTGCAGAGTGCAACTGCACTTTGCAAAATGCACAGTCATTTTGCCTTTAGTAAATCAACCTCAATGTATTCTGCCAGTGGGACCCAGTGCTATCAGAATACACTGCTCAGTCGCTGCAGCCTCCGGTCGACAACAGTTTTCCAATTTGTCCATTTGACAAAAGTCAATCCAACGATCTGAACAGGATCAAAATTTTGATCCATCTATGACCAGCTTTATTTTATTTTTTATATCTATATACTTCCAAGTACAGATTCTTTTCTGGTGATGAATGAATTGATTACTTTTTTTTACTTCATGTCAATTATTGTATGTAGAAAGGGAGGCATTTAGCAATTAGAACTGCATCAAAAATTGTAGTTATTAGGACTATATAGTGCTTTTGTGTATATATTTTTATTATTTTTTTGTCAGATATAAATCATTGCATTACACTATTTTACTATATTACATCTCTACCACATACAGCCATCAGGTAGTAAGTATGGGGTTACTATTTGATTTTCTTGATTCTAGTTAAAGTAGAAATTAGGCCATAACTTTTTTTAGCTATGGATAAAGTAGAGAGGGACTAAAACATCCTCTCCACTTTATTCACCCCAGTGACTGTTATTACTGAGAGTGAAACTAAAAGGAAACCACAAATTTTGAGTTCTGTTGACTTGGTGGCTAATCGGGTGTTTACTTAAATTTTGAGGAATTTCTTCTCATGTTACCATTATGGCTATTCAAGTAAAGGATAATCTCTCCAATGGGACACAAATAGCATAAAAAAAAGAAAAAACAATTACTGGGGTATAACCATCCCTGGGGTATAACTACCCCGAATAGACTATGCTGTGAATAAACTACATGGAAGAATATCAATCTGAACACATGGGCAAATGGCTCAAAGAAGGGACTACTCCCTCTTCTGCTAACATGTAAGGGAACTGTTTGAATTCTTGCACAGTCAATAAGTCCACATGTAGTGCTGGGCTTTTTATTAGCCCAACATGCTTTGCCTGCTAAGGGTCATGGAATTGCCATTTATGTTTGTAAAATTAGGATGGTAAACACACAATATTTATAAAGAAAATAGTATATAAACATTTAAACTTAGACAAAAACATTTAAATCATATTAACTAAACAGCATACCTTCCCCTTTAAGTGTTTTTTAATATGTTCTATAGCACCTAACAATGATCTTTCCTGGACTTGTCTTGGCATTGTCTTGACTTTGTCACAAATCCATGATGAAGTGTCCCTTCTATTTTTCAGATCTCATCATGCTATTTGTAAGTTTTCATGCATTCAACAACAGCAAAAATGTACAGATGTGAGGAGGGTCCTCCTGGCCAGGTGTCTCCAAACTTTGGACCACATCTGGCCCACAGCTGAGGTCAGTAGCAATATCCCCAATGTGCACATATTAAGGATTGAGGCCAGCAGAGGCCTCTGCTTCAATTCACCCTTACAATCTCCAATGAAGGTTCAAGCCAGCATCCTACCAACCAATGTCATGGTTTCCCCAGAATTCACCAGAGGACAGAACTTGCTCCATCCAGACCTGCATTGGCTTCCGTCCTGCTGCTATATCATGCTATAAGCCTTACAATGGAAAGGGATATTCTGATGGGGACCCTGATGTAAGGCGGGACTCTGATTTGGGGAGGGTATGATGGGGAACCTGATGGGTTAAAGGGAGGACTCATTCATTTCTAAAAATGACTTTCTTCAGCTCGCAAATGTTTGTAAAATATACAATGTGGCCCTCGTACTGAAAAGTTTGAATACCCTGGTCTAAACTTTGACATTGAGCTCCTACTATAGAATTGTTTTAACATATGTTTCTAATGACCGTTCTGTTGTCCTTTAGCACATTTTACTGCATTATAGCACATTTAACAAAATTTATTAGCATTTTTTCTTTTAAGGCACATTAAAAATGTAACAGTTTGTACAAAAAGTGTTCTTAAATGCAGCAATGTGCAGAAAAGGATGCACTCTAAAACAGTGGTTCTCAAACTCAGTTCTCAATTACTCCCTACAGGCCATGTTTTGGGAATTTGTTTTAGATAAAATAGCTGTCCAAAATACCAAGCGATTGACTCAGATTTAAAGCACCTATGCAAGATAAAGGAAAACCTGCAAACATGGCCTGTTTGGGGTACTTGAGGACTGAGGTTGAGAACCATTGCTCTAAAACGTAAATCTTTTTTAATATTATAAGTCAGGCAGCACTACACTCAATATGAAATAAAAATATGAAAAACTCCCTGTCAAAGCTGCTACTTTTTAAATGGAATAACACTATATATAAAATTAAACCACAAGTAAACTAGCTTATACATATATACAAATGTGATGAATAAAGTATAGTGCAGTATGAATAAAACAGTGCCGATTTAAAAAATAACTCAACATATGTGCAAATGTTATAAACATTAAAAGACAAATCCAAATTGAGTCCAGTGCAATTAAACCACAGTGTCCATTCCATCATCCATAAGAAGGACTCCATCCATACAACGGTAAGTTCAAATCATAGGCTGTTCCAAATAGTGACACATTTCAATGTTCCACAAAAGGTGCTTCACCCAGAATAGATTATTCACGGTGCTCCATTCACTGTGACTCAATTTGGATTTGTCTTTTCATGTTTATGACATTTGCATATATGTTGAGTTATTTGTGAAATCAGCACTGTTTTATTCAAACTGCACTATACCTTATTCATCACATTTGTATATATGTATAAGCTATTTTACTTGTGGTTTAATTTTATATATAGTGTTATTCCGTTTAAAAAGTAGCAGCTTTGACAGTTTTATTCATACTGCACTATACTTTATTCATCACATTTGTATACAAGTTTAAGTTATTTTAGTTACTAGCACTGCCTTATTTATGTTTTCAGTTTATAATTGTTTTCTATAAAGCTTTACCATGAATCCAGCCTTAGCACACATGTAAGCTAAATGATGCTCTGCTAATTAACATACTATTTTTTAGAATAAGTTCCAAATACTGGATGGTTGATAGACATCAGCCTTATTTTCAAATTACTAATTATACCAATAAATTTGAAGTAAGGCTAGGTTCACACTGCTGCGAATTCAAAATCGCACGATTTTACCATGATTTTGCCACCGCGATTTCAGGGAATGCCAGTCTATAGAGCTGAAATCGCACCGCACACGGATCAAACTCGCACAGGACCCTTTTTTCCCGCAGCTTATATTCGCAACGCATTGATGTGCATGGCACTAATGTTAAACTATGTAATTTAAATGACTTGCGATTTTGAGAAATCGCAACGGCTCAAATTCGCAATAGAATTCGCAGCAGTGTGAACCTAGCCTAATATAGAAATAGTAGTAAACTTGTTGAGTACTCTTGTGAAGTTGGGAAGCAGAGTAAGAGCTGTCAAAGGCACTCATTTTACCTCTTGATTATTAAATACTTAATGCTCAATCAGATGTCACTTTAAGCAAGCCTGTCATGAAAGAAACAGAGACTACCATTGCCAGTGGCGGCCCGTCCATAGGGGGCGCCCGGGCGCCGCCCCCCCTCCTGTGGTCACCAAAAAAAAAAAAAAAAACGGGCCCTTTAAGAGTTTTAATTTAATTTATTTTTTAAATGTCCTTTTCTTCACATACTCAGTGGCGGTGCGTCCATAGTGGGCGCAGAAGCGCCGCCGCCGCTCGCTTCTGCGCCCGGCCGTCACTCACAATACATAGGTTCATGCATTGCATGAACCTATGTATTGCTGCCGCCCACTATTCAGATGGCCGGCCCCTTGAGCGCCGGCCATCTGAATAACAGCGTCTGGTTGGTCTTTAGAAGTGCCTATCAGAGCCAGCAGGCTCTGATAGTCTTCCTGACTACAGCCTGAGGGCTGTAATCGGCTTCTAAATATCTAATGAGAGGATGCACAGGGGTGCGTTCCCTGGCCAATCAGGTTCACCGGGTCTGGTTACCGGTAACCTGATTGGCTGAAGCGACATCGAGGGCGGGAGAAGACATCGAGGATGGAAGAAGGACGGCGCTGACTCGAGGAAGGTAAGTGCAGGGCTGGGGGGGACAAACTGGCTGTATTATGAGGACAAACTGGCTGTATTTGGGGAACAAACTTGCTGCATACGGGGGACAAACTGGCTGTATATTGGGGGGCAAACTGGCTGTATATTGGGGGACAAACTGGCTGTATATTGGGGGACAAACTGGCTGTATAATGGGGGACAAACTGGCTGTATATTGGGGGGCAAACTGGCTGTATATTGGGGGACAAACTGGCTGTATATTGGGGGACAAACTGGCTGTATTATGGGGGACAAACTGGCTGTATATTGGGGGGAAACTGGCTGCATACGGGGGACAAACTGGCTGCATATTGGGGACAAACTGGCTGTATTATGGGGGACAAACTGGCTGTATATTGGGGGGAAACTGGCTTGCATATGGGGGACAAACTGGCTGTATATGGGGGACAAACTGGCTGTGCATGGGGGACAAACTGGCTGTATTATTGGGGGGCAACTGGCTGTATATGGGGGACAAACTGGCTGTATATGGGGGACAAACCGGCTGTATATGGGGGACAAACTGGCTGTATTATTGGGGGGACAAACTGGCTGTATTATTGGGGGGACAAACTGGCTGTATTATTGGGGGACAAACTGGCTGTATTTTGGGAACAAACTGGCTGTATGTTGGGGACAAACTGGCTGTATTATGGGGGACAAACTGGCTGTATTATTGGGGGGACAAACTGGCTGTATTATTGGGGGGACAAACTGGCTGTATTTTGGGGGCAAACTGGCTGTATTTTGGGGACACACTGGATGTATTATTGGGGGGACAAACTGGCTGCATTATTGGGGGGACAAACTGGCTGTATTATTGGGGGGACAAACTGGCTGTATTATTGGGGGGACAAACTGGCTGTATTTTGGGGACAAACTGGCTGTATTGTGGGGACAAACTGGCTGTATATGGGGGGAAACTAGTGGCGTTTGGGCACAGTGGCTGCGTTTAATGGGCACAGTGGCGGCAATTGATGTTTTTTTATTTTTTTTCAGTTTGTTTGCGCCCCCCCAAAAAATTTGACCACCAGCCGCCACTGACCAGTGCTGACCTCTCTCTTTGAAAACACTAATTACCCCGCTGTCATGCTTTCAATCATTGCTCTTGAACAAGTATGCAGATAAAGCCCTCATACACACTGGGCCTTTATCTCTTGTGCGGTGGCTGGATGGGGCTGGATGGCGCACCAAGTGGTAACCATGTTTAGGGCCATATGCACCTAGGAATGAATGCCTGGACAACAGACTATTTGCATTCTGAACAATTGTACCTGGGCATATACAGCCCTAAATGTAATACCACTTGGTAAAGGTCCCAGCCTCATCCAGCCACTGCATTTTTCAGCATCTCATATACTTTTACAGAACTGAATGGTACACCTATTCCTTCTGCTTGCATGCAAACACCGGAATCTGAAATGCGAGCTAAACACCCAATCTGCATGAGGCCAAAGACGTCTGACTTTCTCTGACTTTTCGGATCTGTAAACTTCTAGGTTCTATGAGCAAGTGTCGAAGATAACTAACTAAACAACCAATCAGCATTTTCATAAGGAAATCAGCAACAGAAGCCCCCATGTTTTTGTCTTGATGTGTTACTTTAAAATGTACATATAGCCAAAAAGGTTTTTTCATTTTGGATGGAGTAGGGAATGTTTGAAATCCTAATGGCTTTTTTGTTTGCAGTCTAGGTCCCATTGGGTAGATTACCCTTTACTTCTGTACTGTAGAAACAACAGGAAAGCTTTCACAGGAACACTGTCTCTATTGAAGGATTTCCCCTCTTTTCCTGCTCCAGTAATATCTAAAAATGTTGGATTTTCCTTCACTTTTAGTCCCAATGACAATGGCTGCTAGGTCAAATCGAAAGATTGAACATCTCTAGTGGGGACACAGAAAGCAATAAATACCTACTGTAAACAGTGGGGATTATTTACTAAAGGGAAAAAGACTGTGCACTCTGCAAGTGCAGTTGCTCCAGAGCTTAGTAAATGAGCAGAAACTCTGCTGACTTCCATCACCCAATCATGTGCAAGCAACGATGATGTTTTTTTTCCTTTGCACGTGATTGCTTCCTTCCTTACCTCATTTACTAAGCTCTGGAGCAATTGCACTTGCAGAGGGCAACTGCACTTTGCAAAGTGCACAGTCTATTTGCCTTTAGTAAATCAATCCCTGTGTGTTTAGTCAAGGTACCCGATGCATCATCAGTAAAAAAAAAAAACTGACATGGGTTTTAACTAGGAATGAGCTTTATGTTTGAGTCAAACTCATGTTCGACTCGAACATTGGCTGTTTGCCCGTTCGGCGAACAGTGAACAATTTGGGGTGTTTGCGGCAAATTCGAAAAGCTGCGGAACACCCTTTAAAAGTCTATGGGAGAAATCTAAAGTGCTAATTTTAAAGGTTAATATGCAAGTTATTGTCATGAAAAGTGTTTGGGGACCTGGGTCCTGCCCCAGGGGACATGTATCAATGCAAAAAAAGTTTTAAAAACTGCAGTTTTTTCGGGAGTAGTGATTTTAATAATGCTTAAAGTGAAACAATAAAAGTGAAATATTCCTTTAAATTTCGTACCTGGGGGGTGTCTAAAGTATGCCTTTAAAGTAACGTATATTTCCCGTGTTTATAACAGTCTCTGCACAAAATTTCATTTCTGAAGGGAAAAAGGTAATTTAAAAGCACTATAATGAATTGTCGGTCCCGGCAATACAAAGAAAAGTCATTGAAAGTCATTGAAAAAAAAATGCGTGGGGGTCCCCCCAAGTTCAATTACCAGGCCCTTCAGGTCTGGTGTGGATTTTAAGGGGAACTCCACGCCAAATTTTTAAAAAAATGGCGTGGAGTTCCCCCCAGAACACCATACCAGACCCTTTATCCGAGCACGCAGCCTGGCAGGTCGCAGGAAAAGAGGGGGGACGAGAGAGCGCCCCCTCTCCTGAACCGTACCAGGCCACATGCCCTCAACATGAGGAGGATGCTTTGGGGGTCTGTGACCCCTCAAAGCACCATGTCCCCATGTTGATGGGGACAAGGGCCTCATCCCCACAACCTTTGCCCGGTGGTTGTGGGGGTCTGCGGGCAGGGGGCTTATCAGAATCTGGAAGCCCCCTTTAACAAAGGGGACCCCCAGATTCCGGTCCCCCCTATGTGAATTGGTAATGAGGTACATTGTACCCCTACCATTTCACAAAAGAAATTGTCAAAAATTTTAAAAACCACACAGGCACCGGAGCCTCCCGGCTAATGACGCACAAGCAGTGTTGACAGTTCTTTTATAACCAAGGTCGGAAACCCCCATGACGCGTTAGAGGGGGCGGGACGGGTAACCCCGCCGCATCGCTGGAGAATGATTAATGGATCGTCGCTGGACAGACTGCATTACAACGCTGGAATGGCTTTTTTTTTTTTTTAATAAAGGACTTTTCACAACGGTGTCTGTGTGGTTTTTAAAAAAATTTACACTTTCTTTTGTGAAATGGTAGGGTCACAATGTACCCCGTTACCAATTCACATAGGGGGGGCGGAATCTGGGGGTCCCCTTTGTTAAAGGGGGCTTCCAGATTCTGATAGGCCCCCTGCCCGCAGACCCCCACAACCACCGGGCAAGGGTTGTGGGGATGAGGCCCTTGTCCCCATCAACATGGGGACATGGTGCTTTGAGGGGTCACAGACCCCCAAAGCATCCTCCCCATGTTAAGGGCATGTGGCCTGGTACGGTTCAGGAGGGGGGGGCGCTCTCCCTCTTTTCCTGCGGCCTGCCAGGTTATGTGTTCGGATAAAGGGTCTGGTATGGATTTTTGGGGGGAACTCCGCGCTTTTTTTTTTATTATTTGACGCAGGGTACCCCTTAATATCCATACCAGACCCGAAGGGCCTGGTAATTGAATTTGGGGGGACTCCCACTCATTTTTTTTTCTTTTTATCAATGACTTTCAATGACTGTTCTCTGTATTGCCGGGAGCCGACAATTCATTATAGCCGCGAGTGCTTTTAAATGACTTTTTTTCCTTCAGAAATGACACTTTGTGCAGGGACAGTTCTAAGCACGGGAAACAAGCGCTACTTTACAGGCATACTATACACTGCCCCCAGGTATGAAATTTAAAGGAATATTTCACTTTTATTGTTTCACTTTAAGCATTATTAAAATCACTGCTCCTGTAAAAACTGACATTTTTAAAACTTTTTTTTGCATTGATGCATGTCCCCTCGGGCAGGACCCGTGTCCCCAAACACTTTTTATGAGCACTGTGGTGGATCTGCACTGAAGAGTTTTGTCAAGCACTATAACAATTGATGGTGACGGGACCTACTGTACACTGGACTTTATTTACTATTTTTGTATACTATATATATTTTTTCATTTTTGGACTTTTATTCATATATTTTTCAGTCCCTACACATTGTCGTGTCTATTAGGGATATTGGTATTAACATGAGATTACCATCTCATAACACAGTGTGATACTTGTTTATGTCATCTATTCATTAAATTTTTTGTTTCTTTTAATGTTCACGTCTACACCCATGTGATATATATTTATTCATCATTCTTTATCTCTAAGTTATCTCAAAGTTTTTTGGGTCCTATTTGTATTATTTGGACACTCACCTGGACATCTATTATTTAAATTTTCATTTAATGGACGTTATTTTTGGGATCTAGTGGCTGGTGCCTGTGCCGAGTGTGCACTGTTTTTCGCACATCAGCCCCTGGACACTATCACATTATTTGTTTATTGGCGCAGTTTTTTCTGTTTATTTGAGATATATATATATATATATATATTTCTGTACCTTCTCACATTTATATTGTTTGTTTTGATATCACTATATCATCCACTTCTGGCTCCATCCCACTAGATTGGCCTATAGGCCCCCCCCCATCCTTTACACGTTAGTTTAATCACAGCGCAGTCACCATTAATTTTACTAAATTGCATATAAGCGTTTAAAATTAGAACTTTTGATTTTTCATGTTCGAGTTCCATAGACTTTAACGGTGTTCAGATGTTCGAACAAATTTATTGCCTGTTCGCATGTTCTGATGCGAACCGAACTGGGGGGTGTTCGGCTGATCCCTAGTTTTAACCTTTCCATACTTCATCCAAAACTAAAAAAATGTGTACACGGTAATAAAAATCTGACATGGGTTCTAACCTTTCTATACTTCATCCAAAACTAAAAAAATGTGTATACTTTATGCTGTGAATTCTACACATATATATTCTTGAACTGGTTCTTGAGAAAGGGGGTTCTTATATTCCTAAAAAATTGGGTTTTTCCTCCTCTCTCTTTTCACCAGGGTCTGACTCAGCTATCTTTTTCATTACTCTATTCTGGGTGCCGAACTTCTGTATGTATTTCTGAACATCAGCTCTTATATATTCTAAGACCCCTTTCACACTGGGGCGGTTTGCAGGCGCTATTGCGCTATAAATAGCGCCTGCAAACCGACCCTAAACAGCGGCTGCTGTTTCTCCAGTGTGAAAGCCCGAGGGCTTTCACACTGGAGCGGTGCGCTAGCAGGACCGCTCCAAAAGTCCTGCTAGCCGCATCTTTGGAGCGGTGAGATGAGCGGTGTGTTTACCGCACCTCCACCGCTCTTTCCCATTGAAAGCAATGGGAAACCGCTGCTATACCTCCGGCAATGCGCCTCTGCAGAGGCGCATTGCAGGTGGTATTAACCTTTTTTCGGCCGCTAGTGGGGGGTAAAACCGTAAAATAATTAGCAGTAAAGCACCGCTACAAATAGCGGCGCTTTACCGCCACTGCCCCAGTGTGAAAGGGGCCTAAGTGTAGCTTAGTCTAGCTATATGCATGAATGTGTTTTTTGCTGTGATTCAACAGTGGAGTAAATATCTTTGCTATATTATGCTTGTTGTTATATGACATATTGGGATATCTGTACCTGTTGTATAATTGTATGTATGTGCCTAATACAAATTCATGTTTATGTGGTATGTTTACTCTATATATTTAAAATTACAGCTTAAAACGTTTCATCTTTTTTTTATAAACTTGGAATGAATTTACCTATGTAGTGGATCCCTAAATTTAGGAGGTCACTGTGCCCAAATTTAGGGGCTGGTCTGAGCAATAGTTTGGCTCAGACTATCTAATTTATTGCTGGACTCTGCTCTGCTGTGGTGTTGTCTAGTGTGCAGTTCCCCTTTTGGCCCGCGGGTGGCGCTGTTGCCCAGGTCTGGGGTTGAACCATAGGTGACACAGTGGCGGTATTGGATGTCCTCTCTTGGCGGCCGTGCAGTGGGCGTGGTCTACCTGATGTGCATGCCGGGAGAGGGTACAAAAGGGGCAGACGCCATCTTCATAGGGAGTTGGATTTGGAGTTGGAATTGGGGAGTGTGCCCCACGGGGGAGTGTGCCCCACGGGGGTGCGTTGACTGGTCATGGAGTCTCGGGCACCTTAGGCCCGAGGCTGCAACGTTCCAGGTAGGCCCAGTACCTTTAACCGGGTCTACAATTCGCCCATTGGAGTCCCAGGGTGCCCAGGTGAGGATACCCGCTCTGACCGAGAGGAAGCCAGGGGAGGATCGGTCCCACAGAGGAGATGAGCGATGGAAGATCACTGTCTCAGGACAGGCCTGGTGACCTGTCAGAGGGAAGGATTCCTTACTCCGCAAAGCTAACCTGTAGAGTGCCCATTGGCATCGTTCTGTTCTCTAAATTCTACAGAGGTTAAAGGATTTCCTGAACCCGTCCCTGGAGGGGATAGGGCGACAGAACTGTTCGAGCTCCACACCGGCTGCTAGGGCCGCTTTCATAGGGACTATCCGGGTGAGCTAAACCCACTCGGGATCGATTGGCGATGAGTGACTAAGGTGTGTGTGCCTGAATCTGCCTTCTGACTCTGATAACTTCTTTCTCTCTTCAATTTCCCGTTTACTGGAGCAAAGGAAAAATAAACTCTCTGTTGGAGTTAAAGGGTTCTGGACATTGGCCTTCTTGGGGGGAGAAATATAGACTTGTCCCTATATACTGGGGATGAGAACCAGTGGAAGGAGGTAACTCGCTGCAGGACCCAAAATTTGTGAACACCGCCTAACCTCTTCAAACAGGAGGGTACGGGCATATAGCATGGTGTGCCTTAAAGTGGAGCTCCACCCTAAATAGCAACTTTTGCTATTTGGAACCCTCCCCCCCTCCGGTGTCACAATTGACACCTTTCAGGGGGGAGGGGGGTGAAGATACCTGTCTAAGACAGGTATTTTCACCCACATCCGGGAGTCCTGTCTCCGGGAATCTGCGGGAGTTACGTCACTTCCCGCAGACTTCCCTTGGTGTTCTGGGAGACACTCGGCTCCCAGAACACAGGAGCACCAATCAGAACGGCGCAGCGCGACTCGCGCATGCGCCGTAGGGAACCGGGCATGAAGCCGCAGGGCTTCACTTCCTGGTTCCCTCAGCGAGGATGGCGGAGGGAGCAGCAGAGCGACGAGCGGTTCGCTCGTCCTCTGCTGCGGACGTCGCTGGACTCCAGGACAGGTAAGTGTCCAAATATTAAAAGCCAGCAGCTGCTGTAGCTGTAGCTGCTGGCTTTTAATATTTTTTTTTTCCGGCGGAGCAACCCCTTTAACTTGCAAGTGAGCCAGGCAGGAAAAGGGTACGTGTGCTACACCTATTTTACACTGAACAGTCAGTAGGCCTTAAATAAACTGCATTTGAGTTGTTATTATTTAAAACATGCAAGTGGGGTGGAGTATATAGTATGTTCCTATGGTAGTATTGGCGATAACATGATAGGTGTCTATGAGCAGGCAGTAGCTGTATTACTTTTATGATCTTGCTTAAAAAAGGCCTCACACTTCCTTGGTGTGTCATTGATAATTTAGTATATATCTAATAGCCCAGTGAAGCTGAATGACTGAAATATGGCAGGATTTGCTATAAAGCCACAATGACCTGACTGTAACCCCGTTTCCCAGAGGTAATCAGAAGAGGGATTTTCTATGACAAAGATGGAAAGTCATAGCGGGGTGAGCACTATTTCATCTAGCTGAAGCAAGTCTGCTGTTGTTTGTAAAGAAAACATGCTATTGACACTGCTGTTACTGCTAAGGATGAAAACAGCAATAAATATTGATTGCATGGCATTCTTTCAAAGCAAGGCTTTGCTTTGCATATATCCTCAGGTAAGCTTAATAATACATAAAGATGTTACTGTCTTCAAAAAGCTATGTCAGCACGTTTAGCTTTAAAACGATACAATCTTTTTGCCGATTATGCCAAGCCTTGCTCCTTCAAACGTATTGCCCACATGGCAGACGCTGCCAAACACAGCAGTGATTTCTTTCTTCTCATTAAAATTACATTATTCTTCTAAATAACATTTCTTGCAACGATCAAGCAAAAAACATTTTCCAAGCTAGTTTTCTTTGTGCTGTTATTCCTAATTTCTTAGAACTAAACTCCGGGCAGCAGGAGCTGCCTGTCTATTGCCGCACCCCCATCCATGCGTCCAGCCCCTTTCAGGACATCGGCGCATGGATTCCAATGCAGAGGGGCTGTTTTTTTGAAGCACCGATTAGAGCCAGAGGCTCTAATAGGCTTCAATATAGGGAGGTCTCGGGTCACAGAGAGTGCGCTCCGATCCCACCCAGGTGTGTTACAACAGCGAATGAACAATGATCCTCCTCCTGGCCAATCAGGAAGCTGGTTTTGACACCGGTCACCCGATTGGCTGAAAGGACAGGCGATCCTATTGGACGCCTAGGAGGAGGAGGGGAGGAGCTGGAAGCTGCCATGGAGGAGAGGACACGGAGCCACTGCACCACGCTGCCTGCCACCCGCTGCCTCCGATGGGGCAAGTGCCGGGGGGGTGCCACTCAGGGGGTGGATGGTTGTTATGCAATGCAAGGTCTAACAAACAAATATTATACAATTTTTCCTATACAATGCATGTACAATATCTCACAAAAGTGAGTACACCCCTCACATTTTTGCAAATATTTTATTATATCTTTTCATGTGACAACACTGAAGAAATTACACTTTGCTAGAGTGTACAGTAATGAGTGTACAGCTTGTATAACAGTGTAAATTTGCTGTCCCCTCAAAATAACTCTATATACAGCCATTAATGTCTAAACCGCTGACAACAAAAGTGAGTACACCCCTAAGTGAAAATGTCAGAATTAAGCCAAAAGTGTCAATATTTTGTGTGGCTGCCATTATTTTCCAGCACTGCCTTAACCCTCCTGGGAATGGAGTTCATCAGAGCTTCACAGGTTGCCGCTGGAATCCTCTTCCACTCCTCCATGACGACATCACAGAGCTGGTGGATGTTAGAGACCTTGCGCTCTTCCATCTTCCCTTTGAGGATGCCCCACAGATGCTCAATAGGGTTTAGGTCTGGAAACATGCTTGGCCAGTCCATCACCTTTACCCTCAGCTTGTTTAGGAAGGCAGTGGCCGTCTTGGAGGTGTGTTTGGGGTCATTATCATGTTGGAATGCTGCCCTGTGGCCCAGTCTTCGAAGGGAGGGGCTCATGCTCTGCTTCAGTATGTCACAGTACATGTTGGCATTCATGGTTCCCTTAATGAACTGTAGGTCCCCAGTGCCGGCAGCACTCATGCAGCCCCAGACGATGACACTCCCACCACCATGCTTGACTGTAGGCAAGACACACTTGTCTTTGTACTTCTTAGCTGGTTGCTACCACACACGCTTGACACCATCTGAACCAAATAAGTTTATCTTGGTCTCAACCACAGGACATGGTTCCAGTAATCCATATCCTTAGTCTGCTTGTCTTCAGCAAACTGTTTGCAGGCTTTCTTGTCCACCATATTTGTGCACTATCTTCTGGGACAACAGCCATGCAGACCAATGTGATGCAGTGTGTGGCGTATGGTCTGAGCACTGATGGGCTGACCCCCCACCCCTTCAACCTCTGCAGCAATGCTGTCAGCACTCATACGTCTATTTCCCGAAGACAACCTCTGGATATGATGCTGAGCATGTGCACTCAACTTCTTTGGTCGACCATGGCAAGGCGTGTTCTGAGTGGAACCTATCCTGTTAAACCTCTGTATGGTCTTGGCCACCATGCTGCAGCTCAGTTTCAGGGTCTTGGTAATCTTCTTATAGCCTAGGCCATCTTTTAGACCAACAATTAATTTTTTCAGATCCTCAGACAGTTCTTTGCCATGAGTTGCCATGTTGAACTTCCAGTGACCAGTATGAGAGAGTGAGAGCGATAACACCAAATTTAACACATCTGCTCCCCATTCACACCTGAGACCTTGTAACACTAACAAGTCACACAACACACCGGGGAGAGAAAATGGCTAATTGGGCCTAACTTGGACATTTTTACTTAGGGGTGTACTCACTTTTGTTGCCAGCGGTTTAGACACTAATGGCTGTGTGTTAAGTTATTTTGAGGGGACAACAAACTTACACTGTTATACAAGCTGTACATTTACTACTTTACATTGTAGCAAAGTGTAATTTCTTCAATGTTGTCACATAAAAAGATGTTGCGGGTATACACTTTTCTCTCTATTTAATACTGGCAGAGACACCAGCAGTGTTCAGTTCCTTGCGGTCCAGCAGGTGGCGCTGTCGCCCTGGGCTGGGGTTGAACCATTGCTGTGTGCCGTGCCTCCTTTTTGTCCTCCCTCGGCAGCGGTATGGTGGGGCGGGGAACCCGCCGTGCTTGCTGGGAGAGGGTATAAAGGGGGCCGGCCATCTTTGTCACAGAGTCAAGTCCCAGGCACCTTCAGCCTGAGAGCGGTGGTTCGTGTCGGTCCTCTAGGCGGCCTAGGCCTAGAGGACGTCCGGAGGTCGTGTTCCATCCCAGGCACCTTTAGCCTGGGGTGAGGTACTTGGATGGAGGCCTGGAGCTCAGTGCCCAACACTAAGTTCCGCGAGGGAAGGAGGTCCTAGGGAACCCAGGGATTGGGTACCTGAATCCAGAAGGCGTAATGGACCGAGGGGAGATACTCACATGAAGACCGGGTGCAGCAGATTGCCAGTGACAGGTGAGCCTCCCATCGGAGACCGCCTGGAAGGAAACCCCCCCCGTTTGGAGACCTCAGCCCACTTTCATGGAGGAAAGTGGAGAGTTCATTGTGTCTGGGCCTACTCGCATCCACACCTCCTTGTTTGTTCTGTTCTTTAAGGGAGTCTAACTGATTCACTCGAGAAGAATAAAGGAGTGTTGGACTTTAATGGTGTGGGGCTCTTTTCTGGTGGACATTGTTCAAGGTAACTCCAGGTGCACAACACTGACCCGAAGATAGAGAAATAACTTTGCTTACACCGCACAGACATCTGTGGTGAAGGCTTGGCGTGGTGACCCCGCTCTCTCCCCTCTGAGGTACCCCTAGACAAGAGAAAGACGAGCTGATGCAAAGAGGGGAGTGAGGAGGCCACTACAAAGATATAATAAAATATTTACAAAAATGTGATGGGTGTACTCACATTTGTGAGATACTGTATAAAGGTATTTTAGACATTATAGTGCTTTTGCAAAATGTCAAAAAATGGAATGGTAATTGACATTCAAAAAATGTACCAGAGCTGCTGTGTGGTGAAACCTTGCTCCCTTTTTTATTAAGGTGTCACAGCAGGTGCAAAAGCTGCTCTAAGCTCCAGAAAATCACAGCCTTTCTCCCAAGTAGCCCTAACAGTCAATGAAGTTGCAAGACTCCATCACTTAATCCTCATTTACATCAAATTTTAAAGACCTACTCTAGGCAGGAAAAAAACTATGAGAGGAAACACTGCAAGAGTTAAATGCTTGTTGAGTCTAGGGCTAGAGGATACCAGCTGGTATTTGTCAGTGATGTCATATAGTACTATGCAGGGTCAATAGTCCTGAATTGTACATGAGTTTGCCAAGGACCCACCCACAACCCAGTGCATTAAAGAGAAAAGGATAGCGACAGAGCCTGTCAGAGCAAGGAAATAAGTAGTATATCTTATAATATTATTAATAGTATAATGCTTTAACACAGTGGTCATCAACCCTGTCCTCAGGTCCCACTAACAGGCCAGGTTTTATGTATTACCTTTGGGAGATGCAGACTAGAATAGTGCAATCACTGAGCAGCAAATGATATCACCTCTGACCAGTTATCTTGCAAACCTGGCCTGCTAGTGGGCCCTGAGGACAGGGTTGATGACCACTGGTTTAACATGTAACTGGACCCCTAACACAAGCCAATAAGAGACTCTGTCACTAGGGGTAAAGGGGACAAATGAATGCAGGTATGATTTGAAGGCACCTAATGGTGTCTCCACATGCCTGCAGCAGCCCCCAAAGACTTCTTGTCCTGGCCAAATGTTAGGCCATTTTGACAAGCAAATCTTCTCAGAGGCAAATAGAAAAGCTAAACCTTCCCTTTAAACATAAAAAAGCCAGCAAAAACATTTATAAAAAGAAAATATCCAGTGATAATGTCTGTATTTTTATATACTAATCAGCAACGCTGTATCCTGGCCTAGGCCAACAATGCCCAGGCCTAGGGCAGCACTTTGCAGGGGGGCAGCACGGAAAGAGTCCCCGCCGGCTTGCGCAACACTGTTAGTGTAACGCAAGCTGCTTCTAATTTAGACTGTCCTATCATCCTGGACCACAAACCTTCCTCACTGTGCTATATGTTTTCTGCTGCACCATTGGCATGGTTATATCTTCTTAGTCCTCTCCATAAAATTATCAGAAATTTGTGCTTAAAGTAGAACTATAGGCAACACTTTTTTTTTTCATTTTGGATAGAGTAAGGGAGGGTTATAGCCCCTGTCAGTTTATTTTTTACCCTCCCTTTCCCATTGCAGAGATTTCCCTTCACTTCCTGCCCCATAGCCAAACAGGAAGTGAGAGGAAATCTATGCAAATTAAGGGAATCCAATGCCCCCCCAAGCCCTAAAAACTAGTGTCCTCCCTCGAAAATTTCAGGGCGGGTCGTAAACAGAAAGGGGTGTGGCCTTGACAGGAAGGGGTGGGTCATTTTTAAATTAGGGGGTGCATGAGTTTAGTCAGGCCTAGGGCAGCACAAAACCTAAATACACTACTGCTAATCAGATTTTTGAAACTCTTCAGATAATTGGTTATGGAACCCATACTAGTACATAACTATATTTTGCACTGTCTGAGAAAGTAATCTAAACATTCTAACCCCTCACCATTCCAATTTCCCCAACCCAGTTATCATCATGGCACTGCACCTTTAATTGCTGTGTAAATTAAAAATAATCTGCTCTGGATACAGACACTACATAGTTACTGCAATCAACTGTGCTAATCTTCAAATATATTTTGGAGTTCTTACTGAGCCTCTAAATCCTACTGTAGGTTCCTGTTGCCATGGCCTGGACTTCTTGACAGCTTACAACTAAGCTTCTCCACCAACCATACTAAGTGTAAAACATCTAAAATGTGTTTTAGTTATAAACTATGGTCTTATTCCCTGCTGTTACCTGTTTTAATATTTGTACTGCACTTTTGTTGATGACTGTCCAAAATTAAGCAAAAAAGTTTTGGCTAAAATGACTTATTTGGTAATACAGTAAGAAGAACATTGGTGTTCTTTCAATGACTAACATAGGCAGTGGTACACGTGGACTGTGCTTGTGCAGCCAACAAAAAAATGCTTTCTAAAATCAAATACTCAGCTCACCTTATGGTAACAATGCCCTAATTAATAAAAATCTAATGCAAATGAATTTGAATTCTTACTGGATAAAGGATCCAGAGTTACTTCAATGGTTTTATTCTTGAATTCTGATTTCAAGACTCCAGTGTAAAACACAACATGTCCAGTTAGATAGGCTGATACTGTATACAGATTGGAGCTTTGATTCTTGAATGTTAAAATGACTTTGAAGTCACTGCCAAATACTGCATTATCTTCCTGAAAGTCTATTGTAGTGTCATGCTCGGTGAGCAGCTGTAGCTCGTCTCGGTTTTCCTTTTTGACACCATACATGAGAGCTGCTTCAAGTGCCAGTCTCTCCTCTTCACAGCCTGGTAGAGAAGACAAAAAAATCTATTATAAGACTCATAGATATAAAAATGAATACAAAAGCCATTACTGAATTGGTTTAACAGTAAAGGAAATATACAGTATTATTAAGAATTTGGTACTGATGAAAGACAGTCATAGTTAAGCATGGCCTTACAAGGCTCTGTTCACTGGAACATGTAGTTGTGGGTGATTAGTAATACATAATCAACAGCTGTGTCAATATATTTTAGTAATTATGATGTACACACCTTGCATTATTATACTGTTTCTCCAGTGTCCATATGAGCATGGGACAGGAGGTAAGGTGGCTTATATTGTTAAAAGAATAAGCACAGATTTGCTCATCATTACTTATGATAGAAAATGTCCTATGCCAGACTTGACAAAAGTAATAGCATTTGTAAAAATACTATCAATCCTCTATGAAAACACTATGCCGCATGTTGTTTATTCATACAAAATAGTAATGTGGCTTCTAAGCACATTTACCAGGTCCTTTGCAGGCACTTTACGAAAAACTCAGTATCTGCATAAACCTGTATGATAGGCCTCCCATTGCAACCACGCCTTAAACGACTGCACAATTAACCACAGATTCAGTCTTGAATAAATAACAAGTTCATTGACACTCAAACTGACATAATAAGGGGCATCTGCCCAGTCTGCATATTGAGCAAAATGACTGTCAAAGTACGTGCAACCGCACCAGTTGCTATGCCTGCCATAAGGATTGAACCAGGGCTCAAAATTTCAAGGCCTGAGCTACTAGTGTGATGGAGTTGATAAAATGATTATTTTATGTCTATGTTGTCTCTCTCTATTATCCACTCAAATATTGGTATTTTTTTTTATTCTTTATTATTTTTATTATTTCTTCCTTTCATTATGCTTTGGTATATTGGTTCAGAGATTTGGTGCAAGTTACGTGACTCTCATTTCATCTACTCACATGGTTCACAGCCCCATCCTTAGGAATTTTAGAGTAAATAGCCCCCCCCCTTCCGAGGGATATATTTGCAAGGAACAATAGACACACACACTAAGATATATTTATACAATAAGAAACTTATTGACGTTCATATTGGGAACCCGAAGAGTATTATCATGTGTGTGTGTTCTAGTATTCATGTAACAAGATGAGAAATCTTAGTATTATTTTCCTTGATTGAAAGTTGTAACAGAGATATTGATCCCAGAGTGAAGACGAGGAACAGATGTCCACTCCTTCAATTCCCTCATCCCACCGTGCAAAGGAAAATGGCCCCCATGTCCTGCTGAGCTTAAGAATGTACAGCATGTGGCTTGACACATGGAAGAAGCAGACATCACAAGAGAAGAACCATATATGGAATGAGCCAATCATATGTACACATTTGTGATGACGATTGCTTATGTCACTTTGTTTATAAAGAGCTGTACCTGAATAAAGGGCTTCCTATTGAGCCAGAGATGGGGAAGAGATTGCACTGACCAGAGTGTGCAGCGTAATTCTTTAAGCATGCATGCCCTCACATAATCATAGATTTGGATCAGCGACAGAATAAAGAATAGTATTCTGGTATTGGGCCAGTGGCAATCTATTACACTAGCCAGGCCTTAGGGGTTACTCGCCACTAGTTGCTCCACCCAACCCCTACCTTGCCCCGCCCCCAAACACGCCCTCATAAATATCTCATGAAATTACACTGTTAAATATTTTATGCAGAATTAAGTTACAAAAACAAATATTAACCTCCCTGGCGGTATGATTCTGTCTGGAATTACGGTATGTACCAAAAGCGGTACAATTATTTTGCATGGAAGTTTGGCGTTATGTATTGTAGGCCTGCAATTCTTAGTAATTACTTACTTAAACCTGAACAAGACTCTAGTAGACATCCCAGATGTGATACATTTGAAACACAAAATTATAAATTATAATCGAATAAATAATATAATTTTATTCAATAGTGTAATAGAAAATAATGACATTTGTCAAACAAAGAAAATTCAATAAACATCCTGAGTGTGATACATTTTAAAGCATGGAACTAGACAAAGTCCAACGTCACAATCTGGACAATGGTACCTTGTTTCTTTTCGGACTTTCTTTCCATTGCCATCTCTCTTTGAACAGCAAACCACGCACATCCTGGTAGGTGCTTTCTTTTTTGCGGTTGGCGGTATGTAGTCCAAAAAGTGACGACCAGTCAGGAGTTCTGGGTTGACAACGCCAATAGCACGTCGTCCGGCTCTGTTAGCAGCTACTGATGGCGTCTGGTGGTTGACAAAAATCTGCTCAGCCACCTTCCAGATAAAGTCAGAATGAACAAGAGGCATGCCACTCTTTGCATTGTATAGGATATACGCATTCCAAAGGCATTGTTCCAGAAGATGCCTGAAAATCTTTTTATAATATTTTTTTTGCTGTTTGCGCATAGCCGGGTAAAATGTCATTGCCTGATCGGCTCTGTCGACACCTCCCATTGTATTATTATAGTCCATCACGACTTGCGGCTTCAGCAGATCTTTCCCACCTTTTGTGTGGACCATGGCAGTGGAGGTATTGTGCACAGTACTCAAGAGACACACGTCCTTCTTGTCTCGCCATCGCATTTCCATCATCTTACCCTTCTGAAAGGCAACAATTTCTCCAGTTTTTAGTTTTTCTTGCCAAACATAGATGGCATGCCACGTCGGTTAGGCCTAACGGTACCATACCCATCAGTTTTGTTTTGTAGCAAAACCTCATACAGTTCCGGATACGTGGAGAAATTATCCGTGGTCACACAATATCCTTGGTTCAGCAATGGCTCCAGCAGTCTAAGGACAGATGATGTGGCCATCCCATAGCCGCTGTACCTGGGGTTGAACTTCGTGCCTTTACCGGTGTAAATGACCGAATTCCAGATGTACCCGGTGGATGACTCGCAGAGCATGACGAATTTGATGCCAAACCGCACTCTTTTGGATGCAATGTACTGTATCCAGCTTAGGCATCCCTTGTAGGCCATCAAACTTTCATCCATGCTGACGTCCCTTTCTGGCACATAGGTCCGCTGGAAATTTGTCACGATCATTTGGCATACCTCCCAGATTTTTTTTAGTTTGGGCGCAGGATGTGTGGCCTCATCAAACTCCTCATTGTTTGCAAAGTGGAAATACTTCATGATGAGGGAAAAACAGTATTCTGACATCACGGTGCCAAAAAACGGAGTGGCCAGTAACTTATTGGTGGTCCAGTACCATTTCTGGAGTGGTTTCCCCACCACCCCCTGAAGAATGATGAGTCCCAGAAACTTCCAGATGTCCTCTTTTGTCACCGGTTCCCACTTTCTACTTCTGGAAAATCTGGCATGCAGCGTAGCGGATTGCTGATCATGGTAGTGATTTGTCTCTGTGACAATTTTTTCAATGACCTCTTCAGTGAGAAATAATTGCAGGTATGCCAGAGGGTTGTCCCACTCAACATCTACCTTCATCCCAGGTGATCCAGTGAACGGAAATCTTGGGGGCGCTACCTGGTCCGAATCGCAGTCTATAGGGCACCAAGTGCGCACATCGCTGAGGTCGCTGAGGTCAGGTGCAGGATCATCGCCGTTGTCACTTGCCAGATCAGTGTCAGTGTCAGATGACAAATCTCCCCACGACTCACTATCGCTCAGCTCTGCAAGCAACTCCGCGTCGCTGCCGCTGTCACTCAACTGGTCCAAAAGCACCCTTGTGGTAAAGTGGCGCTTTTTTGATGCCATGTTTTTATGGGCACAGATGACCGTAAAATGGCAGGCAAGGGGCACTGTACAGGGCACTGTACAGTGATCAGGGATGATACAGTGTAATCAGATACAATAGATATAAACTCTTTTATGTTTGTGCTATGTTATTTAAACTTTTGAATTTGCTGCCCAGTTCCGCTCCCATGCGCCGCTTCGACTCGCAGGGAACGGAACCAGGAAGTCAGATGGGGTCAGAAAGTGCCGACACTTGCCGGTGATCTCGCTGGCGATCACAGCAGAGGACATCATCACTGGATTGCCAGGAGAAGGTAAGGAAACTCCGCTGCAGGCTCTGCAATGTTACCCCGAGCGTGACTCAGGGTTACCGATCCTAGCAGAAAAAAACAACCCCGAGTCACGCTCGGGAATACCGCCAGGGAGGTTAACAACCACTTTATCAGTGCCTATGAGTGCTCATCAGTGCCCAGGAATGCAGTCTATCAGTGCCAATCAGTGTGGCCCCATCAGTGCCTCCTCACCAGTGCCCATCAATGCAGCCTGATCAGTGCGCCTCAATGCAGCCTCACCAGTGCCCATCAGCTCGGCCTCATCAGACAGGAAAATGTGGTTGTTTAGCAGGCTGGTTAGAAAGTTGAGAAAGGAATTTCTCTGGTTTTGTTTCTCCTCCCCCAGTACTGTACACCTCTATCTCCAATACCTCCCCCAATACACCTCTACATCCTATGCATCATCCCTCCCCCTAGCACACATCTACCTCTAATTCCTCTTCACAGCATATCTCTGCCTTCTTACACCCCCTCCAAGCACACCTGTGCTTTTAACGACCCCCCAGCACACCTCGTCTTCCAACCTTACCTCTCCAGCACACCTATGCCTCTAATCCCCCCCCCCCAATCCAGTGCATCTATGCTTTCAATTTCCCCCCCAATCCATCATACCTATGCATTAAATTCCACCCCTCTCTCCCCAATCCATCATACCTATTCCTTAAATTCCACCACCCTCCCCCCAATCCATCATACCTATGCATTAAATTCCACCCCCCTCCCCCCAATCCATCATACCTATGCCTTAAATTACACCCACCCTCCCCCCAATCCATCATACCTATGCCTCCAATTTCCCCCCTCCCCCCCAATCTATTATACCTATGCCTCCAATTCCACCCCCCTCTCCCAATCTATCTTATGGTATGATAGATTGGGGGGGAGGGGGTGGAATTGGAGGCACATGTATGATAGAGTGGGGGGTGGAATTGGAGGCTTAAGTATGATTCAGACCTATGCCTTCAATTCCACAATAGCCCCCCCCCCCAAGAACCATTATACCTATGCCGCCTATTAATCCCCCCCCTCCTCCCAACACATCTTGTTTAATCCCCCATTATACCAATGCCTCCAGCACATGTGCTGCTTCCAATCACAGCACACTGTCATATTTATTATTTACCATTCTCCTGCTGCAGCCACGGAGGTCAAACAACGGTGCACACTGAGGGCGGACTGAGTGTTCAAGCCCGCCCACTTAGGACTGCTCTGCAGAGACATGCATCACCCCACTCCTTAGATATGAGGCAGGAGGGAGGTGGAGGGGGCAGTCCCAGGCGGCTCTTTGACGCCTATTGAAAGACCACGATGTGAGCCTAATCGGGGTGGGTATGTGCGGCAGGAGGGAGGTGGAGGGAGCGGTCCCAGGCGGCTCTGTGATGGCTATTGAAAGCCCACAATGTGAGCCTAATAGGGTGCGGGTATGTGCAGCTGGAGGGAGGTGGAGGGAGCGGTCCCAGGCAGCTCTGTGAAGCCTAGCTCACAATGTGAGCCTAATAGGGCGCGGGTAAGTGCGGCTGGAGGGAGGTGGAGGGGGCGGTCCCAGGCAGCTCTGTTACGCTTATTGAAAGCCCACAATGTGAGCCTAATAGGGCGCGGGTATGTGCGGCTGGAGGGAGGTGGAGGGGGCGGTCCCAGGTGGCTCTGTGACACCAATTGAAAGCCCACAATGTGAGCCTGAGCAGGGCGAGAATATGCGGCAGGAGGGGGCGGTCCCAGATGGCTCTTTGACGCCAATTGAAAGCCTGCAATGTGAGCCTAGTCAGGCAGCCCCGCAACAATCGCAATCCTCATTTTTTCACTCGCAAAATGCGAACAGGCGAGTGAAAATTTTGAGGGCTGATTGAACAATACTGTCCCAACATTTTTCAAATGAAAGAGAGAGGGTTGGAAGATAGCCCAATGCCAGCTATGCTCTGACTGGTCTGTGTCCTTCCTCTTCTAGACCATCCACTGAAATCTCTCCTTTGCTTCTCTGTTACTCCGAATTGAGTAAGTAACCTTTCTATGTTTTTTACTTCCAAAACTGTTTAACCCCTGTTTGCCAAAACCTCTTTAACCACTTGACCTCCGGAAGATTTACCTCCCTTCATGACCAGGCCATTTTTTGTTATACGGCACTGCCTTACTTTAACTGAAATTGCTCAGTCATGCAACGCTGTACCCAAATAAATTGTATATCTTTTTTCCCCCCCACAAATAAAGCTTTCCTAATTGATCAGACCAACAATTTTGAAAACATTTTTTTTTATTTTGTGCCTTTAAAACATATATTTGAAAAAAAAAAATCTTCATAAATTTAGGCCAATATGTATTCTGCTACGTATTTTTGGTAAACAAAATCACAATAAGCGCATATTGATTGGTTTGCCCAAAAGTTATAGCATCTACAAACTATGGTATATAGTTAATTGAAAAATGTAAATGTAAGTATAACATTGAAAACAATTGAATTTCTTCAAATATTTAGGTCAATATGTATTCTGCTACATATGTTTGTTAAAAAAATCCCAACAAGTGTATGTTGATTGGTTTGCGCAAAGGTTATAGCATCTACCAACTATGGTATATATACTGGATTTTTTTTAATACTAGTAATGGCGGCATTCAGCAACTTATAGCAGGATTGCAATATTGTCGCGGACACTAACTGACACTTTTGACACTTTGTGGGACCTAGTGACACTAATACATTGATCAGTCCTAAAAATATGCACTGTCACTGTACTAATGATACTGGCTGCGAAGGGGTTAAAGATCTAGGGCGTTCAAAGAGTTAACTGTGTGCCTAGCCAGTGTTTTACTGTACTATGTGTGCTGCTTTTACAAAATCCATCCCTTCCTCCCTGTAAGAACAAAGCTCTGCCTTGTTTACATAGGCAGAGCTCCATTCTGTGTCTCTGCTGGATGATCGGTGGGTGCCGGCGAACATCCAATGCCCAGCACCCGCAGATCGGTTTCTGCTGTGAGTATCTACAGCAGAGGCGGGCCGCCGGCAGGAGTGCAGATTTACATATATATATATATATATATATATATATATATATATATGTATATATATATACACACACACACATGTGATTCTGTGCAGGGGGGCTGCCCTGTAGCAGTAAATCTGCTATAGGGCGGTCCTTAACTGGCTAAACTCTGTTATGTAGGCCCTGTGACTTTTCATGCCTATCATTATTTGTATTGCTTTATTATTTTATTATTTACTATTGTCAAACCTACAGTAACTGAAAGCTTCAATTCAATGCTGCTTTCAGTTATCACTATCCTGCCTGCAGGCAAGCAGTAGTTAATCCTTATAGGATACAAAATATAAAATTTACTGAATATTTTCTGCTACAACTTAGCCATCTGGCCTGAAAAATATATGTGCTGATGGATGTTGCCTTGAAGTCAGTTTTATGTGTATTTCGTGAGGTGTTTTACCAAAGGCAAAATCAACCTACCAAGCATGTAAATCATGGTCCTGCCAAAGTCTTACAAAAAACAGCAATGGTCTAGTGAAGAATTATAACAGGATTCCATCATACAACAATACTTAATGGTCCCATTCAACCCTTGGTTGGTTAACAGTTATGTTTAAGAGGTCTATTTATAAAAAATCAGCTGAGTCATTTGTGCAAGCATAACACAATACCATAATGTTTGTAATGTGTGTAATAGTTTCCTTGTTGCATTTCACTGGGCAAATGTAACATTTCCTAATATTTAATCCTAACAACTCCCCCCCCCCCCCCACCACAAAATCGCATCGAAATTGCATCAAAATCACATCTAAGTCGTATGAAGTCGTACTGTTGAATCATAATGGAAATTACACGATTTTGAAGTTGTACAAGTGTGAAAGAAGTCCAAGAACATTTAACCATGAGAGCTAATATTCTGCAATAGTGAAAATAGCTTAACATTATAAGATAAGAACATTTGACAAGCGGGGTAAATAATATGAGGGAGACCTCTGCACTGTGTACAGTCTATGGAGATTCTTGTGCGAACAGTTGAACCAGTAGGTGATTGGCCAAGCAAACCTCTAGCTGCAATGTAAAGTGAAACATTTAGTAATAGTATTATCCCCACTGTTAAATGTGATTTTTCCTGACCATCTGACCACCTAAAACTCATTTTAAAGATTCAGAGGCCATATGGAAAAAGGTGTTATGGTCAGATGAGACAAAAATGGCCAACACCAAATTATATGTCTGGCAGAAAACCAATACAGCTCACCATTCAAGTAACACCATTCCTACATCAAAGCATGGAGGTGGTAATATCCTGTTATGGGGGTGTTTCTCTGAAGCAGGGACTGGAGCACTTGTTAGGATAGAAAAAAAATGGATGGGGCAAAATACCATCAAATTCTTGAGGAAAATCTGCTGCCCTCTGCCAGAAAGTTGCCATTGGGAAGAAGGTTTACCTTCCAAATGACAATGACCTAAAGCACACAGCACAAATGACACAGTGGTTGAAGGAGAAAAGGTGAATGGCCTTGCATGGCTTAGTCAGAGCCCAGACTTAAACCCCATTGAAAATGTGTGGAATGACTTGAAGACCGCAGTCCATAAACAGTCACCATCAAATTTAACTGAACTTGAACAGTTCTGCAAAGAAGTGTAGGCAAATATTGCAAAGTCTAGATGTGCAAAGTTAATAGAGACACATATCCCAACAGACTAAAGGCTGGAAATAAAGCAAAAGGTGGTTCAACAAAATACTGATATTTATTGGTGGTGGGGGGCTCGTTTTTCCAACTTAGTGATTCTGTTTTTGAATTGTTTTATTTTTTTCTGATATGTTGGTGTTATATCTTTCACTTGGATGTTATAAGTTGCACTTGTAAATACAGCTGGATAAAATGAAAATTGTGTCTGTCTTTATTTCAGGCTGCAAAGCAAAAAAGTGTAATTATTTTAAGGGGGGACGGGGGTTATTTTCTATACCCACTATAAAATATATTGCTAAATATAAATTGTACTGTTTAGTACATAAAACAGAACCTGATACATATTGAGCATAAATAATTGCAAATGATTAATGCCACGTACACACGTTCATTTTTCCCGTCGGGAAAAATTTCATTTTTTCCTTTGGACGAGAAAAACGATCTTCTGTGGGCTTTTTGTCATTTTTACCGATGGGAAAAACGGCATTAATCACGACGAGAAAAATTAGAACATGCTCTAATTTTTCTCGTCGTGATTCCCGTCGTTTTTTTTCCGCGGCAGTTTTCCCATAGGGAAACACTGCCGGGGAGCCCACACACGGTCGTTTCTTTCGACCAAAAAAAAAATGTCATTTAAAATGGCCGTGTGTGGGGGGAACAAGCTGTTCCTCGTTTTTCACGTCGATTTTCTCGACTGTGTTTTCACCGTCGAAAAAATCGATCGTGTGTACGCGGCATTATAGAAAGACATTTTTAAAGCACTAACATCTTGATCTGAATTTTCAGAGTAAAGTGACTATTTCATAGGTATATCTAAAAATCATTAAAGGTCTATAGATTCCCTATAACTTTCTTGTATTTTTTCATAAAACTCTGCCTATGACATAGATACTTATAATATTTTAGCCACTAGCCAGTTACAATAATAATATACACTACATGGCGTTATGTTTCTTATGAACTAGGACTGCCCGTGACAGTTTCTCCTTTCTTGTTCGATGTCATTGCTCTACTCTTCTGTTAACTGCTTGGTTTTCTTTCTACAACCTTTCCTTGCATGCATCCTCTTGGGATCCAGTAACTAAGCAACCGCACAGTACTCACACTACAAATCTCCCAGGGATTGCATGGCAAATAGACCTCCCATTAAATATTGAAAAACCTTAATGGTGATCACTGACATGTTTTCTTTTACTGGACTTTTTTCCAATTTCCTTTCCCTTTTACTTTCATTCCAAAACTGCTATTAATGTTAAAATATTTACTGAACTGTCTGCTTGAAGATTCAAACAACTAGAAGACATAATCATAGTAATATTTCCAGTCTTGTCACTGCAAATAATTTTTAATCACAAACATACAGCTATGGCGTGACATGATTGTACCGTGGGGTTTTTAAAGGCTTTGTTCTTTTATGTAAAATAATAGCTTTTTTCTCAACAGATATCCTATTATAATATTATAAAGGGAAGGTTCCATACACATATATTTTTGGAGTTGAGAAATAAAACAGATATTTAGGGCTAAATAAAGGATTGCATACTATAATTAATAAGTATTGTATCAATGATTCATGTTTGTTTTAAAAGATATTACATTCAATGATTAGGAAACCACATTCTATTACTTGTTTGGGTCCATCAACAGGTCACAGAATTAGGAAGCAGGTATAGTTCAGATTTGTGTCTTGTAGGAGACCTATGATTAGAGACACATAGCGAGCTCTGCAAACACTCTTTCTGGAATGAAAATTAATACAAATGTTCTACTATTAATGTTTTCCAGCGAGAATACTGCCTCTGAATTCCACAAGTTCAGGACACAGCTGAAGTCTAAGCACTGGGTCATGTAATCACTAGTAAGGAGAAGGGCTAGGGTTCAGATTAGGTTATCTTCTACTTCAGTGGAGATCATTTGACCTTTTGCAGGGGGATCTTTTCCTTCTCAACCCTCATTGTTTTGCCAGTCAGGTTACTGTGTTTACTATGCTTCAGTTTGTGAATGAATGGGAAGCTTCTGTACAGAGAATTCTATTCATTCATCTGCAGTGTAGGGATGAACAGAACAGGCAAGAAATTTGTGCGAACAAGCGAACACTACAAAAGTCTATGGGACACGAACATGAAAAAGTGCTCATTTTAAAGGCTTATATGCAAGTTATTGTCATAAAAAGTGTGTGGGGACCTGGGTACTGCCCAAGGGGACATGTATCAATGCAAAAAAAGTTTTAAAAACTGACGTTTTTTTAGGAGCAATGATTTTAATAATGCTTAAAGTGGAAGTAAACCCTCCCATCGTTTTCAGCCAAGGAAGCTGCCATCTTGGCCTTTGGTAGACCTTCAACGGCCATGATGCTGCACATGTGATCAGTTATGACACCAATCATTGGATGGTGTGATAGTTTGGTTGAGAGCACAACCAATGTGACAGCTAACATTTCCGGCATGCCGAGAATGTTACCTGTTTTTTAAACTATCAAATCGATGGGTTTACTTCCGCTTTAAAGTGAAACCCTTCAGGTCTGGTATGTATATTAAGGGGAACCCGGTGCCAGGTCCCCAGGCACTAAATACTCTGAACTGCAGTATATATACTATGTGGACTGCACTATATACTCTGCAGAAAAAATGGGCCTTAGGTGTTGGTGCTGCCAGAACACTGTAACCCCCTCACAGTTACTCTTGTTGGGTGCAGGAACCCTGCTGTTAAATATTATTTCAAAAGCTGTAATTACATGCCCCTGTTAAACAGGGGTAGAAATATATATATATACTTTATTTATATATATATATATATATATATATATATATATATATATATATTAATACACCGCCTGAAGTGTATTAGAAGCTTTACACACTGTATTAGATATGTGTACACCGCCTGCACTGTATTAGAAACTGTACAACGGCTGCACTATATTATATACTGTGTACACCACCTAAAGTGTATTAGAAACTGTACACACTGTATTAGATACAGTGTACACCGCCTGCACTGTATTCAAAACTGTTCAACAGCTGCACTGTATTATATACTGTGTACACCACCTGAAGTGTATTAGAAACTGTACACACTGTATTACATACTGTGTACATTGCCTGCACAGTATTAGAAACTGTACAACGTCTGCACTGTATTATATACTGTGTACACAACCAGAAGTGTATTAGAAACTGTACACACTGTAATATTTACTGTGTACACCGCCTGCACTGTATTATAAACTGTACAACGGCTACACTTCAGTGACCATAAACTTATATCAGAAATGTTCAGCAGACTCTGCTGAACAAAGCAATAACTCTGATTAGCAGCCAAAAAGCCACTGATCAGAGTTATTCAGCTAAAATGACCCCCCCCCCCCCGCCGGGACTCTACCTGTCACCCGCTGCTTCCTCCCCTCCTGCACTGCCTAAAATGCCTGCCAACAATGTCCTCTGCCTACTACAGCTGTCCCCCCAGCACTAATTTTCACCCTCCAGCATCAGCGCCCCCCCCCCCCTCCAGTCAGCACAGATATCCGTGGATCCGTTGCAATTGCCGGCTCCCTCCGCTGCCACTCCTGCCGACAATAGCACTGTTAAAAAAAAAATCGGGGTTTTCCTAAATGATGCCCCCCCCGCTGGCACCCCCTTCAGTGCCCCCCCCTCACTCACCGATCCCCGGCGGCCCCTCCATGCAGCTCTGCAAGCAGCATTTCCAACAGCTGCTGCCCCGGGGATCGGCAAGTGTAATGTCAGGATGGAGAAGGGAGGAGGGGGCTTGTAAACATATGTTTACTAGCCCCCTTCCTTTCCCAGGTGATCGGTACCGATCGCTCATAGGTTCAGCTGTCACGGTCGGTGGCATAGTAAACAGTGTTTACTATGCCACCGTTTATGAATGAATGAGAGATGCTATTCAGAGGCTTCCATCCATTCATAAGTATTGAAGCTGAGCCTGCAGAGAAAGACTGAACCCTTCATTACTTTTCTCTGTCTAAAAAATTAGACATTAGAGGTTCTTTTAGACCCCGGATGTCTCTTCATAGACACCCGCCCCCCAAAAAAAAAAAAATCTTAGCAAGGCCCCTTTAACACAGGCACCTACATGGGACGGATTTTGCTTGTTCAGCGGGGGATCAGTCTGCCAATCCCCGACGGATGACAGGTCTGTCTCCGCTCTGCTGTGCAGAGCAGAGAAGGATTGGATAGCGGCGGATGTCAGCGGACATGTCACTTCTGGCATCCGCTGCTCCATAGAGGAGACTGGAGGGTCCGATTAGGTCCACCTGAAAAACTGACAAGTGGACCTGATCGGACAGCTTGTGTGAAAGGGCCCTAAGGTAAATTTAGATATGCGTCTAAATCGCCCTTGCCTCTGAAGCCTAAGGCTAACCTCCAGAGGCTCCTGGCATGCGGTGAGGAAAGCGATGCAATGCCTTCTCAGCACCTGTTTTAACCCCGTTTTTTGCAGACAAATGCGCCGCAACTGCATGCTACCACCCCCCCCCCCCCAACCATAAGTCTAAACAAAGCCTAGGGCCTGGTTCACGCAGGGCATATCACTACAGGGCTGTGTTTAGCTGCAGAGGGTTGCACAGGTGTTCCGTGCATCCCCATGCAGGCAGTGCCATTGATGTCAATTAGGACGCAGCAGCTGCATGGGAATGCACGGGTGTTCCGTGCATTCCAGTGCAGGCAGTCCCATTCATGTCAATTGGGATGAAGCAGCTGCAAGGACAGAGCCACTATTCCCAACTTGACATTCGTGTGGGTGCATGTCACTGATCTCACACTGTCTGCCTTTGGGTCCATGCACCTACACCCACATGGATGTCAAATCTGTCCTTGCAGGTGCTATGTCCCATTTGACATGAATAGGACTGCCTGCACAGGGATACACAGAATACCTGTGTATCCCCGTGCAGGTAAACATGGCCCTTCATGGGCGTATGCTTTAGTACACCCCACTGAACAAGGCCTTAGTAGGAATTTAGCAGGTATTCCATAAGTCATATTGTGTTTATGTGTGCAAATAAGTATTTTAGTGTTCTTTTTGTGAAAATAGTGATTTGATAAACATTTGCACAAAAATTGCAGGGCCTTCCTTTTATTCTACTGGTCATGTGCTTTCAGAAAATATATGGTTTGGGGGGGGGGGGTCTTTCACAAATTCTGATTGCTGTAAGGGAAAAATGAAAACCTCCAGATTTTTAGAACAATTTGGATATATACTGTACATTTTTGCATACGTTCGATTTTAACCACTTTGCAAAAAGGCGCAAAGTAAAAATTACAAATATTTGTTATTTAATAACTCCATACAGATTAAGCTTTTATATTTAGTTGGAATTTAGCAGGGATTTTTAAAATTAGCTGTGTTTTCATCTGCTAATAATGGTTTTAGTGTATTTTTAGGAAAAATAATGTTTTGACAAACATTTGCGCAAAATACTGTGGGGCCTAAAAAATCTGTAGCACTTTTTTTTTATTCCAGAGGTCATATGCTTTCAGAAAATATATGGTTTTGATGTCCTTTACAAACTCTGAAAGCTGTAAGTGAACAATGAAAACCTCCAGATTTATTGAGAAATCTTTGTGTACATTCAATTTTCACCATTTTGCAAAAAAGGCACAATTAAAAATGTACAAATATTTGTTATTTATTAACTTGACACAGGATAAGCTTTTATACAGTAGGTGCCTCTGATTTTGTATATCCAGCGCAATGGGATTGCGTTGGATATCGCCACTGGAGGCTGTACTTCTCGCGCTCGCTGCCCCCACGAGATGCCGCGCATCCATAGGAATCCATTGGGGGCAGCGAGCGGGAGGAGCGACATAGCTCGGCGCTGGCTCCCGCGACGGGGATCGCTGGTGGTCAATCTCGTCACTAGCAGAGGCGAGATTGACACAAAATCGGTGGCACCTACTGTATTTAGCAGGAATTTAGTAAGATTGTGTGTTCTTATCTGCTAATAATTGTTTTAGTGTATTTTTAGCGACAATAATATTTTGATAAACATTTGCGAAAATACCGCGGGGGCCTACGAAATGAGTAGCACCTTCTTTTTATTCTAGAGGTCATATGCTTTCAGAAAATATATGGTTTTGGGGGTCTTTCACTAATTCTGAAAGTTGTAAATGAAAACCTTCAGTTTTTTTGAGAAATTTGAATATTTACACTTTTGAGTCTGTTCGATTTTCACCATTTCGCAAAAAGGCGCAATTTAAAAGTTACACATTTTTATTATTTATTGACTCAATACAGGTTAAGATTTTATATTTAAAAATTTTAATTTTGTGTTATTTATTAACTCCATACAGGTTAAACTTTTATATTTAGTAGGGATTTAGCAGACATTTTGTCAAATTACCTGTGTGTTTATCTGCTAATAATGGTTTTAGTGTATTTTTTGCGGATACATTGTTTTGATAAACATTTGCGCAAATACCGCAGTGTCAAAAAATCTGTAGCACCTTCTTTTTATTATAGAGATCATATGCTTTCAGAAAATATATGGTTTTGGGGGTCTTTCACAAATTCTGAAATCTGTAAGGGAAAAATGAAAACCTTCTGATTTTTTGTGAAATTTGGATATTTACACTTTTGCGTCCGTTCGATTTTCACCATTTCGCAAAAAGGCGCAATTTAAAAGTTACAAATTTCTATTATTTATTGACTCAATACAGGTTAAGATTTTATATTTAATAGGAATTTTGTAAAATTTGCTGTGTTTTTACTGTATCTGCTAATAATGATTTTAGTGGGTCTTTAGCAAAAATATTGAATTGATAAACATTTACGCAAATATCGTAGGACCTTAAAAATCAGTACCACATTATTTTTATTCTAATGGTCATGTGCTTTCAGAAAATATACGGTTTGGGTGGTCTTTTACAAACTCTGAAAGCTGTAAGTGAAAAATAAAAAAGCATAGGAAAAATTGCAAAAATGGCCACCTACGTGTAAAAATGTAGCACGGGGCCTGGCATCAAAAGGGTTAAAGAGCAGCTCTAAACAATGAAACTAGTGAAATCATTATCTGACATGTTTACTACTATCCAAGGGACGCTGCAACTGTGCAATAGAAGTTTCATTTTGTTTACCCTATCCTGTGTTCGCTGTTAGCCCATTTCACCCTTCATGTTTCTAGTCCTTTATGTTGGGTATGCTTCCTTAGGTCACACTGTCACACAGCAAGGAAATGTCAGTAGGTGGGTAGGCTAGTTTCTAATTTGCATTTTTATATTCATTTTTGACCAGAATGTAATCTTAACTGGATAAGAATGTATCTCTGAATTGCAAATTTGAAATCTGCAGTAAATATAACGATCACATGCTGACTTCCTAATCCCTATATTCCTCAAATGTTTACCCAACGTCCAGAAAAGTATTAGCAACTTACCCACAAAGCATCATGTATTTGAATATAAAAATTAGGCCGTAAGAGGTCACTATTGTTGCAGAGGCAAAACCAGGATTTTTACATACCTGTAAATCCAAGTGTACAAACATTACATGCCCACAAAAGCAAACTAGCAACAGAGGGTTAAGACTTGAGAGCAGTCTGAAGCATCTTACACCCAAAACTGGCATCAGAAATAGGCCAGAATATCCACCTGGTAAAACTTAATAACCATGTATGCAGAAGACGAGGTAGCAGCCTCTGCAAATCTGGAAAATGAATGCCTAATGCTGAAAAGTCCATAAAATGACTGATAGATCTGGTAGACTGTAACATAACAGGGAATGGAGGAACCCTATCATTCAGACTATACAGTAAACTCAGATGATGAATTGTCTAATCCACCCATCACGAGACAGCATGTCCACTACAGGGAACTGAAGAAATGACAAACAGCAAATCTGATTGACTAAAAGAAGCCTTAGCAGAGAAGTAAAATCAAAAACATGTATCATAACTAGACAATGGAGAGAAATCTCCTTGAAATGTTCTGGAGCAGGACACAAGGAGAAAAGCACAATGCCCCATTAAGGCAGAAGGGGGAAACTACCTTGGGAAGAAAGTGGGCCTTAAATAGGAGCTCCAGTCATTTTTGTGTTTATTAAAAGTCAGCAGCTACAGAAACTGTAGCTGCTGACTTTTAATAAACATACACTCACCTGTCCCAGGATCCAGTGATGTGCTATCCTGAGCCATCCCTTCTCTCCCTCTTCTCTTCCCAGCGCCGGCATCTCAGCTGTGTGCTCACTGCACATGAGTTGTACTGCGCCTCCTGAATGGTCCAACAGTCTTCTGGGACCTGTAACATGTCCCAGAAGACTGCAGAGGGAGAGGAGAAGAGGAGATCCTAGTCGATCTGAGCGGGAGCGGGTACTTGTCAAAACTAGGTACCCGCTTCCCCCCCCCAAAAAAAACACATGCCAAATGTGGCAGGGGAGGAGTACTTAAAGTGGAACTTCCTCTTTTGGGTAGACCTCCACTTTAAGCCACAAGATACCTCTGTCCCTGTGTAAGGCTGGCCAGAGATAGTTAGAATTGATTCTAAGCATGTATGGGCAGGCTGAATGTACCAAGTTGATTGATCGATCAACCTGGGTACAACCAGCCATCTGGATTGTACATGCGATTATCGCTAGCGGCAGGAAAGAAATTTGCTCTGTTTATGGCCTGCATAACACTAGGAAGGGTCCCTTACAGGTTAACTCTGAGTTACTTCTTTCAGAGGTGACAGCCACAAGAAAATCAACTGTGTGAGTGTGGAAGGACAGAGGGAACAACTGTCCTTATTAACACTGATAAGGTCTGAAAGGAGGTTTCTGAAGATCCAATACAACCAAGTTGAATTCCCACTGAGTCACTGGGGAGAATGCCAGGGGAGGAATGTGAGTGACATCTTGCACAGATGCTTTCACCAATGAGTGAAATGCAAGAGGTCTCTGGAAAAGAAAATTGACCTTTGATGGTACCTAAGACCAAATACTGATCCAAACCAGACTGTATGAAAGACAAGATTCATCTCACAGAGCACTTACTTCCTGTGGTGGAACTTCCAAGTCTCACACCAAGCAAAGTAATTCATGTGATTGTAGACTACAAAAATACATTTTCCTAGCTTTTAGGAGTGTAGGAATGACTGGGTTTGAGAGACCCTGGTCCCCTAGGACTTGGGCTTCAACAGCCAAACCTTTAAATCCAGTGATGGTTGACTGACCCCTGGAACAAAAGATCTGGATCATCTAGGAGGGCCCACAAAAGTCTTTCAGGAGTCTGAGTCTGTTCAAGTGCTACATCATCTTGGGTCAGCTCAGTGTAACAAGGATCACCACAACAGCATACTCTCAATCAAGAAAAGCAAGTGAAGAAGAAGCTTTAGTGAGGGAAAAGCATAGATCGTGTTTAACTTATCCCATGACATTATATGCATAGGCTTGAGGATTCCTTGCCCTGGAAACAAACCTTTTCAACTTTTTGTTAAACCTGGATGCCAGAATATCCACATCTAATGTTCTCCACCTGAGATAGAGGTCCTTCAACACCTCTGGGTGAACAGACCCTGGAACCAGATGCTAATGAACGAGAAAGTCTCCCTGCCATTTTTCTATGCCTGGAATGTGCACTGCAGCATAGACTGGAACCTGGAGTTCTGCCCAAGCTAGAATGAGATCCATTTCTCTTTGAGGTGTGCAACTTCTTGTGTCCAATTAATGGTTGATGTAAGCCACAGTTGAGGTGTTGTCTTACTGAATCCTGCTCAGGTGGCCTCATAGAAAAGAGGTCCAGCATTGGAGGGACAACTGAATTGCCATGAGTTCCAGGATGTTGATTGAGGTGTCCAGTACAGTGGACATTGGGAGACAGGACTTCCCTGATTCCAGTGCTGGACTGGAAATCCATCAGGCTATGACAAGCCTGGTTCTTCTGGTCAGGTAAATTATGTGATTCAGAGACTCAGTCAGCTTGTCATATGTCACCAAATGTTGAGTTGCAATGGTCTGGAGTGAAACTGAGCATGAGGTAGTGCCTAGAATGAGGCTACCTTTAGGCCAAGACCCTCAAGCAAAAAAAAAATGGTTGGGTGTCTACTGGACTGTACGGTCTAAACTTGTGAGTGGAGGGCTGAGATCATGTTTGGAGGGGACAAAACCTTGGACGGGGATGTGTCAACATCAGGCCCAGATACTCGAAGCTGCGGGTTGGCTCCAGGCAGCCAGGATCAACAGACCCCCCAGCACATCTCAACAACCCTTGCCAGTAAATACATTCAGTTTTCGAACTATATAACACCACGTTCCCACTGATAAAAGCCCTGCTGACTGATATTGGTCAACAAGGCCTACACCACCTGTTCTATCAAAAGTAGGGTTTCCAGGATTCTTATGATGGGAACATTATGAAAAAACAGCAGAACTAGGACAAGTGCTTACACCTTGGTGAAGACCCAAGGTGCTATAGACAGGCTGAACAGAAGGACAACAAACTAGAACTGTTGTGTGCGCAAGTAGCATTGATGTGGAGGAAAAATTAGGGAGTGCAAATAGACATCCTTGATGTCAATGGAAGCCAGCAGGTACTCTGGCTGAAGATAAGCAATAATTGACCTGGCAGATTCCCTAGAGGATTGATGGATCTGAAAGAATTGACCCATGGTCTTGGAACATTCCCTTGGACCAGACAGCCAAGGTCTGACAGACTGACACAATATGCAAGGCAGTTTGCCTAGCTGTACCAGCCAGAGAAAACAAGTCTTTAAAGAGGGCTTCTAATCAATTATCGACAGGATCCTTGAACAGCAGGACACTCTCCTTATGTACTTTAAAGCCCTGTACACTCATCGGACAAACCGATCGTGTGTGGGCCCCTTCGGACTTATTTCCATCGGTGAAAAAAAAATAGAACATGTTTTACATTTTTCAGATGGAAAAAAAAAACCATAGCAAATTCCGATCGTCTGTGTGGAACTCCATCGGAGAAAAAACCCACGCATGCTCAGACTGAATTAGGAGACGAGAGCGCTCCTTAAAACTAGCGTTCGTAATGGAGATAGCACATTCGTCACGCTGTAATGGACTGAAAAGCACAGAGACTGAAAAGCGCAAATCGGCTAACACCAAACTTTTACTAACACGCAGTAACACGAAATCAGCAAAAGCAGCCCAAAGGGTGGCGCCATTGGATTTGAACTTCCCATTTATAGTGCCGTCATACATGTTGTACGTCACGACGTTTGGGACGGTCTGACTTTTGGCTGATGGTGTGCAGGCAAGACTGATGGAAGTCAGCTTCATCGGAATTCCGATGGAAAAATCCATCGGATTTGATTCCATCAGAAATCCGATTGTGTGTACATGGCTTAAGAGTTTTGTGAAGGTAGGAAATAGCTGGGGATAAGGACCATCCATTATTTAGGAACCCCTCCCTAAGGATATTGCAGAGCAAAATATTTGGGAGGAAAAAATATCTTTTACAGATGAGGCCAGTCACTATATAGGACAGTCTTCAAGAGTAACAGGGAATTCTTAGGCTGCTGCAGGGCAAGGCATGAGTGTACTGCATCAATAAGGACAGAAATAGTATCCTTTAGCATAGGAGAGATTTCAGTTGACTGGGTATCCTCCTGAGTGGAGACAGTGAGTTTCCTTTATCTTCCTCCTCTTCAGGGAGCATAGAAGCTGCAAGAGGAGAATCAGAGATGGACCTTGCAGGAGAGAAAGGGGGCAGCTCTTATGATCCAAAGCCTTTAACAGGGCAGATAGCCTTCTCATAAAATCAGAAATTGTAGCTGAGAATTCCTTAAGGAGGCCTCTGAGTATGGCAGAGACTCAGACTCGGGGCAGTGGTCAGGACTAAAATATTCAGTGCCATTGGAGGAGATGCTGCAGATCTCCCCCAGATCATTAGCTGAGTGTGAACTGGCAAGGCCCACTGACCCATTCCACCTGCACCCATGATCTGCTATTGAAATGAGTAAAAAAACACCCACAAAGGGATACATATGATCTGTGTGGCAGCTGACAGTTGATGACTCATCAGTCGTTAAGGACGTGACAATCGGCTTCCCGGCCCGCTCCTTAGAAACCAGCTATATACAGTGTTTTTAAAGGGAACAAAAACCCCCCCACAAAATGCGAAACACAAAATGCATGAAAAATGTATGCAAAAACGCATAAAAAATGCAGGTTTAAAAACGCAAAACACACTGCAAAACGTGCCTGAAAAATGCATCAACCGCAACCGAATAGATGTGAACCTAGACTTAGTCCCTATGGGATCAACTTCAGCTGTGGACTATCACCAAAGAGAGTGCAGCACTGGCACCTCTTAAGGGACTAGGGCAGTGGCACTCTGGGCTCCCTAGACAAGGGGTTAAAGCCCCTACTTACATCAGTGTGTCCTTGCAGACAATAGGAGTTAGGGTGCCCTCCGGGCTCTTCACCTTCCCAGTGGGCAAACCCCAGAAAGGGGTCTTCAGGGACAAGATCACCCCAAGCGGCAGTGTCGCAGATCTAGAGTGAAATGGTTAGAACTAGGGATGGGTTTTGGGTTTTGCTCCACCATGGGTTTGAGATGGATTATGCCTGTTCTTGGTTTACAGTCCTGGCAAACTAATGCTGGATTTTGTCAGATGTAATGCTTTGTACCCATAATGAACTGAAAGGGTCTTTGACTTAGGTCAGCTGGCTTAAAAGGGCAAATAATAGGGGCTTTGTTATGTGCCAGTCCCCCCACTATAAAAGGGTAATCAGAGCAGCCATAATATCAGAGCATTGAAAGCTGTTGCAGAGAAAGGATAGGTGAAAATTACACCTATGGCCTGCTGGAATACTCACAGCAAACAACACAGGAGGCTTCGAGGCAATCAACAACACATTGAGCATACACCATGGTGCCTTATAAGGGAGCTAGCTGCAAAACCAGGAAGAGACAGTTGGTTCCCAATGACATAAATGAAAGAGGGGGCACCAGACCTGGTGCCACAGGAGTGGAGCTGCAGATTACAGCAGGACAACACTGAGTTCTCTGGGGGTATGAGTATGTTTATAGAGTATAACTTAGTGAGCAAGGTAAGAGGGTAAAGAATTTTTTTTTTACATGAAGGGTGAAGTTTCTGTTAAAGGTCAATGGGCTTGCAACATTCTGTTTGCAAATAGAAACTAGCCTAGGATATACCTGGTTATTAACATTTTTAGGCTGGGTTCACATATGAACACGCAGCGGCTCACAGCAAGAGGCCGGTGCATCCCTGTTCACCGTTTCAGGTCTGATTTCAGCCCTATTTTTAGGCTGAATTCGGACCTAAAACGGACCAAAAGACGCACAGGACTCATGTCCAAATCACATCATAGCCGCTGAGGAGATATGTGAACTGGCTCCATCAAGAGTCGGTCACAATCTACTGCTGTGCGAATTGGATGCAGGGAAACACACATCCAGTTCACACTAGTGTGAACCCAGCCTTAAGTAACAACAGTACAGATTGTTGATAAGGGTTTTTGCCTTCCTCTGGACCATCTGTGGGTAGAGGGAATATGAAGGTTTTCAATTTTTTATTTTTTTTAGCGATTTAATTTAATTGACTTGTGCCTTCCAGACCAACTTGGCAATTTGGACTATGAGCTGAATGAATTTCCCAGGGTTTAATTGATTAAAAGCTTGATATCATGAGTCTTTTCAAAGTTAACTTCTGGAGCCTAAGGTAATAGACCAGCATTCCTCAACAGTAACACACAAACCTCACCTTCTGAGAACTTGTACAGATCAGTTATATCATGCTGTCCATCTCCTCCTATTTCTTTTGTTAAAATTTTTTGTCCCACGTGTGTTTTATCAATATACTGAGCCACTTTTGATCCATCTTTCAATGCCTTAGAATAAACGATGTCACTGTTTACCTGTAACAAAAAAAAACAGACATGTGTGGCTTATCCAAAATATTTCACTTTATCATCAGCTGTCTGACATAGATAAATTTAGAAAATATTTCTTCAAAGAAATGCATAATATCGTGTATTAGAAGTATTATTTTTACAGCTGTTGAAGCTGGGAGGTAGATTTAAAAAATCTTAAGATGTTTGTTATTAGATACAGTGAGTTCAACTGGGTGAAATTGACAGGTAGTATGTTGTGTTCTGGTAAAAAGGATAGCCATAGATTGGCCAAAGGGCACAGGAATTATAGTCAGTAAAGTCGTTTTTCAAAACTGTAAATCTCTGGACATGATAATGTTGGCAGATGTTAACTACATGGTCCTGTTGAATCAAGCTTTGGAGCACATTATTGCTCTGGTCAGTTTTCTGAAAGTGACACCGACGTGGCATGCTTGCACAATGTATCTTTATGCCTTCAAGCACCTTGCCTTTTAAGCCTCGTACACACGGCCGAAAATCTCGTCAAGAAAAAACACATAGTTTTTCTTGACGAGATTCTTGGACAAGAAACTTGTCCCGGCCGAGTGTACACACGCTCGATTCAAAGAACCCGCGGTTCTTTGAATGGAGTGAACGCGGTGACGTCATCGACTACGACGAGCGTGCGCTCGTCACATTCGATGCCGTCGCTGCCATCTTGCTACACCCTATCTATGCCTAGGAAGCTACCGCGCATGCGTCAAAGTCATTTCGAGCATGCGCGGGCTTCCCATAGGACAGGTAAGTGTACACACACACAATTTTCTCGTCGAGAAACAGGCTGACGAGAATCTCGACGAGAAAATAGAGAGCAGGTTCTCTATATTTCTCGTCGAGATTCTTGTCGGTTTTCTTGACGAGAAACCATACACACGAACGATTTTCTCGGCAAGAAAGCTATCTCTGCAGTTTTCTTGTCGTTTCTTGCCGAGAAACTCGTTCGTGTGTACGAGGCTTAAGAGTAGTTCTCATTTTTGGAGAACTCTCTTAAAGCATCTACTTAAATCTAAAAAGGTATATAAGCTGATATTAGCACAGGGGCCACACACTTGCCACACACTTGCCACATGGCTAATGAAATCCATGTGATTAACTGATCAGAAAATGAGAAGGCTAAAGGGTAAATTTATTAAAATAAAAAAAATTGCTGTGGGAAAAAATAATCCCTGTAATGTGTATAATATGTTTATATCCTATGATTATCAATGCCATCTAGTGGCCATAATGCCATATTTTACCTCTAACAGGAAAACACTGAATTATTGCTACTAGATTGAGCTAAAAATCATAGGAAATAAACATATTAGACACATTTGATACATTCACACAGCAATTTTTTCTTATACATAGACTCAAGTGTAGGGAAACTTTAGCAGTTAGTGAAACACTGGCCATCTGCAGTATTCACAAATGTTAGAACTCTCAAGCCCTGTACACACGGCCGAGAATCTCGGCAGGAAAAAACCCGTCGTTTTTCCTGACGAGATTCTTGACAAGAATCTTGTCCCGGCCGAGTGTACACACGTACCTTTCAAAAGAACCGGCGTTCTTTTGAATGGCACGAACGCGGTGACGTCATCGACTACGACGAGCGTGCGCTCGTCACATTCGATGCCGCCGCCGCCATCTTGCTACACCCTACCTATGCCTAGGAAGCTACCGTGCATGCGTCAAAGCCATTTTGAGCATGTGCGGGTTTCCACGGCGACAGGTAAGTGTACACACACTCGGGATTCTCGTCGGGAAACAGGCCAAAGAGAATCCCGACGAGAAAAAAGGAAGCAGGTCTTCTTTTTTTCTCGTTGAGATTCTGGTCAGTTTTCCTGACTAGAAACCTGAAAGCCTCGTACACACGGCCGGTTTTCTCGGCAAGAAAGCTCTGCAAGCAGTTTTCTTGTCGGTTCTTGCCGAGAAAACCGGCCGTGTGTACGCGGCTTGACGGAGGAGTAGTCAGTGTGTCCTCATTTTGGAGACTATCTACACACTCATGAAAAAAATAAAATAAGCTTGATACCAGCAGTATTACCTCTCAGTTTCAGTTTAACCAGAGGCATAGTTTTTTTTTAACCACCTCAATACCGGGCACTTTTACCCCCTTCCTGCCCAGCGCTGTCACAATTTAAATGACAATTGCGCAGTCATGTAACACTGTACCCAAACTACATTTTTATCATTTTGTTCACATAAATAGAGCTTTCTTTTGGTGGTATTTAATCACTGCAGGGTTTTGAATTTTTTGCAAAACAAATAATAAAAAACACCGAAAATGTAAAAAACAAACAAACAAGTTTTTCTTTGTTTCTGTTATTAAAAATGTCAAATAAATAATCTTTTTTCATACATTTAGGCCAAAATGTATTCTGCTACAATTCTTTGGTAAAAATAACCCAAATCAGCATATATTATTTAGTCTGTAGGAAAGATATACAGTCCACAAACTATGGCATATATCTGAAAATTGATCAATCCTGATGAAGTGAAGGCCAAGCTCATTTCCTGAGGCTCAAAAATGTCAGGACAGTACAGATATCCCCCAAATGACCCTTTTTTTGGAATGTAGACAGTCCAAGGTTTCAAGGTATTTAATAAGAGGTATTTAATAAGTTTACATTTTTTGTCATAATTTATTTTTTAACATAATGTCACCAGTGCAGTACAGTGTCATCATATAATTGGTGTGGTGGTGATCAGGGACACTGACCGGTGTTAGTACGAAAAAATAAATAATAATATTGTTTTTTACTATTTTTTTTTCTTTTTCTTTTTGTTACGATTTTATTTGAACATACTTTAACCAGAGCAATATATTGTTACCATAGTAACATTGTACTACTCTGGGGAAGTGATCAGTGTTCATTTTTTTAAATTTTTTTACACATTATGTTTTCTTAAAGCAATGACAGCCAGTGACAGACTGCGCCACAGCGTTATATGACGTCCACCCGGAGGGACGAGAGGCCGGCCCTGGCGTCATTCTGCTCTAGGCCAGGCGGCAACCGGATAAGTTGCTCAGTATGAGGTGGGATGGAGCACAGTTTTGTATGGTGAATGATGCCCTCCCCACACACCTTTCCAGTGAAGCACTTGTAAGCCAAAAGCTCTTTCACATTCTGCATTGGTTACATTGCTCACAAAACAACAAAAGTGCAATTTAGAGCATATCTAAACCTAAGAACAAAAATTTTATATATTGCAGCTTACCATCCCTTGGATGTGGTGACTGTATTAGTTTACTTTTTATCAGACTTTTTTGTTCCTTTATTTTCACCTGTAATAATGCCAGTATTTGCTGTCCTAGAGTGACAACGCTCACTCACTGTACTGTATCTATGGAGGAGCAATATTGTCAACCTAGAACAGAAAGTGTTTTAGAACTATACAACCCGTCCCTTCTTCTCCTTTCCATAACATAGAGAAGGCATTCTGTAGTCCACAGAAAACTGGGAAGAGTTCTAACTGATAACTGTGTATAGGCAGAAAACACAAAGTTATCAGCCCACAAGATTTCATGCAGGGGTAAAAGTTTTTAGGGTGTACATACACTTTTAGAAAATGTATCTTGCTGTAATTATATTTCATTTTAAAATGACCACCATTAGACTCCATTCACACAGGGGCAACACGACTTCCAGCACAACTTTGGGAGGCAACTTGGACACAACTTGAGTATGTATCACAGCATGACTCCATGCAACTTACAAGGCAACTTCAAGTTGCCTGCAGGACAGGAGACATTCCAGTGGCGAATCAAACAAGAATCAGCTCTGTGGGAGGGAGGGGTTTGCCTGAGAACTGTATATTCTCTTCCAGGAAAGTTGCTTCTGTTAAGACAGTAATCCGACTTCTGAGGCGACTTCCATTGAAATCAATGGGTACAAGTTGCCTAGAAGTCGCCTAGAAGTCAGATTGAAGTAGTACAGGAACCTTTTCTGAAGTCAGAGCGACTGCAGTAGTGTGCATTAAGACGGCTCCATTCACTTACATTGATTTTCTCATGCAGCGCGACTTGAGGCGACTTGGGGCGTCTTGAAGTTGGATCCAAAGTCGTCCCTGTGTGAATGGGCTCTTACTGGTAACTTGTGATGGCAGTATATTAAAAATGATTTTAGTGTGACTAATATAATTTAAATCAGTTGCAGTTAAATGTTGGAAAATAACAAAATTACATTGCATCCTAAAGGCTTTGAAATATTATTGCTTTTATATAAAACATTACAGATTTAAATAATATGAAACAGGACTGGATAAAACAAAACACTATCTAGAAGCTGTTATTATTTTACTGTAGTGAATTTATTTTACAAAATTGAGTTTATGATGAGATACACTAGAAGAAAAACATACCTCCGAGAAAAGGAAAGGCGTATCAAACTGAAAGCAGACGTGTCCATGTTTAATGGCTTGAACAGATGCAGGACCACATCTAAACATACCTAGAGATGATCAATATTACAAATTAGAGGACAAATCTCATAGCATTCTCTTTTCTTACTCTGCTTTATAGCTTCCTTGTAGTAATGCAGTCTTATACTGTTTTTTCACACATATAGCTGCTCTGTGACATTGTTTGCTTTTTTGTATGTTCAAGTAGGTGTATTAAATTATATTATTATATCATGCTATTAATAATTAGAAGGCCAAATTACCTTTCAACCTTTTGTTGGGTGATTGGTGCCAGTTCCACTGTTTAGCATAAACATGCTTTAAACTCTGTTCTCAACTGCTGATTGTGTGAAAGTGTGAATTTACACGTCATACAGGCTGGCTTCAGCAGCAAATTACTTATGGCATTTGTTTCAAGCAATCTAATTACTAATGTACTTTAGATCAATATCGTGAGTGTTCATTGACATAATGGTGCTTATGAATTGATTATTGGATTGACTCATTGATTGATTGATCAATTGTTCGTGTTATGTATTCTAAGATCACCAGATCAGTTACAGAGGGCTGTAAGAAAGTAAAGACTAAACACAAACTAGATTTCCTTGATAGAAAACTGGTACTATTCAGTGTTCTTCATTGCCTAATTGATGTCCCTCCCTTGTATTCCTTCTATTCTCGATACTCAGTATTGTGCAGGTTGTACACTGTGCCACCACCCCAGCTGTAGGGGTAATGATGACCACATTTTCAAGCATATAAAAAACAACCTACCTCCAACTCGGCAAAAAGTGTTTAAAATTACTGAAAATCCACATGTCTGTCTTTCATTACCCAGCACATTGAGTGCAGTTTGAATCTATGACTTTGAGCTAAGGTTTGGGATCCCAGTAGGATTCCCAGAAGCTACAGTTTACTCCAGTGACACCCATTAGATAAGCTGGCTATAAATGTTAAAAGGTAGTCAGATGAGGCTCTACAATCCTCATAAATAAATAAATAAAAATTAAGTATATAAAAAATGCATGCTCATAATGCCTGAGGGTGTATGTTTATGCACTGTGTGGATATTCCCAGTGCTAGATTTAATTTGGAGGAACAATAGCAATTAGCCAACTGCTAACCCTATTGGCACCTTTCAATTTTAGCAGATAAGAAACCTGCCCCACCATTGTTATGATTTTCCATGGGTTCTTAATGTTCTTCCTTATTTAGGGATCTCTCTTGCTGACTCCTATGCCAACCTCTATGCAAATAATGACTCCCCTTTATTGCGCAAACTTCAATCCCTCTTAGCTGCTTGGAAAAAATGTCCATTTTCCTGGTTAGGGAGAATTGCTACAACCTGACATTTCTTCCTATGTTACTCTAATAGTTTAGGTTAGGTTCTTTCAGTTGCTGCCACTGCATACATTTCTAGGCCTATACTTAGCTTTATCTGGAGCAACTGTAAGCCCTTACTGAGGTGTGATAGTCTCCTTTGAAGAAAACTTTCTGGAGGCTTAGGTCTCCCAATCATTGCTAAATATAACCAACCGGCTTAGCTGGCCCAGATCTCTAAATTTCATGCTACAAAGAAACCCTAGTTTGGGTGGCCCTAGAGGCAGTGCAATGCAACCCAATATTCCACTGTACTAAAGTCCTCAGGCAAGCCTATTATGTCTTTCCTTAACAATCCATCACTTCTTCTAGCTTTCCATTCCCCTTCTAGTTTTTAGGCAGGTGACTCAAATCTCTAAGCGTATCATGACCGCTAAGGTCATACCTTTCTCTTGGTTATAACAGACTTATCAACTGCCATTCACAGAGCTATATTGATATCTCCAGATAAAACACTTTATAGAACATCATATTACGTTCCCTGATAGTCCTTTACTTTTGACTCCATTTCAGCAGTAGTGCTACACTGATCCACATTTGCCAGGCATCATATCACTTATATATGCTTTGGCGTCATCTCAACCACTGAGTTCTTTCTTGTTTCTTTCTATAGTGCTAATTTCAACAGATTTGAACTATTGTTTACTTTGAATTCTAGACCCAGTAGATAAAACCCGTATACTGCTGCAGTGAAAATCGTTACTTGTTGTTGCTTTATTGCACTTAAAAATGTCTAACAGAATTTTGAAAACTCAATAAAAATGTATTGCACAATAAAAGCAAACTTTGCAAGAAAATATTTGTAGCCTAAATTAAATGATGAGTGATCCATAGCTTGGACTCAGTATCATAGCAATGAGAAAACGTACTCATAGCAAACTAACTGCAATATTTTTTTATTGAGCAGCGCAAATCTAAAAATCCTAAAATCTCGTAATAATAAATAACTTGCAATTAACACTTGTAAAACAAATCAATACACCCTGTGAATATTATGCTATTACTAGCAATGTTCTCCTAACATATGACAAATGTGTATATCCACTATCAGTGGCGGCTGGTGCTCCAAATTTTTTAGGGGGGCGCATACAAACTGAAAAATTCTGCAAAAAAAACCCATCAATTGCAGCCTCACTGTGCCCATCAAATGCAGCCACTGTGCCATCAAATGCAGCCACTGTGCCCATCAAATGCAGCCACTGTGCCCATCAAATACTGCCACTGTGCCTCTCAAATGCTGCCACTGTGCCATCAAATGCAGCCACTGTGCCATCAAATGCTGCCACTGTGCCCATCAAACGCTGCCACTGTGCCCATCAAATGCCGCCAGTGTGCCCATAAAATGCTGCCACTGTGCCATTGAATGCCGCCACTGTAACCCCCCCCCCCCACCTGCTCGCCATCTGCCGGCACTTACCCTGTCTCGGTGGAGCAGCAGGTGATGGCGATAAACAAGGCCCGTCTCCTACTGTCTTCTCCTCCTGTCCTCTCCTCCTGTCCAAAAGTGGCGCCTGACGTTTCAGTCAATCAGGTCCCGGGTAACAGACCCAAGCACCTGATTGGTGGAGAAGCGGTTCAGTATTAGGAAAGCGAATAGTCATTCGCTTTTATAACACACCTGGGTGAACTGCGAGCGCCAAGCATGGTGCTCGCAGTTCACCTATTTTGAAGCCTATTAGAGCCTATAGCTCTAATCAGGTGCTTCAAAAGCAAAGCATGATGTCACAGATCAGCTGCAGAGCTGATCTGTGTCTTACCTATACTGCTGTAGGTCGGCTGGCACCTGTTGTTCCACTAGCTTGTGTTCAGCTCTGGCTGCACTCTGCAGCTATGGGTGTCGTCGGCTTCACCTGTGGCTTAATATATTCTTCCTTCCTGCTACTTCCTGTCCAGCCTCCCATGTGCCTCACTATTTAAATTGCACTCAGACCAGTTTCTGGTTGCTTGAGCAACACTTGTTTCAGAGCTCCCTGCCTGAAACCTACTTAACCAGACTTCTTGTGTACCGAATCGGCTAGATTACGCTGTTTACGCTGTCTGCTGCCCGCCCCGACCTTGGCTCGATATCCGGCTCTCCTTTTGCTTTATCCATCCATCCATCCCTCTGTGTCTTCTGGTACTCTCCTCGCGAGCAGGGTGAACCTGGGGGTCGTGACCTGGGGTCAGCATGCAGCTAAGCCCAAACCCTCGTGAGGGGGTACCTAGCGGAATATCGGCTGGCCCTTAGATTCCACACCCTGGGGGATCCCGTGTCACCTGCTCGCCTGTGGGCTCACTTCAGTACCACTGTGACAGTTTGCTCAAGCCATGAGCTCCTCAGAGAGTCGGCCACTAACTGAGGACCAGATGCAACATCTAGTTCAGCGACTTAACTCCCAGCAAGCAAATCAAGAGCAAATAATGCTGTTTTTAAAGGATCTTGCCTCCCGCCTGGATCGCCTGCAAGTCACTGCAACTTCAGCTCCTTCGGCTCCTGCTTCTGCCTCATCTGCTCCCGTGTTACCTGCCTCTCCAGGCAATCCCTGCTTGCATCTGCCACCAACACCTTGTTTTTCTGGTGACCCTAAGGCTTGTCGTGGCTTCATTATTCAGTGTTCCATCCACTTTGAACTTTCCAGCCACCATTTTCCAACTGATCGCACCAAAGTCGCATATATCATCTCTCTATATTCTGGTGATGCCCTAGCTTGGGCCTCCCCACTCTGGGAATGACATGATTCTATCACCTCCGACCTCCAGGCCTTTTTGGATGCTTTCCGGAAAACTTTTGATGAGCCCGGCAGAGTGTCTTCTGCTGCTGGGGCCCTCCTTCCTCTCCGTCAGCAAGGAATGACAGTCGGTCAATACGCAGTTCAATTCCGAACGCTGGCCGCTGAACTCAAATGGAATAATGAGGCTCTTACCGCTACCTTCTGGCAAGACCTATCTGAGCGTGTAAAGGATGAACTCACTGGACACAACATTCCTACCACATTGGATGATTTAATCGCATTAAGCGTTCAAATAGACATTCGCTTCAACCTCTCAAACGTTGGAAGAACCTATGCAGCTTGGGTGAACTCGTCTCTCTCCAGAGGAACGTGCCCGGCGCATGGGTTCGGGCTTGTGCCTTTATTGCGGTGATAAAGGACATCTCTTGAACTCCTGTCCAGTCCGTCCGGGAAACTCCAGGGTCTAGGTCACTCGGAGAGAGGTGATCTAGACCGTTCCTTTAATTCTGTCAGCCTATCTCTTTTCACCCTACCCGTGTCTATCCACTGGGCTCAAAATGCCTATCAACTCTCTGCATATGTGGACTCTGGAGCAGCTGGGAATTTCATTGAGCAATCTTTGGCTTCCGAGTTGGGCATTCCCTCTGTTGCCCTGGCTATACCCCTCTCCGTGACTGCAGTAGATGGCTTCTTCTTGCCAATGAGCCCCATCCCCTCCTATGGCGTTACGCATTGGGGTTTTGCATGGTGAGGAAATCTCTTTACTAATTCTGCCTAAATCCTCCAGTCCCATTATTCTGGGTCTTCCATGGTTGCAGAAACACTCCCCGCATCTTGATTGGAGCTCTGGACAAGTATTGGCTTGGGGTCCTCAGTGTCAGCAACAATGCATTTCCAAGGTAATACCACCGCATTCCATTCCTCTGGCTGAAACCTCCACAACTCCCATGTTGCCTTCCCAATATCAGTCCTTCCGAGATGTTTTCTGCAAAAAGTCCGCTGATCGCCTTCCTTCTCACAGAGACTATGACTGCTCCATTGATCTGTTACCAGGGACCTCTCCTCCCCGAGGCCGAGTCTACCCTCTATCTATCCCAGAGACACAAGCCATGTCTGAATACATTCAGGAAAACCTGCAAAAGGGTTTCATCAGGAAATCCAACTCACCTGCCGGAGCCGGGGTTTTCTTTGTAGGGAAAAAAGATGGTTCACTCGGTCCATGCATCGACTACAGGGGCCTTAACGCCATCACCGTGAAGAACCGATACCCTCTTCCTTTAATTTCGGAACTCTTTGACAGACTGCGAGGTTCTCATGTTTTTACCAAATTGGATCTTAGAGGGGCCTACAATTTAATAAGAATCCGGGAAGGAGACGAGTGGAAGACCGCCTTTAACACCAGGGACGGACATTATGAATATCTTGTGATGCCCTTTGGCTTATGCAATGCCCCAGCTGTCTTCCTAAATTGGAGAAGTTCCTATTTGAACAAACACAAGTTCTATTTCTGGGCTACATAATCTCGTCACAGGGCCTCCTCATGGACCCAGCCAAACTTCGGGCCATCTCTGAGTGGCCCCAGCCCTCTGGTCTTAAAGCCACCCAACACTTTTTGGGATTCACCAAGTACTATCGCCAATTCATTCGTAATTACTCCACCTTGGTGGCCCCTATTACATCTCTCACCCGCAAGGGTGTCAATGCCCGGCTCTGGTCCCCTGAAGCCATTGATGCTTTCCACAAACTCAAGGCAGCCTTCCTCTCCGCCCCAATTCTCCTACGTCCGGACATTACAAAACCCTTTTCTATGGAAGTTGATGCCTCCTCAGTAGGAGTCAGTGCCGTCCTACTCCAAGCTCAGAAGGGCAAGTCTCAGCCTTGCGGATTCTTTTCCAAGAAGTTTTCTGATGCAGAAAAGAACTATACCATTGGGGACCGTGAGCTACTGGCTTTAAAACTAGCTCTTCAAGAATGGCGACATCTTCTAGAGGGTTCTCCCCATTGCATTACCATCTATACTGATCATAAAATCCTGTAGTATTTACAATCCGCAAAACGCTTGAACCCACGCCAAGCTCGCTGGGCCCTCTTTTTCGCCCGCTTCAACTTCAATATTACCTTTCGTCCTGTGCCAAAAACCTTCATGCCGATGCCTTGTCCAGGTCCTTCGATGTAAATGATTCTGAGAATCACCTCGATCCTGGTTCCATCATCCCTCTGCATCGAATTCTAGCCACTACTCAGCTCCGGTCTACGCAGCCTTCCCCCAGGTAAATCTTTTGTAGTTTCTGCACTTCGTCCCAAACTCCTTGCGTGGGCTCATGACTCCAAGTTCTCTGGACATCCTGGTATACCTCGTACTTGTGACCTTCTTCAGCGTCATTACTGATGGCCCTCTCTTCGTAAGGATGTCAAAGAGTACATTAAAGCTTGTACGGTTTGTGTACTATCCAAGTCTTACACATCAGCCCCAGCCGGGTTGCTTCTGCCCTTACCAGGTCCCGATATACCTTGGCGCTGTATTTCCATGGATTTTATCTCGGATCTGCCCCTCTCAACAGGTTCCACAGTCATCTGGGTAGTGGTGGATCGGTTCTCCAAAATGTGTCACTTGATCCCTCTCCCAGGCCTACCTTCTGCTCCCAGTCTTGCCACAACTTTCATCAAGGAGATCTTTCGTCTTCATGGGATGCCTTCACATATCGTCTCTGACAGAGGAGTTCAATTTACTGCTCGGTTTTGGAGAGCCTTGGCCAAATCCTTTGGGATTAAATTGGATTTTTCTTCTGCCTTTCATCCACAGTCCAATGGGCAAACGGAATGTGTCAATCAAAATGTAGAACGTTTTCTCCGTGCCTTCATCTCAGCCCACAAAGATGACTGGGTGGACCTTTTGCCCTGGGCAGAGTTTGCCTTAAACCAACACTCCAATGCCAGTTCTGGAAAATCTCCCTTCTTCACTGTTTACGGGCAGCATCCATCTGTTCCCTTCCCTGTTCCTATTTCTCCCCTTGTACCAGCAGCAGCTGAAACCCAAAGGACCTTCAACTCTATCTGGGCAGAAGTCTCTAAGAATCTTCATCTGGCTGCTTCCAGGCATAAAACGGCAGCAGATCGTCATCGCCGTCCGGCTCCTAAGTTCCTACCTGGCAATAGAGTCTAGCTCTCTACCAAGCACATCCGACTCCGGGTGCCCTCAATGAAATTTGCCCCTCGCTTCATTGGTCCCTTTCCCATTCTCCGTCAGATCAATCCAGTTGCGTTCAAGCTCCGTCTGCCCTCTCATCTCAGGATCCCCAATGCCTTTCATGTTTCTCTGCTCAGGTCACTGGTCCTCAATCGCTTCTCTCGCCCTTCTTCTTGCCCCGCTCCTGTGGCCGATACCACGGATCAGTATGAGATTAAAGATATCTTGGACTCCAAATACTCGAGAGAGAAGCTACACTATCTGATTGATTGGAAGGGCTACGGCCCAGAGGAGAGGTCTTGGGTTCCTGCTGCAGATGTCTCAGCCCCACGCTTGGTGACCAGATTCCATCGGAAATCTTCCTCCAAGTCAGCCCCCAGACGTTTAGGGGGACCTCGTAAGAGGGGGGTACTGTCACAGATCAGCTGCAGAGCTGATCTGTGTCTTACCTATACTGCTGTAGTTCGGCTGGCACCTGTTGTTCCACTAGCTTGTGTTCAGCTCTGGCTGCACTCTGCAGCTATGGGTGTTGCCGGCTTCACCTGTGGCTTAATATATTCTTCCTTCCTGCTACTTCCTGTCCAGCCTCCCATGTGCCTCACTATTTAAATTGCACTCAGACCAGTTTCTGGTTGCTTGAGCAACACTTGTTTCAAAGCTCCCTGCCTGTGACCTACTTAACCAGACTTCTTGTGTACCGAATCGGCTAGTCCTCCTGTTTACGCTGTCTGCTGCCCACCCCGACCTTGGCTCAATATCCGGCTCTCCTTTATCCATCCATCCCTCTGTGTCTTTTGGTACTCTCCTCGCGAGCAGGGTGAACCTGGGGGTCGTGACCTGGGGTCAGCACGCAGCTAAGCCTAAACCCTTGTGAGGGGGTCCCTGGTGGAATACCGGCTGGCCCTTAGATTCCATTGGTCATAGAGGGGGTGGCTGGAGAGAGGGGAAGGCGCTTGTGTGCCCTTATGGACGCACCGCCGCTGTCCACTATATAAACAAGTAAAGTGTCAACACAATGATATGTGAAAACATACACTTGTGCAAACACATATCTTAAACGAGAATATCGTGTCCAAAAAATCTTATATGTTAAAAAAATGTTTCAAAAATGTAAGTATATATATATATATATATATATATATATATATATATATATATAATGTGTTTCTTAATTTCAGCCAAAAGCATAATCCAAAAGTGCATCTACCGTATTTGCCGGCATATAAAGCGACTGGGTGTATGAGACGACCCCCTAATTTTCCAACTAAAAGGTTGCTTTTGGGATATACTCGCCGTATAAGACGACCCCTTTCCGACTAGTCTGTCTAGAATCTTCGGTAACATACTGAAACAGCAATAATACATACCTCATGTGCCCGGCAAAATCCACTGTAGGGGGAGAACCAATATGTGCAGAGCCAGATGGAGGGTCAGGTGCTTCAAACCAAAGCCCCGGTGGTGGATGGCGAGATGGCCGTGGAAGGAAGAGGAGCCGAGGGGTAGCTGGGACAACCGCTGACAGGAACAGGGTTCATTTTGTCCAAACGAGATGGTCCAATCAGCGCATTCGGTAACATACTGTATACAATATACCGTGCTGAGCCAATCACGGCGAGCGATGTATTCTATGAACAAATACAAAGCCTGCTCGGATTGGCTTGGAGAGTCAGAGAGGCGCGGGCTGATGATGTTACAACCTCTGCCAATCCGAGCAGGCTTTGTATTCATTAATAGAGTACATCACTCGCCGTGATTGGCAGAGGTTGGAACATCATCAGCCTGCGCCTCTCTGACTCCAAGCCAATACGAGCAGGCTTTGTATTCGTTCATAGAATACATCGCTCGCACTGATTGGCTCAGAGCGGTATACTGTATGTAGCCAAAGCTACATACAGTATTACCGCGCATCCAGCGGGCTAACGTTAACATTAACACATTAACATCCAGCGGGCTAACATTAATACCGGCGTATAAGACGACCCCCGATTTTTGGGGGATATTTTTAAGCATAAAAGTTTGTCTTACACACCGGAGAATACTGTATTCAAAAAATCAAAGTTCGTGTTTCCATTCCCACAAAAAATTAAAGGCAAAACCGTAATCCAAAACTTCATGTAACTGTACACCCGATGTGCTCCTTCACCATAAGTCCTAAAGTAACTCACCAGAAATTATAGCTGGTCAGATAATAGACCAGCAAAAGCGCTTTTTGTGTTGTATATCAGGCAAATCTTTAGGACTTATGCTGAAGGGTTACGGTTTTGCCTTTAATTTTTTTGTGGGAATGGAAACACAGACTTTTTGAATAGATGCACTTTTGGATTATACTTTTGGTTGAAATTGAGATAAAATAACTTTATTTTTTGCACAGTTGCACTTTTTTTATGAACTATATTCAATTGAGATTGAGAAACACATTATATATATATATATATATGCACTTACATTTTTGAAACATTTTTTCAACATAAGATTTTTTGGATGTGAGTACGAGATTCACGTTTAACCACTTCCCTACCCAGCTATAATACATATTGGCCTAAACTGAGGAAGAAATTGTATTTAATTTTTTAAATGGGATATTTATTATAGCAAAAAGTAAAAAATATTATGCTTTATTCAAAATTGTCTCTCTTTTTTTGTAAATAGCGCAAAAAATAAAAACCGCAGAGGTGATCAAATACCACCAAAAGAAAGCTCTATTTGTGGGGAAAAAATGTCATATGGGTACAGTGTTGCATGACCGCGCAATTGCCATTCAAAATGTTACAGCGCTGAAGACTGAAAATTGGCCTGGGCAGGAAGGGGGTGAAAATGCCCTGTATTAAGATGTATGTTTTCACATATAATTGTGCTGACACTTTACTTGTTTATATAGTGGATGTACATTTGTCATATGCTAGGAGAACATTGCTAGTAATAGCATAATATTCACAGGGTGTATTGATTTGTTTTACAGGTATTAATTGCAAGTTATTTATTATTACGAGATTGTAGGATTTTTAGATTTGCACTGCTCATTTCCCTGTATCAACTAGTGTTTCAGTAGTACCAAGTGGCAGCATTTCTAGCCAATAATCCTCCACCATCCATCAATATTTTTGGCGCTGTTTATTGCTTTGTTTTAATTTTTTTTTTATTGTTTTGACAACGTTAAAGTGATAAAAAGTAATTCACATTGGTTGGTATTAAAGCGGAATTCTACTCAAAAATTGAACTTCTGCTTTAAGAGCAGATGACCCCCTGACATGCCACATTTGACATGTCATTTTTTTTGGGGGGGGGGGGAGCCGGAAGGAAGTTCAGCTCTCCCCCCTCCCTCTCAGCAATAATCTAGGACACGTCAAAGGCCCCAGATGATTGCCCGGCCAATGACGGCACGCGGCGCGGCTCGCGGATGCACAGTGCATGCCGGGCTGTGAAGCCACAGCCGGGCGCCCACAGTCACGATGCTGGCGCCGCAGAGAGGAGAGGGGGAGACGAGCAGGGCTTTCGTACACCCACATTGCTGGAACCTGGGACAGGTGAGTGTCCGATTAATAAAAGTCAGCAGCTACACTTTTTGCAGCTGCTGACTTTTATATGAGTGGAACTCCGCTTTAATTACTAGAATTAGACGTCGGCTGTGCTTTTAAAGCTGAACCCCAGGGAATAGCTAAATACACAGAGGAAATACATGTAAGGGATCAGTTTTTACCTGCCATTAGGTTCTGAGATTTACACAGCCCTGCCATAGAGTACAGTTCAGGAGACCTGATTTTTTTTCACTCTCCTCTCTTCTTCTATCAGCATATTTCTTGTGAGTACATAGACACTGCAGCATAGCTGATTGGCTTCTTGTGCTGCTTCACCCTATCTCAGTCTCAGCTCCACTGTACAGGGATTGCAAGAGGCTAATACCAAATTCTTGTGCTTACATTCCTTATATAAAAAAATTACAGTAAGTGACATAGTAATGAACACAGACTCATTAATTTTTGTCTTTTATATCTGTCTGAAGTTCAACTTTAAGAAAAAGCAAGCTATATTTCAGTGCTGTATCTTAATAGTGTAATCTTCATCTAAAAGCATCTTAGTATTTTTATATTTTTTTGTTACTAAGACACAATTACAAAAATAATTAAACGCACACAAAACCACTGATTACCATATAGTAACATTTTTGTAGTACTATAGGGATATTTTGCATATGCCTTTTTAATTAAATTTAATTCCACTTTTGAATTACACTCCAATAACCATTTTCGCAGGAACTTTCCTATTTCCTATTCTTATTTAGTAAAGAGAGTAGTTATTGTGCCTTTAGATGGTAGGAATACACTTGTCTTCTCAATAAGTTATGTATCAATATGCTTTTTTTTGTTTTGTTTTATATAAAAAAGGGGCAAATAGCATTATTTGCAGTAACTTATAAGACTTAATCCTACTCCTTATTCTATCAACAAAAGTGTATGTGTACATGATTTTTGACGTTTACCTGAAGGACTGGTGAATCTGAGGGTATGGTGTGCTAGGATGGGCTCTTGTTGGCTGCTCAGCCTGGGTAGGTTTTAATAAAAGAAAAATATACTGCACTTCAAATATTTACATTTAATATTTAGCCCCAATAGTCTTAGTTGTTAGTTGTGTTCATTTCTGTGCATTACCAGTTTACTGACCTTTGCAAACTTTGTTCAAGTACACAAATGTGTGCTAATATATTTTTGCTACCATTTACCGTATATACTTGAGTATAAGCCGAGTTTTTCAGCACATTTTTTTGTGCTGAAAATGCCCCCCTCGGCTTATACTCGAGTCACCTTTTTGCGCCTGATCTTCCAGACTTTGGGGACCCAGTACTAGCCGGCCTTAGGTCCCCTGGAACCCGAACTTGGCACACATGTAGCCCCACTCTTCCTCTACAAGTGTGCAAAGTTTGTTGTCCGGGGGACCTACGGCCGGGGAGCACCGATTTTTCAAATCCGGGCACCCCTTTTATAGACACCCATGTTAAACGGTAATTTCTCTGGTGACTTTGGTTAACCGGTACCGGGCGGTCATAGGTCCCCTGGACCCGGATCTTGGCACACGTAGCCCCATTTCTCCTCTACAAGTGTGCAAAGTTTGTTGCCTGGGAGACCTACGGCCGGGGAGCACTGATTTTTTAAAGCCGGGCACCCCTTCCATAGACTCCCATGTTAAACATCAGTCTAGTGATGGGCACAGTGAGACTTGGGCACAGTGAGGCATGGGCACAGTGAGGCAGGCACATGGACACAGTGAGGCACAGTGAGGCATGCAGATGGACACCCTATGCTTATGAACAGAACACCTGGACAAGAACTGGGAGTAGACACACTCTTGGCAGATCAGAGTGGATATTCCTCAGTAAGTAGGATAAAATCCAAAAGAGAAAGAAAAACTTTCCATAGTGTAGCGTTCATCCATAAAAAAGGGGGTTTATTTTCACAAAGTATGCGATACAGAACCTCAAAGAAACAAGTCCTGAGATATTAAAATGCTGGTTAAAAAACTCCTGGCAAGGAATAAAAAGCTCTGTATTCTGTCAATCAAAGGACCGTTCGCGCGTGCGCAATGCATGCACGTGTCGCCCTACGTCGTTTTGTCAAATCTGACGTCATCAGGGGCACGCCCACGCAAGCGCGCACACGCTATTTATAGCCAAAGGGCCCGCAAAGGGTTCTCTCATTGGTTAGGCCTCAGATTGACAGACGGAGCAGATAGAGTGGACCTGTGCATTGAATTCTCAATGCAGAGGTCTATACATAGACAACAATCACATCCTGACACCCGGTGGAACCTCCGGATATTGCACCTATTTGAATCTGTTCCACACAACGCCATCTTGTGGGTCATGATGTAACTGTTTACAAAAAGAGGGATTTATAAAGTCCCAATTATAACAAATTAATATACATTACATATATATATATATATATATATAAAATCAATAAAAAACTCTCTATTACATATACTAATTGATCAAAATTCAGAAATGTTATCCATAAACTAAAGCCCAGATCGAAAATACACAAAAGGTAAGAAAGTGAAAAATGGATAAAGATTATTGGAAGGGACATCAAAATAATAAATCACCAATTATTAATGAAGCAATTTATGTCCCAGTCCACATTAAGGCCTCCCGGTGTATGACAGCCTAATTTATGTATCCAGCTGGTTTCAGATCTGGATATGCTTCTTCTACCATTTCCACCTCTCCAATGGGGCACATATTTTTCCAGACCAATAAAGATAGTACCTTTTGGGTTTCTATTGTGTACAAGATCATAATGTTTTGACACATTATGTTTGTCAAAACCATTTTTTATGTTGGTAATGTGCTCCCCCAATCTTATACTGAGTTTCCTAATAGTCCGTCTGACATATTCCAACCTGCATGGGCACCGCAAGAGGTACACCACGCATTTAGTAGTGCAGGTTATAAGGGACCTAATGGGATATGTCACTCCTGTTCCAGATGAAGTGAAATCAGTAATTCTCCTACCCTGTAGAGCAGGGATATGCAATTAGCGGACCTCCAGCTGTTGCCAAACTACAAGTCCCATGAGGCATAGCGAGACTCTAACAGCATCAAGCATGACACCCAGGGGCAGAGGCATGATGGGACTTGTAGTTTGGCAACAGCTGGAGGTCCGCTAATTGCATATCCCTGCTGTAGAGCATTGACCCTACAAACTTTACATCTCCTACAGGGATAGAATCCCTTCAGATCCCCAAAAAAAGTTGGACGAGTTGGGGGATCAGGTACGTTTGGTGCTATTGAATGTCTGAGATTGGAAGCACCCCTGAAGAGCACTCTTGGGCTGTTGGACAACAGAGGCCCCAACACTCGGTCATTCTTTAACACCAACCAATGTTTTTTAATAATTCTTTTAATGGCCGAGTGTTGGCTTGAATATGTGGTCAGAAAGGCTAGGCCAAAATCCTCCCTGTTTTCCACCTCTGGGGGTCTGTTACACAGAAGAGTCTGTCTATCTCTGATACCAACCTCAGCAATGATAGAATCCAGTTTAGCAATATCATAACCTTTGACTATGAATCTAGATCTAAGGATTTGTGCCTCCTTATGATATTGCTCCAAATCGGTACAGTTGCGCTTTAAGCACAAAAACTGACCCTTTGGAACCGCCGACAGCCAGGAACTATGATGACAAGAGTCCAGTGGTATGTAACCGTTCCTGTCCGTCAGATTTGACGAAACGACGTAGGGCGACACGTACACGCATTGCGCACGCGCGAACGGTCGTTTGATTGACAGAATACGGAGCTTTTTATTCCTTGCAAGGAGTTTTTTAACCAGCATTTTAATATCTCAGGACTTGTTTCTTTGAGGTTCTGTATCGCATACTTTGTGAAAATAAACCCCCTTTTTTATGGATGAACGCTACACTATGGAAAGTTTTTCTTTCTCTCTTGGATTTTATCCTACTTACTGAGGAGCATCCACTCTGATCTGCCAAGAGTGTGTCTACTCCCAGTTCAATCAACGTCTCTGGAGACTCTCCCACTGTGGATAAAGCGTTCCTGCAGAATCATTCTGCCTTCCATGGAGTAAAACATCACTCTACTGAGCCTGTTTTGACCCCCCTGAGAAAGGTGGTCGCTGGCTGTCTGGTAAGCCTTCATTCTTCACCTTGGTGGCGGGATCTTTACTAAGTGTTGGAGCATTTTGCCTATGATTTTCATCGGATACCTGCACTCTGTAGAACTCTTATCATCTTTAAATAGAGGAGAAGATTTCATATATTTTTCACTGACACACATGAACTTTAAATTGTTTATTTGTAGTATTCACTCATGTTTTTGATACTTTTTCCCATTTTTTTCACTGTATAGCCATACACAGTTTTGCTCATCCAGCGCTACACCTTTTTGTATATTTATATTTGTTGTACCTTATATCAAGGTTTTTTTTTTGGTGTTTAGCAGCAGGTTTTCCTTTAGGGATTTATTCATTTATTGCACTTTAATAATTCGCACCTAGCGCAAATTTTTCTTTTATAACTACCCTATATATACCCCCTCGGCTTATACTCGAGTATATACGGTAATTGCAGCTTGGCAATGATGCTAATCTTAAATCAAACAACAAAAACTTTTTTGTGTTTTTCTATGAAAAATGTTTGTGTGAATAAATGTTCTCATATTCATAAGAGCTGATATTATTTAAATTATTAATCCACACACAAAACTAGAGATGAAAATTTATTGGATACTTTTTTTTTTTTTTAACATTTACTTAAGACCTTGGACAAAGGGGTGGCTGTGGACGTGGTATACTTGGATTTTGCAAAAGCGTTCGATACAGTTCCCCACACACGGCTCATGTGTAAGGTAAAGTCTACAGGATTGGAAATATCAGTTTGTAAATGGATAGAAAACTGGCTAAAAGACAGAATTCAGAGAGTAGTGGTTAATGATTCTTACTCTGAATGGTCCAAGGTTATCAGTGGTGTACCCCAAGGTTCAGTGCTGGGACCCTTACTTTTTAATATGTTTATAAATGATATTGGGTCTGAGATCAAAAGTAACATTTCTGTCTTTGAAGATGACACTAAGCAGTGGAATAACGTCCTTACAGGATGTCGCCAATTTACAAGCCGACCTCAATGCTCTGTCTAATTGGGCGACTATGTGGCAGATGAGGTTTAATGTTGATAAATGTAAAGTTATGCACTTGGGGGCTAATAATATGAATGCATCATACATACTAGGGGGAGTACAACTGGCGGGATCCGTAGTGGAGAAGGAACTGGGGGTTTTGGTAGATCATAAGCTCAATAATGGCATGCAATGCCAAGCTGCGGTTTCCAAAGCGAGCAAAGTCCTTTCTTGAATTAAGAGAGGTATGGTCTCCAGAGAGAGAGATATAATTTTGCCCCTGTTCAAATCATTAGTAAGACCTCATCTGGAAATGCAGTTCAGTTTTGGGCCCCAGTTCTCAAAAAGGATATTGGGGAACTGGAGAAAGTGCAGAGAAGGGCAACCAAACTGATAAGAGGCATGGAGGAGCTCAGCTATGAGGAGAGATTAGAGGAACTGAATTTATTCTCTCTTGAAAAGAGGAGATTAAGGGGGGATATGATCAACATGTACAAATATATAAGGGGTCCATATAGTGAACTTGGTGTTCAGTTATTCACTTTACGGTCAACACAAAGGACAAGGGGGCACTCTTTGCTTCTAGAGGAAAAGAGATTTCACCTCCAAATACGGAAAGGTTTTTTCACAGTAAGAGCTGTGAAAATGTGGAATAGACTCCCTGCAGAGGTGGTTCTGGCCAGCTCAGTAGATTGCTTTAAGAAGGGCCTGGATTCTTTCTTAAATGTACATAATATAACTGGGTACTGACATTTATAGGTAAAGTTGATCCGGGGAATATCCGATTGCCTCTCGGGGGATCAGGAAGGAATTTTTTCCCCTGCTGTAGCAAATTGGATCATGCTCTTCTGGGGTTTTTTGCCTTCCTCTGGATCAACTGTGGGTATAGAATTGGGTATATGGGATTGTACGATATATATTTTTTTTTTTTTTTTTATGGTTGAACTGGATGGACTTGTGTCTTTTTTCAACCTGACTAACTATGTAACTATGTAACTTGAAAGTATCCTTTGCAATTCTTGTATTGCATGATAATATGGCTACAATCACGTCAAATTGTGTTTCATGTATAGATTTGCTGACACCTTCAGATTAGGCTATTTATGTCAGACAGTCAACCTCCATGCTAAGCAACTGCTCTAAAAAAAATACATGTAGAGTGTATATTTCAATACTGTCTGATCACATAGTCTTGCATTCACGGTATAGAGACATAGCATAACATAGAAGAAAATACACAGAAAGAAGAAAATTACCATCACTAGTCTCCTGTGGTGTGGCATCTACTGCCTGCCATCCTCCAAAACCAACTGGAAGATCTGGTCGGGTCATCCAAGCCTCATTCCAGCAATGATAATTCCTTGATAGAGCAAGATATGCATTTTAAAGTACCACTCTTAGCACTCATAGTATTCAATTAATAAAAAAACGAGAAAAAAAAACAGACCTAAAGTATGAACACTACAGGCACTTTGAGGTGCCTGTTAGTACATTGTTAGTCTTCAGGTAAAAGCCTTGTAGCCCTATAATGGAGCTGTACATAAGGCCTTCAATTTTCTCCAAGACACCACCACCACCTTGAAGCCCTGTCTGTGCTATTCAACTGTCAAAGGTCAGAACTTTGGTGGGCAGAAGACTTTGCAATTTGAATATTGAATGATGGGCAGGGCAAGAGAAATCGAGGTCTTGTGTACAGGCTTAGCCTAAGATGCGAGGGACAGAGGGATTGGATTGAAGACTAAGGCCGGACATACATGGAGCAAATTTCTTTCCTGCAACCACGACAGTGTTGACGCGGGAATCCCTCTTGCTGGGCCATTGTCTTCTCTCGGCATGGGAAGCCGTCCCCACTGGGAGAAGACAGTGATAATTGCAAGAGAATCCAGCAGGCTGGTTGTATCCAAGTTGATCGATTGATCAACTTGTTACATTCAGCCTGCCCATTAATGGTTTAAATTTTGACCAGTTCCTGATGAACCGACCGAGATTTTAACCGTGTGTGTACAGCCTAACACAGATAATTGCAGATGCTACTAGGTACCTACATTTCAGCACTTTTGTTACCCGAGTCAATTTTTGAGGCCATGCCAGATTCACTTTAACCACTTCATATGACGTCCTGGATTTTAGGGGGGGATACCTGCAGCTACAGGCATCATTCAGATATCCTTCTTTTCAGCTGGCGATTCTGCACACCATAAGAATGATCATAGCGGCAGTTCCGCCGCTTGATCGTTCTTATAGGTGACGGGAGGGAAAGTCCCCCCCTCCCGCCGCCATCCGGTGCCCAAAGAACGAATAGGCTGGCGCCAAATGAGGATCATAGAGATTTCTGATGACCAGATCGTCGCCGGTCATCTCTATGACCGTCGGAGGCCCGGGCGCGACGTCACGCCTGGGTACCCTGGAAGAAAACAAAGCCACGATCGCGGCTGTCAGCGTGAGATCGGTGGATTATTCCCTAGGGTCTCTGCTAAAAATATATATATATATATATATATATATATATATATAATGTTTGGGGGTTCTGAGTAATTTTCTAGCAAAAAAATGATGATTTTTACATGAAGGAGAGAAGTGCCAGAATAGGCCCGGTAGGGAAGTGGTTAAAGGTGAAAGGAATTAAAGCAAATATTCATAATCAGCTAATTATTTTTCAAAATAATGAATATTTGCAAACACCTTTTAATCAACAAAGGGTGTCACTAGCAAGGCTGCTATTTCAAAAATTTGAGTCTCTTACAGCAATTTTTACCAAATATAGCTTAATTGTGAACCACCGTCAGGGGCTCCTCAGGATCCTTGTCATACTTTTGTATTTAAAATTACTATTGCCCCACCCATCTACACTACCAGCATCTATTTAGAATTTAGTCTTCTCCAAACTGTCTACTGGAACATTTACAAACCCACACAAATTGTGTGACCACTGTGGCAGCAAATTACAGTGGTCACATGATTAGTCAGTCCCTCCTGACCTCCTGGACATAAAGACCCTGATAAAGGGATGCTGGGGATGGGTGGAAAGAGGTTAATGATAAGAATCCTTATTTAAGTAAAACTTACATTCTACTTGGTTTTCAACTTTTGTTAAGTTTAGTAGCCTGTCAATGGCAATAGAAGATGATAAAACTAAAGTTGCCACAAGGTACAGTTTTTGATATATGGTAGAATGTTAGTAACCACGTCATTCAGTGAAAAGGATATATGATTATTCCTGCACTACCATAAAATGGAATGGAACAAATGAAACTCCTGCAGGCACCGAAAGGGTTAAACCAAACCCAAAAATGGTAAGAAAACAAAGAGGGAGTGGTGCTGCGCTGTTCCTGATGACTATATGTGCTGATTAATGTAAAACCAAAGTGCAAAGATTGCTAATGGCATACAGTTATGTTTCAGAAGGGCATAGATACTCAATCACAATAAAAGACTCAATCACAATAAAAAGCTGCAAGGTGCATAAAGGTGATCCAAATCTCCAAAGTGCAATGTGCATATAAATAAACGTTCATATATAGCAAAAAATGAATAAAACACAATGTGCAACTCAGCTGCAGTGTGCAAATATGGCAAACAAACAGATTGCAAAAATAAACTGCAAAGTGTAAACCAAACAGAAACGAGGTTGCTGTGCAAGTGCAAAATGCTAAATGCAAGTGTGCATAGTCCACAAAAGGTGCAAAATAGTGTCCAAATGGAATGGGGGAAATGAAATCCCATCCAGTAAATTATGTTTAGTAAACGCACATTCGCGCTGTGACCGTAGCATCAATGGATGCTTTCTTCAAAATGTGATGATATTCTTGTGCAAACTAAAAGTGCTGGAGAGATAAATGATCTCTTCTTCGTGTGACACACACAATGTTGAGAGTGGCCTCTTACCTTGCGGTAATGAGGTAACCGCATGTATAGTAATATTGGGGTGCTTGTTCCTCCTTTATGGTCCTGGATCCTAAACAATGTCTTTGTCTCTCGGTGGAAGCAAGGATATTGAGAGAAAGAATGGGTGTGGATAGTGTAGTACGTTTTGGACTGGTATGGTATATTTATTGACAAAATAGTAGGGGTACTCACATTACATACAAATAAAAATGCTTACCTCCGTACGAGCAGCGAGCTCGTCAGCCTGTGTCTGTCTGTGTGCCTCTCGTCCCTACTCGTGGCGTCACGGTCACGTGACTTCATCAGGCGGATGATAGGAGGGCACAAAGAATGTCTTTAAATAGTCTTCGTAATTGAAATGAATGGGGCGGCCATTTTCTCGTAGCTCAATGCAACTCGCCATTGGTGGCCATTTTCTTGAAGACCGTACATAGCGATGAGCGTGGCCATTTTATGGGTTATCAGAATACAATAACAATAGTGTTGACGCCGCCATTTTCCCTATGATTACATCTACGGGATCTTGGCAGCCATTTAATTGGAGTTCTTACATACTTGATTATGTTTAGAAACTGGCCATGCCGCAAAGGGGCAGTCATGATATGCAGCATTAAGTAATAGGACTGGGATAACACACGGGGCGCCTATGACTCAGGATGGTTAGCAAGCTAAGTAATAAAAGAATCACAATAAAATACAGGGAAGCCGTAGCTTACAAATCACAGTCACAGAGGGAGCTATGAATTGGGATTAAGACATAGATTTGCCAACCACAAGGCAAGTTGCAAATCTGCAATCCCCAACTGCGAAGGTATATAAGAACGTTAAACATCAGATAGACGCATGCATCTGTAAGAACAACTGAATTAAAAAACTGGCTAAAAACCTGACATAAGACCAAATGTATAAGAACATTATATATATATATATATATATATATATATATATATATATATATATATATATATATATATAAAGCCAATATATTAAAAAAATATAAAAAAATAGTTGAAATAAAAATAGAAGGTCATGAAAGGACAGGGATGTACCATGGAGTCGCATACTGAGAAATATGTGGTGATGTTTAAAAGATCTAAAAATCACTGAGGAAACAATTAAGATCAAATTCAACATTGAGTCTTCTCGCTGTGAAAGTATCAAGGGTAAAAATCCATTTGGATTCCAATTGGCTAAGGGTCCTCACTTTGTGTCCACTCCGCCAATGTTTGGTATATGGTTCAATTCCCCAGAACTTAAGCTCTGTGGGATCTTTATTGTGGTGTAAAAGGAAGTGTTTTGATACATTGTGTTTATCAAATCCTTTTAATATATTCTGAACATGCTCCTTAATGCGTACTCTTAGGGATCTTTTCATGCGGCCGATGTATTGAAGACCACAACTACACTCAAGGGCATATACCGCACCTTCAGTGTTACAGCAAACAAAATCTTTAACCTCATAGGTGTCGCCTGTGCTAGTGGATGTAAAGTTAAATTTCTTCTCATTAGGTCGTTTAGTTCTTTTACATGCAAAACCTCTCTTACAGGGATAGAAGCCCTTCCATGTGAAAAAAGAGAATGGTTTCTTTGGTGGGGCCAGTACATTTTTCACCATCTTATCCCGTATTGTTGGTGCTCTTTTGTATATAAATCTAGGGTTGGTTGGTAGCGCTTCTTGTTGTTGTTTATCCGCCAAGAGTATATGCCAATGTCGTTTGTTCGATTTTTGATATTGCACATTGTAATCTAGGATTATGGATACTGATGCCTGTGAGGATTTCTGTCTCATTTTGTCCTTGATTAGTTCATCTTGATTCATTTCCGCCACTTCGGCTATCTTCTCTTTGATGAATGAATTGTTATATCCCTTTGTGGTAAATCTTTTCCCCATATTTTCCGCCTGATCTCTAAGGTGTCTATACTAGTGCAATTACGTCTTAGACGCAGAAGTTGACCCTTTGGGACATTGAAAAGCCAGTTTTTATGGTGACATCTCTCTATCGGGAGGTAACTATTCCTATCCACATTTTTGAAGTGGGTCTGTGACTTGAATCGAGAGTCTTCTTGTATGATTTCCAAGTCAAGGAATGTTATGCTTCTCATGCTGATGTCCCATGTTAGTTTGATGTTCTTGTCGTTTATATTTAAATTTTCCAAAAACTATTCTAATTGTTTGGCCTCCCCTTTCCATAGTATAAAGACATCATCAATATACCTTTTATATATTACTAATTCATCAGGTTTGTTTGTGAAAACATTTTCTTCCTCCCATTGGGCCATGAATAGGCCTTCCACACTTGGGGCAAATTTGGCTCCGATCGCGACTCCGGTCTGCTGATGGTAATAATTTTTGTTATACCAAAAATAGATGTTTTTAAGACAGAAATCAAGGCATTTTATTAAAAAAATTCTCTGTATACATGGTAGCTTAGTGTATGTCCTCAAACCCCATTTTACGGCCTCACATGCTTGGTAATGAAGGATTATCGTATACAGAGAGGCCACATCTGCAGTAGCCATAATCCAAGGGCCATCTTCACTGGGGATATTTGCTATAGTCTGTAGCATCTGTTTGGTATCCCTCAGGCATGCTCTTGTGTCCTGTACAGCGGGTTGGAGATAATGGTCTATGTATTGACCCATTCTGGATGTGAGTGAATCTATTCCGTTTACAATTGGTCTTGGTGGTGAATTACTCTTATCTTTATGTACTTTGGGAATTGAATAAATAATTGGGGTTCGACAGGAATCCGGTACTAAAAATCTTGCTTCTTTTTTATTGAGTATGTTCTTCTTTAACCCTAGATGTACTACTTGTTCCAGTGCATTCCTGCATATGAACATGGGATTGCTCAATAGTTTGCTATACGTGTTAGCATCTTCCAGCATTTCTTTCATGCTGTTGTGGTACTGTTCTTTTGAGAGGACTACAATTGCTCCCCCCTTGTCCGCTGGTCGAATGACAAGGTCTTTTCTTCTTGTAAGTTTACGGATTCCACTTTTTATAAAATTTGGTTCTTCCTTCTTCTTTAACTTCAGATCCTTAATTTCCTCTAAAACCACTCTTTAAGGCCTCATGCCCACTGGCGTTTTTACAGCTGCGTTTTTTGCAGCTTAAAAACGCCTGTCCATGTTATTGTAAATATTTTTTTTTTTTTTTGAAAAAAAAACAAAAACGTCGGAGCTAAAAACGCGACCGCGCGTTTTTGCGCGTTTTTTGACGCTCGCGTTTTTTTCTGCCTAATTCTGACGCTGAGGAACGCACTGGCCCTGGGTTTTTTTTACAGCTTACAAACGCCTATGCTCTTTACAGCTCAAAAACGCCTAGGTGGGCATGAAGCTATAGACTAACATGGACAGGCGTTTTTAAGCTGTAAAAAACGCTCAAAAACGCGGCTGAAAAAACGCCCGTGGGCATGAGGCCTTAAAAACATCAACATATTTATTATTCTTCACGGGCGGATTAAAAACAGATTTATTTCTCAGCATGCTGTGTGAAATTCCCTCATCTCCAGGTCCTGAGAGTCTGTGTGTAATTGGATTTCCTGCAATATATTTATTGATATTTAATTTTCTCACAAATTTCTTGATCCCAATATAGGTCTGGAACTTGTCCAGATTTTTCATAGGGGCATATTTCAGACCCCTATCTAACACACCGATCTCTTCATGTGTGAGTGTCTGGCCACTCATGTTAAAAATGCCCTCTCCCTTTATACCCTTTTTCTTTTTAATTCTCTTCCCGGATCAGCATTTTCTCTTCTTTCTTGATTTCTTGGGCCCCTTGTCTCGTCCGGATCTCTTGGTGGGTGAGTCTCCCTGTCCCTGTCTAAAAAAGACCTATTGTAATCGGGTCCATCATATTGTGTGATGTGTGGTCTATCATATCTCCCTTCATCATCGTGATTTGACAAGGGGGCATAATAATTATAGGTGGGTACCGGACTCCGCTCATTCTGACAATGGTTTCTTCCATAACCATATTCTCGAACTGGACCTCTCTGGGGTCATGTTGTCTTCCGTTTTATGTATTCTGCCCAGAGTGTTCATTTATATGTTGTGGGTGAACCCCTAAGCCCTGTACACACGATAGGTTTAACCGATGAAAACAGTCCGATGGACTTTTTTCATCGGACAAACCGATCGTGTATGGGCCCCATCGGTCTTTTTTCTATCCGATGGTTAAAAAACCGATAGCAAATTACTATCGTCTGTGGGGAACTCCATCAGATAAAAAACCCACGCATACTCAGAATCAAGTCAACGCATGCTCAGAAGCATTGAACTTCATTTTTCTCGGCTCATTGGAGTGTTTTACGTCACCGCGTTTGGAACGGTCAGTTTTTGGACTGATGGTGTGTAGGCAAGACTGATGAAAGTCAGCTTCATCAGTTTTCCGATGGAAAAATCAATCAGTTAAAAAACCATAGGAAATCCGATCGTGTGTACAGGGCTTTACTGTTTTTTCCGGTGTTGAATATGTTGAGATAGGGTCCATCCTACCAAGTTGGCTTTGCCATTTAAAAACTTGGTCGGATTTAAAGTAATTTATATCTCTAACATATTTTTTACTTTTCCTCTGTTGTACCTCTCTGTCTTTCTTAGTTAGATCTTTATTAAGCTGTGTTGTGAGTGTTCTAAACTCAGCTGTATCCTTGTGCCCTTCCAATTCCTCCTTTTTTTCAGCAATATTCTGATCGATCTTCTTAGTCTTTCTTTGTTTCCTTTGTAATAGAAACCTTAGTAACTCTAGACCTCTTTCATTAAAAAATTTAAACCATTCATCATTTGATTCTTGGTCAGTTAGCCCATCGTTTGGAGGGATATCCCATCTCAACCTCCTTGGGACAATGCTCTCTTTAAGGTATATTTCAAAGGTGTTAACATCCCACCATAGGCTCACCGTTTTTTTACATATTATATCCTAATCATCTCATTGAGCTTTCTAGATCTGCAGTCTTTTTACTGGTAACATTAGTAATACTAAAAATTTCTTCTAAGTTTACCTGTCTTTTTTCCATAAAGGAAAAGACCATGGGTGGGGTATAAGAGCATTGGTTGACAAATCTAGGTCTTATTCCCAATTCATAGCTCCCTCTGTCACTGTGATTTGTAAGCTACGGCTTCCCTGTATTTTATTGTGATTCTTTTATCACTTAGCTTGCTAACCATCCTGAGTCATAGGCGCCCCATATGTTATCCCAGTCCTATTACTTAATGCTACATATCATGACTGCCCCTTTGCGGCATGGCCAGCTTCTAAACATAATCAAGTATGTAAGAACTCCAATTAAATGGCTGCCAAGATCCCATAGATGAAATTATAGGGAACATGGCGGCGTCAACACTATTGTTATTGTATTCTGATAACCCATAAAATGGCCGCGCTCATCGCTATGTACGGTCTTCAAAAAAATGGCCGCCAATGGCGATTTGCATTGAGCTACAAGAAAATGGCCGCCCCATTCATTTCAATTATGAAGACTATTTAAAGACATTCTTTGTGCCCTCCTATCATCCCCTGATGAAGTCACGTGACCGTGACGCCATGTGTAGGGACAAGAGGCACACAGACAGGACGCAGGCTGACGAACTCGCTGCTCGTACGGAGATAAGCATTTTTATTTGTATGTAATGTGAGTACCCCTACTATTTTGTCAATAAATATACCATACCAGTTCAAAACGTACTACACTATCCAGACCCCTTCTTTCTCTCAATATCCTTGCTTCCACCAAGAGACAAAGACATTGTTTAGGATCCAGGACCATAAAGGAGGAACAAGCACCCCATTATTACTATACATGCGGTTACCTCATTACCGCAAGGTAAGAGGCCACTCTCAACATTGTGTGTGTCACACATAGAAGAGATCATTTATCTCTCCAGCACTTTTAGTTTGCACAAGAATATCATCACATTTTGAAGAAAGCATCCATTGATGCTACGGTCCTAGCGCGAATGTGCGTTTACTACACATAATTTACTGGATGGGATTTCATTTCACCCATTCCATTTGGACACTATTTTGCACCTTTTGTGGACTATGCACACTTGCATTTAGCATTTTGCACTTGCACAGCAACCTCGTTTCTGTTTGGTTTACACTTTGCAGTTTATTTTTGCAATCTGTTTGTTTGCCATATTTGCACACTGCAGCTGAGTTGCACATTGTGTTTTATTCATTTTTTGCTATATATGAACGTTTATTTATATGCACATTGCACTTTGGAGATTTGGATCACCTTTATGCACCTTGCAACTTTTTATTGTGATTGAGTCTTTTATTGTGATTGAGTATCTATGCCCTTCTGAAACATAACTGTATGCCATTAGCAATCTTTGCACTTTGGTTTTACATTAATCAGCATATATAGTCATCAGGAACAGCGCAGCACCACTCCCCCTTTATCTTCTTCATGTCATTCAGTGTACATCAATTATATCAAATTTATCCCATTGTAGGCATCCAGTTAGGTTTGCTTTTTAAATCATTCAAGCCTTGCTAAATGTGAATAAAGTGCTCAAGTACCTACTAATTCATTCCTGATTTGTAAAATGGTATGAGCAATAAAAAATGTCAGTAAAAAAACAGAATAGTTAAACTCTGACCATTTCATTAATAATGGGCAAAAACAGTAACTGAAAGAAGCCAGGAAGATATAACGCTTGTCTAACAAGCCATTTCAAAGCAAGAGTAAAATCTCGGATCAAGGAAAACTTGTCAATGGAGAAATATAATGAGACACTAGCATACGAAAAGAATTATTTAAGGAAACCTATCTGCAAATCTTGAATTTTTTAAACAGTGCAAGAACATTGCTTTATCCAGACAAAAACTCTCAGAAAATCATGAGACTGAATATGAGAGCATGGTATATTGTAGATACAGTTTTAAATACCTTATAAGAGAGGAAATAAATAAACATTACTGGTCACTAGGTACAGGTGTGCCCACCAAATGTTCTATATGTCTGTATTTCCATTGTAGAACCAGAAGCAGAAGAAAAGATGTCCCCCCTTGCCTTGACAGATGTCATCACATCGTCATCATGCATAGTCTACAATCAAGTTGCCAGTGCTAGCTTGCCTAAAACTTGTCTCACTTTACCGTTAAAGTGTATATTTAGATAAGGAAGGACATTATTAAATCCCCTGACAGTATTTCTTTTTGTTTGCTGTTTGTGTCCCAAAGTGAAGTGGAGACTTCACTTCAATCTTGACACAACAAGAAGTGTAATTCTCTCCAAATTAAAAGGAACCTTGCTACTGTAAGTCTGCTGTCACCGTAGCATGTGTCCCTATTAGACGATTTCCTCATATTTTCTGCTCTAGGGACAGCCCTACAATTTTTTCTCTATTGGAAATGATGGTCACCAGGACAAATATACAGAGTAAATTCCCTCAGCAGGGACACAAACAGCAAAAACAAGCCTAAATGAATGTCTAACTTACCACTCAAACCAAATTAGGTGTAGCGGCCTCCACTCTCCCCTCTATCTCATCAGCTCGTCTCTCTCTTGTCTAGGGGTACCTTATGAGGAGAGAGTGCGGGGTCACCATGCCAAGCCTCCACCACAGGTGTCCGTGTGGTGTAAGCAAAGTTATTATTTTACCTTCGAGTCGGTGTTCTGCACCTGGAACCTCCAAAGAGAGTTACCTTGAACAATGTCTGCCAGAAAATGAGCCCCACACCATTAAAGTCCAACACTCCTTTATTCTTCTCAATGCAAAAGTGAACACAATCAGTTGGACCCCTTAGAGAACAGAACAGACAAGGAGGTGTGGATGCGAGTAGGCCCAGACACAATGAACTCTCCACTTTCCTTCCTGAAAGTGGGTAGCGGTCTCCCAGCGAAGGGGGATTTCCTTCCAGGCGGTCTCCAATGGAAGGGGCTCACCCGTCACCGGCAATATGCTTCAAGCAAGTGTCTCCCACCGGTCCATTACCCTCTCCGGATTCGGGTACCCTCTCCCAGGGTCCCCTAGGATCTCCTTACCTCGCGGAACTCAGTGTTGGGCACTGAGCTCCAGACCTCCATCCGAGTACCTCACCCCAGGCTAAAGGTGCCTGGGATGGAACACAACCTCCGAACGTCCTCTAGGCCTAGGCCGCCTAGAGGACCGACACGAACCACATGCCCACAGGCTGAAGGTGCCTGGGACTCGACCCCGTGACAAAGATGGCCGGCCCCTTTATACCCTCTCCCAGCAAGCACGGCGGGTTCCCCGCCCCACCATACCGCTGTCGAGGGAGGACAAAAAGGGAGCACAGCACACAGCAATGGTTCAACCCCAGCCCAAGGCGACAGCACCACCCATGGGGCTGCAGGGAACTGCACATCACTGGTGTCTCTGCCAGTTTTAAATACACAAAAAGTGTATACCCGCTACACAGGTATACTTCAATATCTATATTATAAGTGAAATTGTATCTAGGATTTGTTTTTCAATGGAGTAGGGAAGGGTGAGAACCCAATTTATGTTTTTATTCCTGTGTCTCTATTAGGGGGAATTACTTTTGCTTCCTGGCCAAAGTATGCCACAAAGATAGTATATGACAAGATATCATATGGAGACAGAGACAGAAAGCAAAGCACATTTATTTAGTAGAGTTGGGAGGGGTTAAATATCTTTAATGGTTTTGGTTGTCCTTTATATCTTCCTATCCCGGCGAAACCTGTATCCTTTATTTATTTTACTGGTGTTACAGTGACACATGAAAAGGGGAGATCTACCTGGCTCATACCCTGTCTTCTGGAAACTAACAGTTTTGGCAGGATTTAGGTTCATGCTAGGGATTATACAGATGAGTAACATAATTATTTCAATATGCTGAGTGGGAGAAGACCCTAAAATATCTCTGTAATCCTAGGGTACATAAAGCATATTGAGATCTCTTTGGTGTCTTGGCAGTATAATAGGGATGGAGAAAGCTCAATTGACTACACAAAGATGGCCGGCCTCTTTATACCCTCTCCCAGCAAGCACGGCGGGTTCCCCGCCCCACCATACCGCTGTCGAGGGAGGACAAAAAGTTAGCACAGCACACAGCAATGGTTCAACCCCAGCCCAAGGCGACAGCACCACCCATGGGGCTGCAGGGAACTGCACATCACTGGTGTCTCTGCCAGTTTTAAATACACAGAAAGTGTATACCCGCTACACTCTCCCCCTGGTAATTTGACACTGGTCCCCAGTGTCTGGAGCAAACTATGTCCTCAACGGCTGGCATAGCCCAGTCCAGAAACCAACTACAAATTGTACAAAATAAAACTTTTGAAAACTTGGTCAACTGAAGCAATTGTGTCTGAGCCTTACATGAAAGGGAAGGGAAACAACAACATTTTAACCATAACTTTAGAATCACATATTCACATTACACTTTTTTCCCACCCATCCTGACTAAGACCCACCCCATACTCAGTGGTCTTGATGAGATGCTCTCCTGCAGAGGAAAAAAAAAAATGAACACACATAACCCTGACACATGTATTCGTGTAAGAGGGAAGAGACTTCTCCGTGAAGAAATCCCTTTTCTCCAAAGAGTGAGTGTGTGAAAAGTGTTAACGATGCACAACACTGCCACCTGGTGACAACGTTGCGGTAACTGCACTCGTGGAACTTTCCTTCTTCTCTTGAGCCCTATCTACCCCAGAGTCCATGATCTCTTGTTAGAAAATTGAAGAACAAAACAGGAACAGTCCTTCATTCCTCTGGGCAACAGGGACAACAAATCCCAGAAAGTTCAGCAGCATAAGAAACAAGAACGGAGTCTCTTTCCTCCTACAGATAGAAGCGGGGATGCGGCAGAACAAGTGGCTTCAAGTGCTGATCCATGGTCTTCAGATGATACTCAACATCCTCCCCTTCTTTCCGCCGGACCAGCACTTTGTCCGCGTGGATGTGCCGTCCCAACATCCATTCTGCCTTGCAGTCTTTAAAATGCTGAGAGGCCTTGGGGGAGCATGCCAGGTACCTGTGGGCGCGTGGAACCTGAAGGTGGGTCCACACAAAGTCATTGTACCAGCGCTCCCGGCACACTTCCACCTCATACAGCAACTCCTTGGACAAGTATGGATACTCCCATCCGTACTCAGCAGCAACCTTCTGGCCAAATAGGCGTTGTAGTCTCGCCAGAGGAGGCATAGTGGCTCTGTCCCCTTCGCCAGGTAAAACTATTGAGTCCGGGTGGCGAGGGACCTTGATCACATCTGGTCTGGGCATAGGTGCCCGCAACAACAGTCTATTCTCCCCGGCATTAGGTGCAGGTGGCCCCGGGAAAGCAAGAGTAGGCTGGGGACGGGACCCCTCCTCAGGCGCTGGTGCCTCCACCCGGGGTGTACTATCCCCTGTAGACATGGGTGGGTCTCTGGTTCCACGGGATGAGGCGAGAGGTACTTTGTCCCAGCCCTTCTGAGCAAACAGTTCGTCTATGGCGACATCCTCTCCCAAATCGGAGAGCGACTCTAGGTCGGAGGTGTCACACTCCTCCGCGGGCAGGTAGCCTGTAATGGAGACTGAATTGCTACCTCCCACGGACACACAGGGTTGTGGATCCCCAACACCTCCGCCCACACACCAAGTCCCTCCACCTGGCTTACCTCTGCCTTTTCTAGAGGCAGGACGTCCGGAACTCTTCTCATCGGATTCATCCAGGCCGGGCGTAGGCAGGCGAGATGGTCCACCGCAACCGCTGGACGGGGCTACCATACCGGTCTTTCTCTTTGGCGGTGGACGCTGTGAGACAGTGGTGACCGAGTCAGCATCCTCAGATTTCTCCGGTTGAGTAGTCACGACCTCCTCCGTGGTCGCTGCAGTGCGCGCAGGGATGGCTGTCAAAGCAGTGACTCCTCCTCTCTGAGTGGTGCTGCCTGCAACACGGCCGGGGTAAATGGTTCTCGGCTTCTCAACCGCTGGATCTACTTCAAATAGAAACTCCCCACAGGCCTCGCATCGCCCGAATGGCTTCAGATCACACATCAGTCCCGAGCAGCCGGGACAAATCACACCCAGGGCCTCAACGTCCATGCATGAATACAGGGCGAATCGTCCCCTTGCCTTTAGCCGAATCCCTGTATCGGTCACCGGAGCAGCAGCAGTCAAAGACGTGGTAGAAGGATGAAATGGAACCCACGCTGTTTGTCCGAACATGGTGACTTGCTGTTGGTCCATCACGCACTGCAAAGTTTTGCGCCAACGTCCCACGTGTAGTCCTTCACATGTATTGGACTCCTCCCCTTTGCTCCAGTTCACAGGCTTTTCTTCTTTCTGAATCACGCCCACGAACTAAGCGGTGGGGGTGTGCCTGGTGGCGCAGTGCAAATAGAAGCCCCCACGTGTAGTCCTTCACACGGCTGAGCTTTCCCCTTTCCTCGCTCTTCTGCGTGGGCCTTTCCCTTCACTGGGTCATGTCCACGACTTCAAGCAGGGATGCACTTTTGACCAATAAATTGGCCCACCTACTCGGAACTCCTCCCGGCAAACACGTTCAATTCCGTAGTAACACAAACACCATTCCGGACCCATGCCCCCACGTGTAGCGGCCTCCACTCTCCCCTCTATCTCATCAGCTTGTCTCTCTCTTGTCTAGGGGTACCTTATTAAAGTCCAACACTCCTTTATTCTTCTCAATGCAAAAGTGAACACAATCAGTTGAACCCCTTAGAGAACAGAACAGACAAGGAGGTGTGGATGCGAGTAGGCCCAGACACAATGAACTCTCCACTTTCCTTCCTGAAAGTGGGTTGCAGTCTCCCAGCGAAGGGGGATTTCCTTCCAGGCGGTCTCCAATGGAAGGGGCTCACCCGTCACCGGCAAAATGCTTCAAGCAAGTGTCTCCCACCGGTCCATTACGCCCTCCGGATTCGGGTACCCTCTCCCAGGGTCCCCTAGGATCTCCTTCCCTCGCGGAACTCAGTGTTGGGCACTGAGCTCCAGACCTCCATCCGAGTACCTCACCCCAGGCTAAAGGTGCCTGGGATGGAACACAACCTCCGAACGTCCTCTAGGCCTAGGCCGCCTAGAGGACCGACACGAACCACACGCCCACAGGCTGAAGGTGCCTGGGACTCGACCCCGTGACAAAGATGGCCGGCCCCTTTATACCCTCTCCCAGCAAGCACGGCGGGTTCCCCGCCCCACCATACCGCTGCTGAGGGAGGACAAAAAGGGAGCACAGCACACAGCAATGGTTCAACCCCAGCCCAAGGCGACAGCACCACCCATGGGGCTGCAGGGAACTGCACATCACTGGTGTCTCTGCCAGTTTTAAATACACAAAAAGTGTATACCAGCTACACAGGTATACTTCAATATCTATATTATAAGTGAAATTGTATCTAGGATTTGTTTTTCAATGGAGTAGGGAAGGGTGAGAACCCAATTTATGTTTTTATTCCTGTGTCTCTATTAGGGAGAATTACTTTTGCTTCCTGGCCAAAGTATGCCACAAAGATAGGAAATGACAAGATATCTTTCATATGGAGACAGAGACAGAAAGCAAAGCACATTTATTTAGTAGAGTTGGGAGGGGTTAAACATCTTTAATGGTTTTGGTTGTCCTTTATATCTTCCTATCCCGGCGAAACCTGTATCCTTTATTTATTTTACTGGTGTTACAGGGACACATGAAAAGGGGAGATCTACCTGGCTCATACCCTGTCTTCTGGAAACTAACAGTTTTGGCAGGATTTAGGTTCATGCTAGGGATTATACAGTGAGTAACATAATTATTTCAATATGCTGAGTGGGAGAAGGCCCTAAAATATCTCTGTAATCCTAGGGTACATAAAGCATATTGAGATCTCTTTGGTGTCTTGGCAGTATAATAGGGATGGAGAAGGCTCAATTGACTATACCACAAGTAGAAGGGTATTAAGGTGTATGTCAGCCACAATTTAATATTTTAGCTTTTGATAAAGAAGAGAATGGTTAGAACTTTTCAGGTTTTTATTTCTGTCTATGACTCTACTGACAAGACTCACCCTCACAAAGTTGTCCAGTAGGGATGAGCTCGGTGTTCGAGTCGAACATAGGCGAACAACGAACGATTTGGGCCGTTCGCGCCAAATTCGAGTGACGTGAACGGCCCACAATACACTGCGCCATCGCAGTGTAATCCCGGCGCTGTGATTCGCCAAGCATGCACTGTGACCCTGCATGCTTGGCCAATCACAGCGCCGGCAGCGAGGAGAGCAATGATTGGCCACAGGCAGGATGCCTGTGGCCAATTATAGCTGAGGGGGTTTAGTACACGCCCCACACTATAAAAGGCCGCCAGCGCGGCGGCCTCGTGTAGTGTGTTCCGGAGCAGGGAAAGTGAAGGATAGGCACGGACAGTGTCAAATCTTGTCAAATCTATTCTTTGCTAAACCTTGTGTGTAGGGACAGAGAAGGATAGGCAGGGAGAGTGTCAGTGTCATATTCTTTGCTAAACCTTGTGTGTAGGGAGAGAGAAGGATAGGCAGGGAGAGTGTCAGTGTCATATACTTTGATAAACCTTGTGTGCAGGGAGAGAGAAGAATAGGCAGGGGACAGTGTCAGTGTCATTGTTGCTAAGCCTCCTGCACATTATACACCTGAAGTTAGCCCGTATTGCTGCTTTTTCCTAGTGTGTTACACCAACAGGATTTTGCGGCACTTACAGCGGGCGGAGTGTGCCTCCTGACCATATTACACCTTAACTTAGCCTGTATTGCTGCTTTTTCCTGGTGTGTTACACCAACAGGATTTTGCGGCACTTACAGCGGGTAGAGTGTGCCTCCTGACCATATTACACCTGAACTTAGCCTGTATTGCTGCTTTTTCCTGGTGTGTTACACCAACAGGATTTTGTGGCACTTACAGCGGGCGGAGTGTGCCTCCTGACCATATTACACCTTAACTTAGCCTGTATTGCTGCTTTTTCCTGGTGTGTTACACCAATAGGATTTTGCGGCACTTACAGCGGGCGGAGTGTGCCTCCTGACCATATTACACCTTAACTTAGCCTGTATTGCTGCTTTTCCCATTTCCCTGCAGGCCATTAGAATGTCTGGAAGGCAAACAAGGAGAGGCAGACAGTCAGGAGCCAATAAAAGAGGGCAAGCAGGCTCTGTGTCTAGAGACAACAGTGCTGGTCGTGGACGCGGTGCATTGCCATCAGCACGTGGCCATGGGACACGCTTGTCCTTCTTTTCAGCAGCTGGACGTGTTGAGCCGCATCATGCCGAAGACTTGGTAGAGTGGATGACCAAGCCCTCCTCATCCTCCTCATCCTCTCTCACCCAGGCTCAGGGTACTGGCAAAGCAGCTGCCAAAGCGTCCTCTTCCCTGGTATCAATGTCATCATCAGTCACTCCTTCCCTAGACCAACCATGTCCTCCTGAGGAGTCCCCCGAACTGTTTGAGCACAGTGTTGGGTACATGCTCCAGGAAGATGCCCAGCGTTTTGAAGGGTCTGATGATGATACCCAGCTAGAGGAAGGCAGTAGTGTGAGAGCAGAGAGAGGGGATGCTCAAGAAGGACACCAATCTGGCAGTCATGTTCCAGCAGCTGCAGCATACTGCCAGATTGGCTCCAGTGATGAGGAGGGAGGGGATGATGAGGTCACTGACTCCACGTGGGTGCCTAATAGGAGAGAGGAGGAGGAGGAGGAGGAGGCACATCTCCAATGAGGCAGGATGCCCTCGGGGGGCTAGCGTAAGGGCAGCACACCGACGGAATCACACCGCAGAGCTCCGCCTGTGCAGGGCGCTGCCTCTGCCCGTTATTCAAAAAGTTCTTTGGTGTGGGCCTTTTTTGAGTCGAGTGCATCAGATCGCACAGCTGCTGTTTGCAACATATGTCTCAAGCGTATATCGCGTGGCCAAAACATCACCCGCTTGGGCACCACATGCTTGACCAGACATATGTTGACCTGCCATGCAGCTCGTTGGCAAGCCTACCTTAAAGACCCACACCAAAGAACAAAGCTGACCTCTTCTTGCACCGCATCAGCTGGGATCTCCAACCCCACTATACCTTCAGTCCTCTCTGAAACCTGCTCTGAGAGGAATGAAGGTGTAGAATTAGGTGTGTCACAGCCAAGTACTTGCGGGCACTCTGCTAGCAGTACACCGACGTCCGATTCTAGCAGGCAAATTTCCCTGCCCCAGCTGCTGGACCATCGAAAGAAGTTCACTCCCAGCCATCCACATGCCCAGCGGTTGAATGCTAGCTTGGCTAAATTGCTAGCGCTTCAACTGCTGCCTTTTCAGTTGGTAGACTCGGCCCCCTTCCGTGAGTTTGTGCAATGTGCGGTTCCTCAGTGGCAGGTTCCCAAACGCCACTTTTTCTCACGGAAGGCGATTCCGGCTCTCTACCGGCATGTGGAAGGCAATGTCTTGGCCTTGCTGGACAGGGCGGTCAGCGGTAAGGTGCATATTACCGCTGACTCATGGTCCAGCAGGCATGGACAGGGACGTTACCTTTCTTTCACGGCCCATTGGGTCACTCTTTTGGCAGCTGGGAAGGATGCAGGACAAGGTGCAGTAGTGTTGGAGGTTGTTCCACCGCCACGCCTCCAAAATGCTACTACTGGTTGTGACACACCTCTCTCCTCCACCCCCTCCTATTCTTCTTCCTCCACGGCCTCTTCCTGTGCTTTGTCCTCGGAACCAGCAGTGCTCCGTAGGCGTTCAAGGGGATACGCAAGTACGCAGGCAAAAAGATGCCATGCCGTGCTTGCGCTGGTGTGTTTGGGGGACAGGAGCCACACTGGGGCAGAGGCTCTGTCTGCTCTGCAGGGGCAGGCCGAGAGGTGGTTGACGCCACTCCAGCTTAAGCCAGGAATGGTAGTTTGCGACAATGGCACCAACCTCCTCTCCGCTCTCCGACAGGGACAACTGACCCATGTGCCCTGTGTGGCTCACGTCCTTAACCTGGTGGTGCAGCGGTTCTTGGGCAGGTACCCGGGCTTACAGGATGTCCTGAGGCAGGCCAGGAAAGTCTGTGTGCATTTCCGCAGATCTTATAATGCCAGTGCTCGCCTGGCTGAGCTGCAAAAGGAGTTGAACCTGCCCAAGAACCGCCTTATATGTGACATGCCCACCAGGTGGAACTCAACGTTGGCCATGCTGCAGCGGCTGCACACGCAGCAGAGGGCCATCAATGAGTACCTGTGCGACTATGGCACCAGGACAGGGTCAGGGGAGCTCGGGTTTTTTTCACGATCAGGGATGCATGCACTGTCCTGGCACCATTTGAGGAGGCCACGAGGATGGTGAGCAGTGACAGTGCATGTATCAGTGACACTGTACCTCTTGTCCACCTGTTGGAACATACGCTGCGTGGAATAATGGACAGGGCACTTGAGGCAGAACAGAGGCAGGAAGAGGAGGACTTCCTTGCCTCTCAAGGCCCCCTTTACCCAGACAGTGTTCCTTCTGTCCCACCCATCGCACAGGAAGAAGAGGAGGAGGAGGAGGAGGATTGTGTCAGCATGGAGGTGGAGCCTGGCACTCAGCATCATCAACAGCAGTCTTTTAGGGATGATTTACAGTCCCAAGAAACCAGTGGACATGTACGTGGCTGGGAGGAGGTGGCGGCGGATCATGTCGTCCTTAGTGACCCAGAGGACTCCGGACCGAATGCCTCAGCTAACCTACGCTGCATGGCCTCCCTGATCCTGCAAAGTCTGCGGAAGGATCCTCGTATTCTTCGGATCAAGGAGAGGGACCATTACTGGCTGGCCACTCTCCTTGATCCACGGTACAAGGGTAAGGTTGCGGACCTTATCTTACCATCGCAGAGGGAGCAGAGGATGAGACAACTCCGGGAGGCCTTGCAGAAAGGTCTGTGCAATGCGTTCCCAGAGACTGGGAGGTTACAAACTCCTGGTCCTGGACAACGAGTTGCTGAGGCTTCGGTCAGTCAAAGAAGGAGCGGTGGGGAAGGTGGACGTCTGACCGATGCGTTCAGACAATTCTTTAGTCCGCAGCCCCAAGGTATGATCGGTTCCAGCAACCATCGCCAGCGTCTGATATACATGGTGCAGGAATACCTAGGGGCAAGGTCAGACTTGGACACCTTCCCCACCGAAAATCCTCTGGCTTACTGGGTCTTGAGGATGGCCAGTAAGCAATTGAGCTACTGGCCTGTCCTGCATCCAGCGTTCTTTCAGAACGCACATTCAGTGCTGCTGGAGGATTTGTCACAGATCACAGGGTGCGCCTGTCCACCGACTCTGTTGATCGACTGACCTTCATAAAGATGAACCAGTCTTGGATCACCACCAGCTACCAAACACCTGAAGCTGATATAACAGACTAATTTATTTTCAAATGTCACATCCCTTCAAGACTGATGCTGATGCTGAGAGACTGTCCTGTTATGTTGACTGACTATCCTCCTCCTCCTCAATGATCCGATTGATGATGATAGCTTGGAAGAACATTTTTGTTTCTGGGTGCCGCCACCAGTGGCTAAGGCCCAATTTTTCAGCCCCTGTTTAACAGGGGCGTGTTATTACAATTTGTTATGCAATGCTTTGCAGCAGGGCTCATTCCTGCACTCCAACTAGAGTATCTGAGAGTGGTTGCAGTGTCATGGCACCAGCACCAGTGGCTAAGGCCCAATTTTTCAGCCCCTGTTTAACAGGGGCGTGTTATTACAATTTTTATGCAATGCTTTGCAGCAGGGTTCATTCCTGCACTCCAACTAGAGTATCTGAGAGTGGTTGCAGTGTCGTGGCACCAGCACCAGTGGCTAAGGCCCAATTTTTCAGGCCCTGTTTAACAGGGGCGTGTAATTACAATTTGTGATGCAATACTTTGCAACAGGGCTCATTGCTGTGCTCCAAGTACAGTATCTGTGAGGGGTTGCAGTGTTGTGGCACCAGTGCCTAAGGCCCAATTTTTATGCCCCTGTTTAACAGGGGCATGTAATTAAAACATTTTATGCAATGCTTTGCAGCAGGGCTCATTCCTGCACTCCAACTAGAGTATCTGGGAGAGGTTGCAGTGTCGTGGCACCAGCACCAGTGGCTAAGGCCCAATTTTTCTGCCCCTGTTTAACAGGGGCATGCAATTACAATTCTTGATCTAATAATTCACAGCAGGGCCCATTTCTGCGCCCACCAAGACTAACTGTGAGGCCTTACAGTGTTGTGTCATCACCACCACCACCACCACCACCAAAGGCCCAATTTTTCAGCCCCTGTTCAACAGGGGCATGCAATTACAATTCTTGATCTAATAATTCACAGCAGGGCCCATTCATGCGCCCACCAAGAGTAACTGTGAGGGCTCACAGTGTTGTGGCAACACCAACATGTAAGGGGCAAATTTCAGCTTAGTATATACGGCAGGCCCCTACTTTCAAACATCCAACTTACAAACGATTCCTCCTTGCAAACGGAAGGATACAACAGGAAGTGAGAGGAAATCTACCCCTAGGAAGACAAATTCTCTCCTGTAAGAGTTAATATGGGAAAAAAAGTGTCTCCTCTCCATTGATGCTTTATCACCAATTCTTGTTTCAATAAAAACCCCAAATTTTCAAAAAACATTTGTCATTAGGACGGAAAGTGAGGTGAACTGTTCTGAACAGGTGCACACTGCACAGACAGCAAAACAAATGTTACAGGGGTGATAACCCTTCCCTATGTTTTCCAAAAAGCTTAAAAATAGATTTTTTGGCTGGAGCTACACTTAAACAATGTACCTGTTCAAAATTACAAACAGATTCTACATAAGAACAAACCTACAGTCCCTGTCTTGTATGCACCGCCTGTATACGGCTGTTCAGAGTATATAGGGCCTTTTTTATTTTGTGTGCGGGGTTCCCCTTAATATCCATACAAGACCCAAAGGGGCTGGTAATGGGCTGGGGTAGGGGGTGGGGGGGTGTGATGGGGTAGCTATGCCATTTTTCTTAAAGATTTTCATCCATATTACCGGGACCAGACATTACATTAAAGCCGCAAGCAGTTTTAAATGGCTTTTTTTCCTTTAGAAATTTAATTTTGTGCAGGGACAGTTCTAAACACGGGAAACACGTGGCACTTCACAGGCATACTTTAGACACCCCCCAAGTACGATATTTAAAGGAATATTTGACTTTTTTTTCTCTTTATGCATCATTAACCACTTAAGCCCCGGACCATTTGGTAGCTAAAGGACCAGAGGTGATTTCAGAATTTTGCACTGCGCTGCTTTAACTGTAAATTGTGCGGACATGCAATGTTGTACCCAAACGAAATTTGCGTCCTTTTCTTCCCACAAATAGAGCTTTCTTTTAATGGTATTTGATTGCCTCTGCGATTTTTATTTTTTGCGATATAAATGGAAAAAGACCGAAAATTTTGAAAAAAAATGATATTTTCTACTTTTTGTTATAAGAAAAATCGAATAAACTCAATTTTAGTCATACATTTAGGCCAAAATGTATTCAGCCACATGTCTTTAGTAAAAAAAATGTCAATAAGTGTTCATTTATTGGTTTGCGCAAAAGTTATAGCGTTTACAAACTAGGGTACATTTTCTGGAATTTACACAGCTTTAAATTTATGACTGCCTATCTCATTTCTTGAGGTGCTAAAATGGCAGGGCAGTACAAAACCCCCCCAAATGACCCCATTTTGGAAAGTAGACACCCCAAGGAAATTGCTGAGAGGCATGTTGAGCCCATTGAATATTTTTTTTTTTTGTCCCAAGTGATTGAATAATGACAAAAAAATAAAAAAATTACAAAAAGTTGTCACTAAATGATATATTGCTCACACATGCCATGGTTATATGTGGAATTGCACCCCAAAATACATTCTGCTGCTTCTCCTGAGTACGGGGATATCACATGTGTGGGACTTTTTAGGAGCCTAGCCACGTACGGGACCCCGAAAACCAATCACCGCCTTCAGGATTTCTAGGCACAAATTTTTGATTTGACTCCTCACTACCTATCACAGTTTCGAAGGCCATAAAATGCCAAAATAGCACAAAACCCCCCCAAATGACCCCATTTTGGAAAGTAGACACCCCAATCTGTTTGCTGAGAGGCATGGTGAGTATTTTACAGCTCTCATTTGTTTTTGAAAATGAAGAAAGACTTTTTTTTTTCTTTTTTTTTTCAATTTTCAAAACTTTGTGACAAAAAGCGAGATCTGCAAAATACTCACAATACCTCTCAGCAAATAGCTTGGGGTGTCTACTTTCCAAAATGGGGTCATTTGGGGGGGTTTTGTGCCATCTGGGCATTCCATGGCCTCCGAAACTGTGATAGGCAGTGAGAAGTGAAATCAAAAATTTACACCCTTAGAAAGCCTGAAGGCGGTGATTGGTTTTTGGGGTCCCGTACGCGGCTAGGCTCCCAAAAAGTCTCACACATGTGGTATCCCCGTACTCAGGAGAAGCAACAGAATGTATTTTGGGGTGTAATTCCACATATGCCCATGCCATGTTTGAGCAATATATCATTTAGTGACAACTTTGTGCAAAAAAATAAAAAAAAATAAAAAATTGTCTTGTTTCTGCAACTTGTGTCAACATATAAAATATTCCATGGACTCGACATGCCTCTCAGTATATAGCTTGGGGTGTCTACTTTCCAAAATGGTGTCATTTGGGGGGGTTTTGAACTGTTCTGGCATTTTATACACAACATTAGGAAGCTTACATCCACTCTTCTAACCACTTGAAGACAAAGCCCTTTTTGACACTTTTTATTTACATGAAAACATATTTTTTTTTGCAGGAAAATTATGTTGAACCCCCAAACATTATATATATTTTTAAAGCAAAGGCCCTACAGAATAAAATGGTGGGTGTTGCATTTTTTTTTCCTACACAGTATTTGCGCAGCGATTTTTCAAACGCATTTTTCGGGGAAAAAATACACTTTTTTAAATTTTAATGCACTAAAACACACTATATTGCCCAAATGTTTGATGAAATAAAAAAGATGATCTTAGGCCGAGTACATAGATACCAAACACGACATGCTTTAAAATTTCGCACAAACGCGCATTGGCGACAAACTACATACATTTTTAAAAGCCTTTAAAAGCCTTTACAGGTTACCCCGTTAGATTTACAGAGGAGGTCTACTGCTAAAATTACTGCTCTCGATCTGACCTTCGCGGTGATACCTCACATGCATGGTGCAATTGCTGTTTACATATGACGCCAGACCGAGGCTTGCGTTCGCCATTGGGCAAGAGCAGGGCAGGACAGGGGTGCTTTTTTTTTTTTTTTTTTTTTTTTTATTATTAATTTTGCTTTTTTATTTTATTTTTAAATTGTTCCTTCCATATTTTTTTTTTATCATTTTTTATTGTTATCTCAGGGAATGTAAATATCCCCTATGATAGCAATAGGTAGTGACAGGTACTCTTTTTTTGAAAAAACTGGGGTCTAGACCCTAGATCTTTCCTCTGCCCTCAAAGCATCTGACCACACCAAGATCAGTGTGATAAAATGCTTTCCCAATTTCCCAATGGCGCTTTTTATATCCGGGGGGGGACATTCCCTCCCACTGCTTGTAAAAGCAGTGCAGAGGCTAATTAGCCACTAGGATTGCTTTTACATGAAAGCCGGCCGCTGGCTGAAAAGAATGATACCAAGATGATACCTAAACCCGCAGGCATCAATCTGGTATAACCATTCAAAGTCCAGCAACATACCAGTACGTTGCTGGTCCTTGTTGGACATGTATTGTAATCTTTTTTTTTCATGCAGCCAGGTGGCTGAACGAAAAAAGAGATTGATCGGTGGGTATGCCCACCATTAGAATACCGCCCTTCATCCACCCACTTCTAATGATGGGCATACATGCACCATTTATGCCGAAGAATGGGGGCATCCTCCCGCAAAAAAGTTATGCCGCACACACATGGTCGGACTTTTCCACGGGCAAGCCTCTGTCGGAATTTCGACCGTATGTACGCGGCATTAGGAGCAAAATCACTCCTCCACCCCTGCTGCCCCAATGCTTCGGCATATTTGCTTTTTTTTTTAACTGTGGTGGTGAAATCACCTCCTACAGCACTGGAGTCGCAGGGATCAGGCCTGTCTCTGCGAACGCTGCAGTTATGTGTGTTGTGTTTTGTAAGTGACAGTGATCGATCGATACTGCACTTGGGTGACCTGGGCTGGACGGAGGGGCAAAACACAGGTGCTAGCAGGTATCTGGGCTGATCCCGCTAACACTGCGTTTTTGGGAACCCTAAACTGCTGGGGACGCTAGTATAGATCTGATCAGATCAGATATTAATCTGTTCAGATACTATACCACTAAGGGAGGTGTATGCTTCACGCGTGGGTGTTAGCGTTACTGGCACTAACCTGACGCTGCCTGGGGTGTGACGCAGACCCTCTCTGACGCTAAAACCTAATTGATATCACCCGCCGGGCGATCAGGGGGTTAAACCTTTATTGGGTTATATACGGCGGGTGCCCTGACACTATAAAAAGCAAACTAACTAACCAGCGTCACCCGTAACACTTATATGATGATCACTGGTGAAAGGGTTAACTAGGGGCAATTAGGGGGTTAAAACCTTTATTAGATAATATATGGGGGTACCTGACGCTATAAAAACCTGCGGCGAACCTAAAAAAAAATACTGGCTACCGATCTGCATCACCGACGCTAAGACAGCGATCAGAAAAATGATCGCTTAGCGACAGTGGTGATAGGGGGTGAAAGGGTTACCTGGGGGGCGATCAAGGGGGTTAAACCTTTATTAGATAATTTATGGGGGTACCTGACGCTATAAAAACCTGCGGCGAACCTAAAAAAAAAAATACTGGCTACTGATCTGCATCACCGACGCTAAGACAGCGATCAGAAAAATTATCGCTTAGCGACAGTGGTGATAGGGGGTGAAAGGGTTACCTGGGGGGTGATCAAGGGGGTTAAACCTTTATTAGATAATTTATGGGGGTACCTGACGCTATAAAAACCTGCGGCGAAGCTAAAAAAAATTACTGGCTACCGATCTGCATCACCGACGCTAAGACAGCGATCAGAAAAATGATCGCTTAGCGACGGCGGTGCTAGGGGGTGAAAGGGTTATCTGGGGGTGATCAAGGGGTTAAACCTTTATTAGGGGGGGTTAGGGGGCTACACTGGACCTAAAACTAAATGTAGTGACACTTTTACAGTCACAAATGTCACTGATTGCAGTGATCAGTAAATAAATGGTCACTGCAATAAGTGACACTGTGACTGGGGGGCTGGGGGGTGAACTGGGGGGGCGATTTATGTGCCCATGTGTGCTGGTGTTAGTGTAGTGTTTGTGCACTGACCTGTGTGTCTTCTCTTGTACAGCGCTCGGTATATGTGAGCGCCGCACAGGAGATGACATCACTTCCTCCTGCTTTCTCTGTCTGTGTAAACATTACACAGACAGAGGGGGCATTTCTATTCGCCGGGAGCGATCGCAGGGGGGTGGCCGGAATCGAACGGCCGTCCCCTCATGTCGGATCGCTCCCCAACGAATTCCGACCACTCACTGTACAGAAGGGGGGTCCGATTGGACCCCCCAACTGTACAAAGGCAATCACGTACACTGTACGTGATTGTGCCTGTCGGTGCCATTGTGCCGACGTATATATACAGTGAGCGGTCGTTAAGTGGTTAAAATGACTGCTCCCGAAAAACGGCCGTTTTTAAAACTTCTTTTTGCATTGATACATGTCCCCTGGTGCAGAACCCGGGTTCCCAAACCCTTTTTAGGACAATAACATGCATAATAGTCGTTATAATTAGCACTTTAGATTTCGAACATTCGCATCCATTGTATTTAATAGGTTTCTAAAGTTCATGCGAACTTTCGGTCCGTTCGCGGGTTCTGGTGCGAACCGAACCCGGGGGTGTTCGGCTCATCACTATTGTCCAGGTGACCATTGTCACTGGGACAGAAGGTGATGAAAAGTCCAAAATATTACACTGGTCACCAAAACAGGAGGTAAGGGTAAATCGTTCAATGAGAACCCTTGTTTCTGTGACAACGGTTTAAAAGGGAGATTTTGCTCACTTTGGAGGGATTTCCTCTCACTTGTTTAAATCTCCAGGAGAGGAAGTGAGGGTAAAATCTGCACAGTGGAGCAAAGACATTCCCAGTTCTATTCTAGTGAAAAAATGTTGGCAAGAGATACACTTTAACTGCTTGACGACTGGCTCACGCCGATATACGTCAGCAGAATGGCATGTACAGGCAGATTAACGTACCTGTACGTCGCCTTTAAGAAGCGGCATTGTGGGCGCCCACCACGAGCTCCGTGAGTCCGACGGCGGGTCCTGTGGACTCGATGTTCGTGGGGATACCCGTGATCATTTCACGGAGAGGAAGAACGGGGAAATGCTGATGTAAACAAGCATTTCCCCATTCTTCCTAGTGACAGGACACTGATCACAGCTCCCTGTATTCAGGAGCGGGGATCAGTGTCGTGTCACACATAGCTCATCCCCCCTACAGTTAGAACACATCTCTAGGACACACTTAACCCCTTCAGCGCTCCCCATCCTGGTTAACGCCTTCACTGACAGTCACATTTACACAGTAATAGGTGCATATTTACAGTAGTGTACTGATCGCTGTGTAAATGTGAATGGTCCCAAAATAGCACCAAAAGTGTCCGATGTGTCCGCCATAATGTCGCAGTCACGATAAAAATCGCTGATCGCCGCCATTACTAGTAAAAAATTTAATTATTAATAAAAATGACATAAAACCATCCCCTGTTTTGTAGACGCTATAACTTTTGCGCAAACCAATCGCTTATTGCGATTTTTTTACCAAAAATATGTAGAAGAATACGTATCGGCCTAAACTGAGGACAAAAAGTTTTTTATATATATTTTTTGGGGATATTTATTATAGCAAAAAGTAAAAAATATAGCTTTTTTTTCAAAATTGTCGCTCTTTTTTTGTTTAACACAAAAAATTAAAAACGCAGAGGTGATCAAATACCACCAAAAGAAAACTCTATTTGTGGGAGAAAAAGTTAAAGCCATGCAGTGCCGAATTGCAAAAAGTGCTCTGGTCTTTGGCCAGCCAAATAGTCCGGGGCCTAAGTGGTTAATCATCTCTCAGGTACAATGACCGTTTATTTTTATTTTTTTGCTTCACAATAATCCTATTTTCAAAGGGTTAATAACAGTTAACAAAAAATTCTTATTATAAAACTTGCTTTTGATGTTTCCAAAAATTATAAGAAACCAATTAGTAATTCAAACCACCAGAATCTGACCAAAACTGAAGTAAAGTCCACTGTCGGACTCACTGTTAAACTGTTCTTTAAAGACTGCAAGACTTCCTAAGAGTGAAATAAAAGATACTATTAACCACCTTTAATGTTCTTATGCAATAATATTTTAAAGCTCAACTCTGGGACACTTTAAAATTATCCATTGCAGTGGGGCTGCATGTGCACAACAAGTGTTAATTGCTCTTTCTCCTATCTACTTCAGGTGTGCCATCCTGGAAGGTTCCTAGAAACAACGTTACTGGTAAGTAACGTAGGTCTTTTTCTATTATCATCTTCCAGGATGGCACACTTGAAGTAGGTCTGCTGTCCTGGAAGGTTCCTAGAAACAACGTTACTGGTATGTAACGTAGGTCTTTTTCTATTATCATCTTCCAGGATGGCACACTTGAAGTAGGTCTGCTGTCCTGGAAGGTTCCTAGAAACAACGTTACTGGTATGTAACGTAGGTCTTTTTTTAGGTCTATAGGGAACAGAAAAGAAGATCTACTTACCCAGTCCTCTGTGCTACTAGGCTGGTCCCTGCATGGCGCATAGCCTTGAGCCACTGAGGGACAGTCTACCACTGGACTAACTCTACTGAGGAGATTTCTTGTTTTTGTTGTTGTCTGTGGCCCTATTGGAGAGATTTGCCATCTCTTTCTGTTTCTCTGACTCAAAGTTAATGGAGCAGGAAATGAGAGGAAATTACTCTAATAGGGAAATGGACAGAAATAAAATAAAAATATCTAAAAGAGATTCTTATCCTTTACCACTCAACCCAAGAAATGTTCGGTTGGTCGCAGGCAGGCTGGTTTGTAAGTTGAGCTTGTAAATACTTTATTTGACATGCGTTTGCCCTTCCAGTGCTCATTGCTGTGAAGACCAGTTATAGGTGGGGCAGTGAATTTTTTTGTATTGTTGACATATTGGTCAGGCAACGCACTGACACCTTTGCTGCCATTGTGCAATGTGCTGGGTGTCTAGTGTGTTCCTGCGCCTTTAAGGAGGGTTGGGCTCCCTCCAGTCATCTGCCCTTCATCTATCCATCAGAATACATGTGCTCCCACTGTGGAAACTCTTCAAATTTAGAGTTAGGGTCTGCAGGATACAGGGTGCCTTGGTGGGGCCTGCAGCTTACGCATGTATTTGAAAATGTGTGCAACTAAACCCCTGTTTTTAACGCATACTGTTAGACAGGTTAATTTGGTTGGTCGCAGGCTGGTTGGTAAGTTGAGCTTGGAAATTCTTTGGTTTTATTTGTCAAGAAATGTTATGCCTGGATTTAGGCTGTCCTTACTCACCAGATGCTGTCCTTGGTGAGGGTAGTATTAGTTTTCCCGTCTTCATCCAAGTAGACATCGGTTTGTAGATTAGCATCATTGTCATGAGCAGAGAAATAATTGGTGACAAGTCGTGCAGGAATTCCAAGACATCGCAGAACTGTGGAAACAAAAATGTACTAATAAATTTAATATTTCGATGTATGACATTAATATGCATACAAGGCTCTCAATTAAATCAGTCACAATGCTTACGTTTACAAAAAAATGCTAATTTCAATTTAATATATTGTACTTTAAAGTAAGTTTCTGCACTATATATAATACACTCCAACTTAAAACTACAGAGCTTCACAATCATATTCTGACCATAAAGAAAAGTTTAGGCAAAAAGAGCTATTAAAAGCTGGTTTCTCCCTCAGGCCGACTGTGCTGTCAATCTTTTATTGGAGTACGTGCCAAAATGATAGGGAGCAGTGAATCTCATCTTATTAGATGCTTTGGCAGAAGAATATCTAAAAGGACTGAAATTAACAGTAATTCTGCTTCTTCTTTGGGTTGCCATTGATTCCAGCTTATATTTAGTTTGAGTTCTACTTTATATAAATCTACATTACATTTAATTAATACATATTTTTGTTTTATCTTTGACATACAGTTTATTTGTACAGGCGTACAGCGACACTTGTGCACAGTCTGTTTAATAAAAATGACTGAGGGGATTACTTTACTTTCAGTGTCTATAACTTTGAAACTGCAGGCAGCACACCTAATGCTTGACAAGTGATCTATTAGACAAATTGGAAAATAACAATGTATAGTTATATATTATTTGTGTTTTTATTGCAGTTAGTTTAAACTGAATACTGTGACTTTATTATATTCTTCTATGCTGCGTCACTTGGAAATAAAAAGCTCTGGTAGATCATTGGAGCTGGAACCTGAAGTTAAAGATAGATGATAGTATTATGTTTGAATTGGTGGCACTTTTGCATTGGTGTGATCCCCAGATACTTCCTCATCCCCGGAGGTATACATATCTGAGTGTTCCATTCATCCTCAATTAAAGGTCATTTGCTGTCAGTTGGAAAAAGACTGCTCAATCTAACAGCAATGATCTTATCGCCCCTTTCCTTGTTCCTCCAGGACACTTATTTCTGCTGTCAGTCTAGGACAGTGATGGCAAACCTTGGCACCCCAGATGTTTTAAAACTACATTTCCCATGATGCTCAACTATACTGCAGAGTGCATGAGCATCATGTAAAATGTAGTTCCAAAATGTCTGGGGTGCCAATGTTCGCCATCACTGGTCTAGGAGCTCAGATTACACTTTCAGCAATGCCCCCCACCTAGGGTGACCACGTGTCCCGGATTGCCCGGGGCAGTCCCCCATTTTGCAGGTCTGTCCCAGGTCCCGGGAACCTTAATTCCAGGACAATACAGTGTCCCGGAATGAAGCTGAAACAGCCACCCCCCCTCTCCCCTCTATCTGTTGCCCCCAAAAAAGGCCACTACATCGCTGCTTTACTCACTGACAGCACTTGTCCTAGCCGGGAATGTCTGGAGAGGCACAATCCCCGCCCCCTGCTTGTGATTGGAGAAATCATAAATCCAACCTTTCGTGTCTAATCACAGCAGGGCAGTGTAAAGCCAGTGTTGGAACAAGGTAAAACGAGTCTCGGCCAGTCAGGACAAGTGCTGTCAGTGAGTAAAGTGGCGATGCGGCTGCCTTTTTTGGGGGCGTGATCAGTTCTTCTGGGTAGAGCGCACATCCGCTGCCCCAGCTGTGCTGTGATTCATTACAGCACAAGCGGATTTTTGGGAAGGGGGTCCCTGAATGGCCGTTTGGAAATGTGGTCACCCTACCCCCACCTTGAAGATTGTACCAATCCCATGCCAACTCCTGTCAGCCATTGGCCCATCCTGCATAGACCCCTGGTCCAGGTTCTGTTCCATTCTACTTCATAGCTGGATACTGCCCCCCAAGTTCTGTCCATCCTCTCACCTCCCTCCAGAATCCCCTCCAACTTCCCTCCAGGGATGACAGACTGGTGCCCTTTTAGTTTTTGCACTTCAGCACAGCTTGTTGTGTCTTTAACCAGAGGCTGAAGGTTACTGTGTTGTAGTATATAGTATACCCACATGTTTCAGTACGGAGTGCATTCCATTATGCCCTTTAGTTTACAGCAGGTTCAATGTTCTCACTCTAGCCTAATTTCTCCTTGAGATATATTTTTTTTGTTTTGAATCCCACACTGTGAACTTTACACTCTGCTAAGGTAACACACTACTATATTGCTCTCACTTTCATGCATTTCCTTATTATAAGTGTAGCGGGTATGTACTTTTCTGAGTGTTAAATTCTGGTGAAGACATCAGTGATGTTTAGTTCCCTGCAGCTCAGCAGGTGGCGCTGTCATTTTGGGCCGGGGTTGAACCATCACTGCAGTGCCGTACCCTTTGTGACCTCTCGCAGCAGTTGTACGGCGGGGCAGAGAACCCCCTGTGCTTGCTGGGAGAGGGTATAATGGGGGCGGACATCTTCGCCACGAGGTCCGAGTCCCGGGCACCTTCAGCCTGAGGGCTGCTGTCCGCGGTAGGTGTCCAGGCGGCCTAGGCCTGGACACTTGGTGTTCGTGTTCCATCCCAGACACCTTCAATCTGGGGTGAGGTACTCAACCGGAGGCCTGGGACCCAGTACCTTCCACTGGGTAAAGGAAAAACGTACTGCTCAAAAGCTTGAGAATTCACCAAATGGCTGCTTCCGCCCGGTCACTCACACAGGTGCTGGCTCTGCACTGATGCATGGGAGAAAAAAGAAACCCTGGACTGCCGCACTCTGTATAGACAGTTAGTTATTTATTCCAAAATTTCAGGTAAAAAATCCAAATTCAAAATAAATCCATAAATCCAAAACAACAAATGCAGATAGTATGCATGCAGGGAAGGGTGTCTAACGCGTTTCACGTCACGAATTGACGCTTACTCATAGCTAGGGTATGTGGGTCCCGCAAGGGAGGGATTGTCCTAGGGTGCCCCGGGTGTTGGGCACCCGAATCCAGAGGCGCAAGGGACCGGAGGAGGGATTCAACCGAAGATCTGGTGCAGCATATTGCCAGTGCCGGGTGAACCTCTGGAGACCGCCCGGATGGATGTCTTTCCCGAACAGGGGCCAATTCATAGAGGAAGGTGGTTCATGTTCTATGACCGGTGGCAGCGGTTCAACTAGTCAACTCAGGTCAGTGGCAGAGACCTGCTATTAGGCCTGTGGCAGGGGCCTCAACAGTTCATCCAGTCGGTGGCAGCTACCAATCTCACGGTCGGTGGCAGAGACCGTGCGCCAAGCCTATTCGCTTGCAAAGGAATAGGAGAGTTCATTTGTGCCTGGGCCTACTCGTATCCACACCCCTGTCTGTCTGTTACTAAAGTTCAACTGATTATGTTCACCCTGGCAATGGAGAAATAAAAGAGTGTTGGACTTTTATTGGTGTGGGGCTCTATTACTGGCAGACACATCTCCACGGAACAAGTAGAGGCTTCGTATGCAGTGAACAGACCCGAAGGTAATTCAAGTGACTTTGCTCAACCCTCATGCACATACGAGGTGAGAGCTTGGCGTAGTGTTCCTGCACTCTCCTCTCCCAGCTACTCATAGACACCAGCCAAGTAAGCGATGAAGCAGAGAGGGAGAGTGAGGCCGCTACATATAAATTGGGAGGGAAATTATCTGCCAACTACCACAGCCTATTCCTGCATAATGAAGTGTCACCACTAGTTATTACTATTATTGCAAAATGCTATCTATCATCACTGTAGGAGGTTCATGGGGCACATATTTATTTGTAATAGCACATGTGCAATGCTCCCTAACCCCAGTGAATTCAGTGTCAAATATGTTTTATGGACAACATTCTATTTTTATTTTATTTATTCAATTACAACATAAATCTGTTTTTTCTTTTCTTTTTTTATGAACACATGCTAGCATGTATGTTCATTTATATGTCCTTATAGTTAAAGTGTATGTCATGGTACATTTTTTTTTTCTGTGTATACATTTACATATGTGTATTTTATAAATCATAGTCTCTATCATTTCCATATACTTTTTTTTATCTGAAGTACCTGGTCGATCCTGCCAGTCACCTTTCTTCCTTGTTCTAATCTGACCACACAAAGCACAAAACCTGATCTTTGCTAGTGTGGTCAGTTTTCATCTTTTGGCTGCACTGGACACACAGCATGCCTGTATTGGGTAGTCTGCTCAGCTCCTGACCAATCACAATCTACCTCTGGCATACACTCCCTCCCAATCACAGCATTCCTCTTAAACATGCCCCCGCTCATGCATAGACTGTATCTTGCCTTAGGCTCAACAGACTATGGAATATAGGCACAATGTCCTGAAACCCCCTACACTATCAGTAAGAAAAAAATGCTTGGTCACATGACAGAACTTCTTAATCTTGTAAAAAAGGTAAAAACGATTATTCCTGAAACTAAGCAAAATCAGTTAAGGCACCTGCATAGTTATAACTGCATTAAAAGTGTCTATAATATTTGTATGTTCACAACTACTTTAAAAACTTAGTATATTTAATTAATATTATTAGATATTCATATCTTATGTTTAATGTCATATTGTATTCATTCACACATTTTTTATATTTAGATATTGTTATTAATATTTTAATTGAACTAATTATTATTATTATTAATTTATTTTTACATACACCTTTGCACATGCCACTTTAAGATTGGTCAAATAATATTATTTTCCTTTTATTCTTTTTTTACAACCATTATTGCTCAGTTTTACCCCTGATGAAGAGGGTGATGTCAGGCCCCTGAACTGCATTGATTATTGTACTGAATTAATTTTTTTAATACATTTCATTTCAGACTCAAACTTCTGGGTTTGGTGCTCCAATCTTTGTTTCAGAATTTTATCAGCTTGTAATTTAAAAGCCATGGTTTGAAAGTTCACACATTACCACTGCTCTTTGTTTAGGTCTGAAGTACATAAAATAAATCTATATCATAAAAATATGTTTTCAGGAGGCATTTCAAGTAAAAATTAACTTAATTGATTTTACTTTAAATGCAAGTAAAATTATGTAACCAGATGACATTGCCCTCTTCACACTCAATTTTGCTTTCACCTTTTACTGCTATGTTGCACCATCCCCTCCAGTCAGCAGGGGGAGAGCTGTAGCCAGGAAAACCTATGGATTTCTATGCAGAACACTGAAGATCATGGGAATTGAAGTCCAGGGCAACAGTCATAGAATGAGACTCATAGACCCTTTACACTATAGTTCCCAGAGAACACTGAGGCAGAATGGGAGTGGTGAAATAGCTTTTACCAGACTGCTCTAAGAACTTTTTCCTCTTGATGCAGCAGGAGTCCATGTGGGCACATCTGCCTGAGTGCCCAAATACAGTATCTGCAGGAGACCAAACCAGTGGGTACTGGAGCCTGGGGCCTGAGAGTGGAGACACCAGGGGAAGTGCTGCGGGGACAATGGAGATCGCATCAATATAGTTGAAATCAAGGCGTCCTCTTACCCTCCTCTCTTGCACTTCTGATAACTGGAGTCATCTGTGCAAAGACAAGGGGTCCATTTTCTACAACGGTAATTTAACAGCTGCATCACTGGAACCGGTGAGAGGGCTGACTGCCCATTATTTGCATACTGATTAGTAGAAACTGAGTTGCTGGAAGCAGGACTCTTAGTACATAGCACTGATACTTCACCTATACTGCATGCTGGGTTATCAAGACTGCCGTTAAGTGCACCAATGTTTCTTAAAGGCCCCCCCTATTTCTACTTCTTCTATAAAGGGGTACCCCCATCCAGTTAGCTTAGGCCTAGTACAATTGCCATTAAGGCACCTTGGCAGCATAGTCCCCTGAACGCAATAAATTAAGCCATATTACTGACTGTTGCTGCACTTTGATACTGTTCACTGATCTGATTGCAAAAGAGTCTTCCCATGCCTGGTGCTTGCTACTGATCACACTGGATGCCAAATGGTGTTATTACTATAGCCAATGCATCTTTATGCTTTATTTCATGGTCATCTATATTGTGTGACAATATACAGTCGGGTCCATAAATATTGGGACATCGACACAATGCTATTATTTTTGGCTCTATACACCACCACAATGGATTTGAAATGAAACAAACAAGATGTACTTTAACTGCAGACTTTCAGCTTTAATTTGAGGGTATTTACATCCAAATCAGGTGAACGGTGTAGGAATTACAACAGTTTGTACACGTGCCTCACACTTTTTAAGGGACCAAAAGTAATGGGACAATTGGCTGCTTTAGCTGTTCCATGACCAGGTGTGTGTTATTCCCTCATTATCCCATTTACAAGGAGCAGATAAAAGGTCCAGAGTTCATTTCAAGGGTGCTATTTGCATTTGGAATCTGTTGCTGTCAACTCTCAATATGAGATCCAAAGAGCTGTCACTATTAGTGAAGCAAGCCATCATCAGGCTGAAAAAGCAAGACAAACCCATCAGAGAGATAGCAAAAATATTAGGTGTGGCCAAATCAACAGTTTGGAACATTCTTAAAAAGAAAGAACGCGGGGGCGTGGCCTAGACATGGCAGCGTGAGGACGCTTCTTTACAGGGCTCCCGGCCGGCGGCTTTCCCGCAGCACTTACACAGTATAATACCACACATTACCGGCACCCACATACCATCACAGACACCCGGAGCATCAGACGGTCACCCGCCCGCCTGAGAGACCTACATGGACCGTTACCTGCGCCCGCTCCAGCCGACGGCCTCCACACCAGCATCAGCCAAGATGGCGCCGGCCCGCAATACAGCGGAGGTCCCCAGTGAGACTAATCCCCCTCTACAGATGGCAGACGAGCACAACATGCCGCCCTTCTCACCACCCAGCGACCTCTCACCTTGTCTCCCCAGATCTCTGGAAGCCTCCCCTGATAGGGAAGACATACTGTGCAGTCCTCCTCTCACAGCTTCACCCTCGGCCCCCATCACATCCAGCGCTCTGTGTTTCAGCCCAGGGGATTTGGAGGAGCAGAGGCAACCACCCACGCATCAGAACACAGTGAGTACATTACACCATGTACAGCAATCACAGGGTCTCCCTCTCAATGCACCATCTGAACAAAGACTGTGGGCTTTTCTGCAACAGCTGCCCACAAGAAATGACATGGAGTCACTAGCTCAGAGAATAGAGTCTGCCATGAAGGGAGAGCTGCAAACTATCAGACAAGATGTTGCAGTGCTGGACTCTCTTGTCACTGTGGTAGAGCAGGACCAGGGTATAATATCTCAGTCCGTACAAACCCTGCAGACTTCCCAATCAGAGCTTACTGATCAAATCATACAGCTACACCTACTGCAAGATGATTTAGAGAATCGCAGCCGTAGGCAAAACATCAGGCTGAGGGGGGTGCCCGAAAGTGTCCCACAATCAGAGCTGCGTTCCACAGTGGCCAATGTCTTTAATCGCTACCTAGACCGCCCGCCAGACTCCGAGATTGTCATTGACAGAGTCCATAGAACCCTGGGCCCACGACCGGATCTATCTGACAGACCAAGAGACGTTCTATGCTGTTTGCATTCCTTCACCCTCAAGGAAGATATATTGCAGCGGGCATGGCGGGTGGGAGTCCTGGAATTTGATGGTGCAGCAGTCCACCTCCTACCAGATGTCTCCAGATTGACTCTCCAAATGCGACGATCGCTCAAACCTCTTCTAGATGGTCATGGGGAGAAGGGTTTGACGTACAAGTGGGGCCACCCATTTCACCTCATAGTCCGCAAGGGCCCAGATACCTTTTCACTGCGTCACCCCTCGGAGCTGCCAAACCTGTTCGCCTTTGCCGACATGGATCCGTTTCCGGTACCCAACTGGCTGCTGACTACTATCGCCAAGGATCAACTGCGCCAAGCTCCCCCGGGTAGATCACAAAGAGCTCGCTATAGTCGCCGCGGTCGGGGGAACCAGCCCCAAGCTAGACGAGGGGGCAACTCCCGCCCACATCACCCGAATGAAGAGGTGGCTGGCTGATTCAATACACGCAGACGGTGGTCATATAACAGCTAAGCATTTCTTTTTTCTTGTTTGCCAGGTTACTTTTTGACTTTGACTATCTTTAATGTTACCCATGAGGGATATACCACGAACGACGTGTATATGGCCTGGGATCCGTGGGCCTTCCAGCTTTGCCATTCAGTTTATCTTGGTCCGCAGATGACCAAAGACATGGACGACAATCACTTCCTATGACTGATGGCTTGTCACCTACGTTTTTCTAACCAGCCCCAGCACAATGCCTGCTGCCCTCCATATTGACCTACCACCTCCATAGTGGTACACCCCGAACGTCTGGTTAGAGCACTGTTCCTTAGTCAATGTGCAAGAACAAATGCCCCCCCCCCTCCTTTTTTTTTTTTTTTTTGATGGGGGTGAGCGTCATTGCTGGGTAGTCACATATTTGGGATGTTTTCTTTACTGACCTCAACCGGGCTTGGTGTATGGGATCAAAGGGGAGGCAGCGGCTGCCTGTGAATGGCTCCACGGACTATCACCACAGGCCACAGGGATTGGACGTGGTAGTTTATATTATTCCTTAGGATGCTGCATACGCTTATATGTAAACGCTGGGTGTTCTATATGTAATTGCAGGGGTACTTAAATGTTTTCATATGTATGTATTATTTTCACTGACTAATGCCTGCCCTTGACTTGTCACAGTTTATATATTTTGTTTACAGTCTCTCGGGTACCAGTGGAACGTTGCGGCCTGGCCTGGGGGAGGGCCCGGCCGTCCTGCCGCGCCTAGTTAGGGGGCGCTGTGCGGTTGGGCCGCCCTGGGACTGGTGTACGCGACCAGCGCTGTCCTCGGCGTCGGTTGGACGCGGTGGCCGGCACTTTGTGATACCGGCCCATGGGTCCGTCTCCACCAAGTCTTATTTTACTGTTATTCTCGTACATTAATTCTATTGTTTTCATATGCCGGGTAATATTGGTGCCTTAACCACACGACCATGGGGGCTGCGGGGGCTCCAATGGCTGGGGCCCGGACCTCAGCTGTGCCTTACCACTCCAGGCACACTCTGCCCTGGTGGCAGTAGCTTCTCTCTGCGGAGTCTTTATTCTTAACCAGATCTTTTCCTCTCTTCTATTTTCTGTGTTTTATACTTTTTTCTTTTTTTTTTTTTTCCTTCTTTCCCTGCTCCCCCCCCCCTCCCTTGCAACCCAGGAGTCGACGTGAGTTGACATCGAAATTGGACAATATGTCCGTCAAGTTCCTCTCGTGGAACATAAAGGGGTTGAATTCCCCGGAGAAGCGTACTAGTTGTCTAGCCGAGCTATGGAGACAGAGGGCTCAAATTGTATTTCTCCAAGAGACTCACTTTAGGGCAGACAAGATACCCAAATTGACAAACAAACACTATCAAACGGCCTACCACAGCCCATCTCCATCCTCTAAATCTAAAGGGACGAGTATACTTATTTCTAAGTCCCTCCACTGGCAATTCCTCGATGAGTACCGCAACCAGGAGGGCAGATTCCTGCTCATAAAGGGGAAAATTTATTCTCAGACCTTCACTCTTGCGAACATCTACCTACCAAATTCCAACCCTCTCCCCACCCTTGAGGCCATCTTATCCACCCTCGACTCTTTCGTCGAAGGAACCCTTGTCCTGGGAGGAGATTTCAACTTAACATTGGACCCTCATAAAGACTCCTCCTCGAATCTGTCTTCCCTCCCAAGGGGACCCCGACTTCAGCTAAAAGATCTCTTACATTCACATCAACTAGTCGATATTTGGAGAATAGTCCACCCACAAGAACGGGATTACACCTTCTATTCTGCCGTCCACGGATCCTACCCCAGGATTGACCTTTTTTTCCTAAAACACTCAGCTATCCCCATGGTCACTAAGACGGTTATAGGCCACATTGCACTTTCCGATCACGCCCCGATCCTACTGCAACTGGCTATTTCACAAGCTTCGCCCAGAACATCCACGTGGCGACTTAACGAGGCGCTCCTTAAAGATCCTGAAATTACCGCGGATGTCCTCAGGGAGCTTAAGTCCTACCTTTCTATCAATAGTAGCTCAGTGGCCAACCCGGCCACGGTATGGTCAGCGCACAAGTGCTTCATTAGAGGCATACTAATCAAACACTGTCACGCGGCCAAAAAGCGACGCATTAAAACCTTGTCTGACCTACTAGTGCAACTTCACGCCCTGGAGCGCCAACATAAGAACCGGGCAGATAGTGCTTCTGAAGCGGAACTACTCCGCCTTCGGGAAGCTATTCGAGACCATTCCATGTACGAGGCGAAACATGTGCTGCTGAGGGCCCGTCGTTCTTTTTATGAATATGGCGACAAATGCGGCCGGCTATTGGCCAACGCCTTACGGGCCAAGCGTTCCCAGACGTACGTACCTGCCCTCCTATCGCCCTCGGGTTCCAGAGTCCACTCTTCCCCGGAACTAGCGGATACTTTCCGAGCTTTCTATTCCAAATTGTATAACTTAGATCCAACTTCAGCCCCCCGGTCGACACCCCAAAACGTCCTAGATATCCGCAATTATCTACAAGAAACTGACCTCCCTACACTGACGACGGAGGAACGGGAGGACTTGTCCAAACCTATCTCCGTGGAGGAATTTGTGGCCGCAATAGCTGACACCCCGTCAGGTAAGGCCCCCGGCCCGGACGGGTTCACCCTCCCCTACTATAAAATCTACCAAGACACTTTAGCGCCTCCCTTTCTTGCGGCCTTTAACGCTGCGATTGACGGACACAAACTCCCGGCAGACATGTTGCGCGCATCTATATCTGTTATCCTTAAGCCGGGTAAGGACCCACTAACATGTGCCAGTTACAGACCCATCTCGCTCTTGAATTGTGATATGAAGATATTCACCAAAATTCTTGCCTCCAGGATGAATGCTTTATTACCACGTCTAATTGGTACAGATCAAGTCGGTTTTATCCAGACTAGAGAGGCTAGGGACAATACCATTCGAACACTGAACATAATAGATAAAGAAAGGCGTTCCCGATTGCCCCTGCTGCTCCTCTCCACGGATGCCGAGAAGGCTTTTGACAGGGTGGACTGGTCTTTCCTCCATGAGACACTTAGATTTGTGGGTATGCCAGATCCCATCCTGTCATGGATATCGGCCATCTATGATAGTCCCACGGCGACCATTCGGGTAAATGGTTGCGATTCCAGCCCTTTCTCTATCTCAAACGGCACCAGACAGGGCTGCCCCCTGTCTCCACTACTGTTCATTCTTTCCCTGGAACCGTTCTTACACCACATCAGAGATAACCAGTCCATCAAAGGCGTCCAGTCAGGCCGATGTCACCACAAAGTGGCAGCTTATGCTGACGACCTCTTGTTTTACATTACCGAGCCCCTCACCTCTTTACCCTCCTTGTTACAGGAACTGAAGCGGTACGGCACCCTGTCTAACTTTAAGGTTAACTTACAAAAATCAGAGGCCTTAAATGTATCCCTGTCAGACCCCACCATCTCTAACCTAAGACCCTTCTTCCCGTTTAAATGGGCTGCCCGCTCGATTCAATACCTAGGAACAAAAATTTCAGCAAACTTACAAGACATTGTTGCCCTTAACTTCCGGCCCCTTTTATCCACACTCTCGACTGATCTTGGGAGGTGGGACTCCCTGGCCCTTTCCTGGTTTGGCCGTTGCAACGTACTAAAAATGAACGCAATGCCCAGACTTCTGTATTTATTGCAGGCACTACCCGTCAAGATACCTCAGACATTCTTCCATGCCGTACGTTCTATATTTATCAGATTCATACGGCGTGGTAAACGTCCACGTCTCAGCAGAGCACTCCTACTACGACCAAAGTTCAAAGGCGGTATTGGATTCCCAGACCCAGCCCTGTACTATACTGCGGCACATATGACCAGGGTTGTGGACTGGTGCCGTCACAGCGACTTAAAGCTCTGGGTGTCGCTGGAGCGGGAGGCGGCCGGGGCCCCCCTGGCGGGTCTTCCCTGGGCGGAAAATACTCCTGCCACCCACCTGAATTCTCACCCACTGATTGGGCCAACTCTTGGGGAAATGAAAAGGTTTTTCCGTTTAGCTTCGCTGCAAAACTTTCCATCCCCACTGACGCCACTTGTGGGTCACCCAGATTTTGAACCTGGCCTTACCGACCCGTCATTTCTCTCACAAGCCCCACGGGGACTCTTGAGGGCTTCCTCATTCTTATGCTCCACAGGCTGGCTCACTAAGGAGAACTTGATATCAGGTCAAGCCCCACTTTCATTAGACCGTTGGAGGATCAACCAACTTTCTCACTTTCTCAGCTCTCTGCCTAAACCAGCTCGCTTCATTAGAACGCTTCACTCCTTTGAACTTTGCCTGGGGGAGGGACCGGTCAGGGGGTCCTTGTCTACCTCCTACAAATCCTTGCTAGACCTTCACGCTAACGAAGACCCCCCATTCTTAGCTAAATGGGAGAGAGACCTACAAGTCACCTTCACAGAACCCCAAAAAGACCGTATACTCTTTTTTGCACAGAAGTCCTCTCTATGCAGCAAATATCAAGAGACCGCCTATAAAGTAGTGGCACGCTGGTACAGAACTCCGTCCGTGCTGGCTAAGATATTCCTGCTACAAAATGACCGATGCTGGCGATGCGGCCTACACAGAGGCACCCTACTGCACATTTTTTGGGACTGCCCTGTGCTCCAAACTTTTTGGCAGCCGGTACTCAAGCTCATACAGGAACTCATGGACGTCTCCCTTCAGGACAACCCTGCTGCAGTTCTCCTTAACCTTACTCCCCTATTACGGCAACGTTACCATAAATCCCTCCTCAAGCATCTTCTTGGTGCTGCTCGGGCCTGCATCCCGCCACTTTGGAAGCAACAATGTGCGCCAACGGTGGCCCAATGGCTTGCAAGAGTGAAGGACATTGAGCAAATGGAAGATCTGACCTCCGCGTTGCGCGACAAGTCGGAGGAACATAAGTCCAGATGGATTCACTGGAACCTCTTTCGCTTCTCTGACGAATTCCCACAATACATGGCATGAGCCACCTTCTAGGATCCTCATCACCAGTTCAGTATTATCGACCTGGGCTCCTGGGGGGCGAATCGCCCCTTCCCCCCCCTTTTTTTTTTCTCTCTCTTTCTTCTTTCTTCTCTCTCTGTTCAAATCAAAAAACAACAAAACGCGATGAGCACAGATGTTCAGGTTTACCATTTATTAAACTTCAGCGAGCGGTATGACTCACATGCAACTGTTTTGTTTGGTTAATATGCTCACTACAATCTTATTGTAATGCAAAGTTGTCTTGATGTTCATATCTGTGTCTTATCTTTAAATAAAAAAAAAAAAAAAAAAAAGAAAGGAACGCACCGGTGAGCTCAGCAACACCAAAAGACCCGGAGGATCATGGAAAACAACTGTGGTGGATGACCGAAGAATTCTTTCCCTGGTGAAGAAAACACCCTTCACAACAGTTGGCCAGATCAAGAACATTCTCCAGGAGGTAGGCGTGTGTGTCAAAGTCAACAATCAAGAGAAGACTTCACCAGAGTGAATACAGAGGGTTCACGACAAGATGTAAACCATTGGTGAGCCTCAAAAACAGGAAGGTCAGATTAGAGTTTGCCAAACATCTAAAAAACCCTTCACAGTTCTGGAACATCCTATGGACAGATGAGACCAAGATCAACTTGTACCAGAGTGATGGGAAGAGAAGAGTATGGAGAAGGAAAGGAACTGCTCATGATCCAAAGCATACCACCTCATTAGTGAAGCATGGTGGTGGTAGTGTCATGGCGTGGGCATGTATGGCTGCCCATGGAACTGGTTCTCTTGTATTTATTGATGATGTGACTGCTGACAAAAGCAGCAGGATGAATTCTGAAGTGTTTCGGGCATTATTATCTGCTCATATTCAGCCAAATGCTTCAGAACTCATTGGACGGCTATTCACAGTTCAGATGGATAATGACCCGAAGCATACTGCGAAAGCAACCAAAGAGTTTTTTAAGGGAAAGAAGTGGAATGTTATGCAATGGCCAAGTCAATCACCTGACCTAAACCTGATTGAGCATGCATTTCACTTGCTGAAGACAAAACTGAAGGGAAAATGCCCCAAGAACAAGCAGGAACTGAAGACAGTTGCAGTAGAAGCCTGGCAGAGCATCACCAGGGATGAAACCCGGCGTCTGGTGATGTCTATGCGTTCCAGACTTAAGGCTGTAATTGACTGCAAAGGATTTGCAACCAAGTATTAAAAAGTGAAAGTTTGATTTATGATTGTTAATCTGTCCCATTACTTTTGGTCCCTTAAAAAGTGGGAGGCACATATACAAACTGTTGTAATTCCTACACCATTCACCTGATTTGGATGTAAATACCCTCAAATTAAAGCTGAAAGTCTGCAGTTAAAGCGGAGCTCCGGCGAAAAAAAATAAATATTAAAAGCCAGCAGCTACAGCAGCTGCTGACTTTTAATACTTGGACACTTACCTGTCCTGGAGTCCAGCGACGTCCGCAGCAGAGGACGAGCGATCGCTCGTCACTCTGCTGCCCCCTCCGCCATCCTCGCTGAGGGAACCAGGAAGTGAAGCCTTGCGGCTTCATGCCCGGTTCCCTACGGCGCATGCGCGAGTCACGCTGCGCCGTTCTGATTCGTCCTCCTGTGTTCTGGGAGCCGAGTGTCTCCCAGAACACTACGGGAAGTCTGGGGGAAGTGACGTCACTCCCGCAGATTCCCGGAGAGAGGACTCCCGGATGTGGGTGAAAATACCTGTCTTAGACAGGTATCTTCACCCCCTCCCCCCTGAAAGGTGTCAATTGTGACACCGGAGGGGGGGAGGGTACCGATTAGCATAAATTGTAATTTAGGGTGGAGCGCCACTTTAAAGAACATCTTGTTTGTTTTATTTCAAATCCATTGTGGTGCTGTAATAAGACCTGCCTTTACTAACTTGTTTAGTGCCTGTTTCTTGACACAGTACCAGTACTGGGTATCAGGGATTGCCGTCAGTGATTTTCTGTGATATTGCATGCTTTGTGTACACAACCCAGTGTGTCAGAGGGGTTGAAGTTCTTGGGGAGGTTGAGGCAGAGAACAGAGGACCCATCCTAACGGGGGCCCCTATGGTGGTAGAGCTACAAATATTTTCATAGGACACTTTGCTACCTATGTGTTTTTCACATTTTCTATACCAACTTAAAGGTATTTTATAGTTTACAATATTTTGTAAATTATGAAAGGATATTTAGCACCAACCCATTAACTCTTATTATTTTATATAGTAAAGCAGCATTAATATAATATCGCCCTGCTCTCCCGTCATTTTCCCGTGTGTTTATAATTTGGTTCTATCTCCCTTGGAGATGCATGATAAGAGTTTTTGAATAAATTTAGTCTGTGAAATTTCTATTTTTGTCTCCCATTGGGGAGATTTGATCCCTGTGTCACAAGGACAAGAAATAAGGGAGGCAGATGTCACCGGGGCAGACAGTAATAGGAAATTGATAAAGCAGTCTTTCTCAACCTTTTTACCCCTTTTTACCCCTTCGGGTCCCAGGGAACCCTTGCTAAGCTTAGTCCATGAAGAAAATTACCACTTACATTGGTGGTCAGTGGTCAGAATGCCACAATTCAGTGGGAGACTTCCTTGCCATCAGAATACACTGATCAGAGCTGCAGGCTTTAGCAAGTGGCTAAAACCCAACAGGGTGGTTGTACAGAAGTCGATCAATAGATTGACTTTTGCTTAACCAAAGTGCTCCTATGTAGATTGATATTCAGCTGATTTCTTGATGAACTGGCCAGCTTAATTATGCCAAGTGGACCTTAAAATATGCAAGCACCATCAAATGGGGTTGATCTGTCATTCTTCAAGGAACCACCAGAAATCTCTTGAGGAACCTTAGGGTTCCATTGAACCATGGCTGAGAATGGCTGTGATAGAAGTTCTAGGTTTTACCAACTTTACTGAAAAAAGTGGAGAGGTGTGCAGTGCAGAAGTAGACATTAATAAAGAATTATGTGACTCTTTATTTACATGTTTGCATAGCTATGTTTTACAATTACTGAAATGACAAAGGACAGGCTAGAGAATTACATTGATGATTTTCACCATGTGGAATACATTTATTGCAACATGTAAAATGTGCTGAGGAATGTGGCTCTACTGAAGGAATGCAGGGACACTGACATTGAGGAATTTTCATATGACAATACATGTCTGCATGTTGAACATGCCTAATGCAGTGCAGTGCAGGGTTGGGTAATAAGAAAATATAAATCATCTTTTTATCATTGGCTCCTCCCTTTTAGATTGTAAGCTCACATGATCAGGGCCCTCCTAATCTTCTTTTATTGAATTGTATTGTAACTGTACTATCTCCCTTTATTTTGCAAAGTGCTGCATAAACTGATGGAGCTACTGTATGTAAATCCTGCATAATAATAGGATACAAGACTCTGAACATTCATATACAAAGACATGGGTGTCTTCTGTAGATTTACTGCTGAATCTCTAGCACCTTTTATTTCACACTTCTGGTGCAATTTCACTCATTTATTAAAACATTTATGGGAAAAAAAAGTGTTAAAATTTACTTATATAGTGACAATTTGACTGTTTTCATCCAGTCTGATTTTAGAAGCAGTTTCTGGTGCATCCCCAATTTAGAGGACCTACAAAAATCAAATTGTTTTACAAGAACAAATTAAGTGATTCCAAGGATAACTATAATTCATGAATGACCTAATTTTTCTAAATCTGAAATGTACAGTACTTAAGAGGTATTAACTAAAGGAAAAACTTTTTTTTTTAAGTTTTGGATAGACTGTGGAAGGATTAGAACCCTTGTTAGGCTTTTATTGGTGTTTGTGTCTTTGCTAAATACATTTGCTTTGTCTGTTTACTTTGGTGACCATTCTTACTGGGAGTAAATAAAATGAAGGGAAATGTATGAGTTTTGAGTTCGACCAGAAAAGGAATGGCTGAGTAATCTTCCAATGGGGAAACTCACTTTTGAAAGATTTGTTCTCAGTTCATACCGTGTCTACAGGACAGGAAGTGAAGAAATATCGTGAAAAATCTCTTGAATGGCAAAAAAGTACAAGGGTTTTAAAAAAGTAATAGGGTTTTAAGATGGAAAAAAATCTGGTTTTAGATAAACCTAAATGCTTCAAAACTTCCCCAGATGACATTTGTTGCTCACATCTGTTCTCAGTGGGAAAACTCATCCTAGCATTATCAGAGACAGAAAGTAATGCGTAATACAACATTATATAGTTGTCACCTGAACAGAAGGTGAGAAAAAATCTTCCAATGAGGGATTTCCTCCCACTTTAAAAATGATTTCCTCTCTGTTCCTTGCTGTTATGTTTTCAGGACAGTAAGCTAAGTGAAATCACCTGAAGGGATGTTTCACACTGCTGTGCTGCACTTTGTCCGCAGTGGGGGTGTACCTGTGGTTTTCAAGCGGGTTTCCAAAGCACTAGTATGTTTTGCATGTTTGGCGTGTTTTCTGAAAACATACCAAAAGTCCTGCTTGCTGCATCTTTGTTTCCTCTTTAGAAAACGAGCCAAAATTGCGGGACATAATAGATAGTCTACAGCAGTGTTTCTCAACTCCAGTCCTCAAGGCGCCCCAACAGGTCATGTTTTCAGGATTTCCCTCAGATGAAACTGCTGTGGTGATTACTAAGGCAGTGGAACTGATAAAAATCACCTGTGCAAATATTGGAAAGCCTGAAAACATGACCTGTTGGGGTGCCTTGAGGACTGGAGTTGAGAAACAATGGTCTACAGGAAACTGTAGGTAACTCACACAAAAAATGTGGGCACACCTGCACTTGGCCAAACCAAAGGCCTGATTCACACTTGTGAGATTTCAGATGCAAATTGAGTCGCACAGTATCGCATGACAAGGGGAATCACATTGATTTCAATGATGTTCATTCACATCAATGCAACTCAACATGGTGCGATTTTGGAAATGGGTCCTGTGCTACTTTGGTGCAATTCCAGTGCGATTTTGGGCCTAATGACTTCAATGGAAATGCACCAAAAATGCATCTACACTTCATGCATTTATTATGCGATTTCAGTGCTTTTTTTCTTGTCGCAGCAGATATGGCCAAAACCATCAATGCAGAGGCATGAAAATGTCATCAAAAATATGTCAAAATCATGTCATAAACATGTCAAAATACAACCAAGGTACACTACATAATCAAACTGAAAATTGGGTCCAATTGCAGACGCAGTAATATGAACCTAGCCTAACAGGACAGCCATAGATAGTAGGGTTGAGCCAAACACCCCCCCGGTTCGGTTCGCACCAGAACCTGCGAACGGACCGAAAGTTTGCGCAAACTTTCGAACCCCATTAAAGTCTATGGGACTCGAACATCAGAAATTAAAAGTGCGAATTTTGAAGGCTAATATGGAAGTTATTGTCCTAAAAAGGGTTTGGGGACCTGGGTCCTGCCCCAGGGTACATGTATCAATACAAAAAAAAGTTTTAAAAACTAACGTTTTTTTCGGGAGCAGTGATTTTAATGATGCTTAAAGTGAAAAAATAAAAGTGAAATATTCCTTTAAATATCGTGCCTGGGGGGTGTCTACAGAATGCCTGTAAAGTGGTGGGTGTTTCCCGTGTTTAGAACTGTCCCTGGACAAAATGACATTTCTAAAGGAATAAAAGTAATTTAAAACTGCTTGCGGCTTTAATTTCATGTCTGGTCCGGGCAATATGGATGAAAATCATTGAGAAAAATGGCATGGGTATGCCCCCCAACCCCTCCCCCCCCAGCCCATTACCAGCCCCCTTGGGTCTTGTATGGATATTAAGGGGAACCCCGCACCCAAATTAAAAAAAGTAAAGGCTTGGGGCCAGTGCTGGTCCAAGACATTGTGCTGCCTGGTACCAAGAATGAAATGCTGCCCCCCCCCCCAAAAAAAAACACGCCCAGTCGCCCACCAAAAGTCCCCGACATTCATAATTCTATATCATGATAAATTAAGAGGACATGTCATGGCTCTATACATGTATATAGGAGAATAAAAAGGACCTGTCACGGCTCTATACATGTATATAGAAGTATAAAGAGGACCTGTCATGGCTCTATATATGTATGTAGGAGTATAAAGAGGACCTGTCATCGCTCTTGACATGTATGTAGCAGTATAAAGAGGACTTGTCATGGCTCTATAAAAAGTTATGGCTCTATTCATGTATAGAAGTATAAAGAGGAGCGGTCATGGCACAATACGTGTGTATAGGAGTGTAAAAGGACATGTCATGGCTCAATACATGTATGTAGGAATATAAGGAGGACCTGACATGGCTCTATACATGCATGTAGGAGTATAAAAGGACCCGTCAGGGCTCTATACATGTGTATATGAGTATAAAAGGACGTGTCATGGCTCAATACATGTATGTAGGAATATAAAGAGGACCCGTCATGGCTCTATAAAAAGGATGTGTTATGGCTCTATTCATGTATAGGAGTATAAAGAGAACTGGTCATGGCACTATAAGTGTGTGTAAATCAATATGCAAGTGTAAAAACGCCCCCCTGCACATCCGTTTCCCCCCTCCCCACACACACACACATATCTGTTCACCCTCTGTACCCCCTACACACATATCTGTTCCCCCTGCACATCTGTTCCCCCCACACACATCTGTTCCCCCTCTGTACCCCCCACACAAATCTGTTCCCCCTCTGTACCCCCCTGCACATCCGTTTCCCCCCTCCCCACACACACATATCTGTTTCCCCTTTCCCACCCCTACACACATATCTGTTCCCCCTCTGTACCCCCCACACATATCTGTTCCCCCTCTTTACCTCCCTGCACATCCGTTTCCCCCCTCCCCACACACACACACACATATCTGTTCACCCTCTGTACCCCCTACACACATATCTGTTCCCCCTGCACATCTGTTCTCCCCACACACATCTGTTTCCCCTCTGTACCCCCCACACACATCTGTTCCCCCTCTGTACCCCCCACACACATCTGTTCCCCCTCTGTAACCCCCACACATATCTGTTCCCCCTCTGTACCCCCCTGCACATCCGTTTCCCCCACTCCCCACACACATACATATCTGTTCCCCCTCGGTACCCCCCTTTCCCACTCCTACACACATATCTGTTCCCCCTCTGTACCCCCCACACATATCTGTTACCCCTCTGTACCCCCCACACATATCTGTTCCCCCTCTGTACCCCCCTGCACATCCGTTTCCCCCCTCCCCACACACACACATATATCTGTTCACCCTCTGTACCCCCTACACACATATCTGTTCCCCCTGCACATCTGTTCCCCCTCTGTACCCCCTTTTCCACCCCTACACACATTTGTTCCCACTCTGTACCCCCCACACATATCTGTTCCCCCTCTGTACCCCCTGCACATCCGTTTCCCCCCCTCCCCACACACATACATATCTGTTCCCCCTCTGTACCCCGTGCCCCCCCTACACACCTATCTGTACCCCCTGCACACCTGTCCCCCCCTCCCCACACACACATATGTGTACCCCCTGCACACCTGCCCCCCCACACATATCTGTACCCCCTGCACACCTGTTTCCCCCCCCACACACATCTGTACCCCCCTGCACACCTGCCCCCCACCCCCCATACACACACATCTATACCCCCTTCCCCACACACATATCAGTTCCCTCTGTACACAGTGCAATGCACTATAAACTGACAGCAGAGTAAATTTTTTGTTTCTTGTGAATGGGTGCAGGCTGCAGCACTGAGCTTCCACTATACCTGAGCCAGCGAAGGTGGTGGCTTTACTCCAGGACTGGAGAGTGGCACTGCTGCCTGCCAGTCCTCCCACAACTGATCCCCGAGTGACCAGGAGGAGTGGGGGAGGCGGGAGCAGATTTTGCGGCAAGCCCGTAGTTACATGATGCAGGGCTTCCATATCATCTACCCCAGCCGGTTCCACTAAACATGCAGCACTTCCGGCCAGCTGCTCCTCGTCCCGGGTCTCTCCCCTCATCTTCTCACTGCAGCTGCTAGGGCGGCACTGCAGGCTGGGGATAGAGTGGTCTGTCCGGGATGTCTTCACAGCCACAACCGCCCCCTAGGCTGGCGCCATAAGCATGCATTTAAAAAATTCGGGACCTTTCTCGGCAGAACACTGGCCCTGCTCGCAATGGGATAAGCAGGGGAACGGGCTAGCTGGCTGGCAGGCGGCAATTTGCCGCCCCCTTGAAAGTGCCGCCTGGGACCAAGGTACCATCGGGTCCCATGGTAGGGCCGGCCCTGCGTGGGGCCCCCAGGCCCTAAATACTCTGAACAGCAGTATACAGGCGGTGCAAACAAGACAGGGACTGTAGGTTTGTTCTTAAGTAGGATCTGTTTGTAATTTTGAACTGGTACATTTTTAAAATGTAGCTCCAGCCAAAAAATCAATTTTTAAGCTTTTTGGAAAACATTTGTTTTGCTGTCTGTGCACCTCTTCAGAAGAATCTTCTTCAGGATATTTCACCTCACTTTCTGTCCCAATGACAATTGGATTTTGAAAATTTGGGGTTTTTAGTGAAACAAGGAACTCTTACAGTAGAGAATTTCCCTTCCTAGGGGTAGATTTCCTCTCACTGTAGTCTCCTTCCGTTTGCAAGTAGGAGTCGTTTGTAAGTTGGATGTTTGAAAGTAGGGGCCTGCCCTATATACTCTGCAGAAATTTGGGCCTTAGGTGTTGGTGTTGCCACAACACTGTAAGGCCTCACAGTTACTCTTGGTGGGAGCAGGAACGGGCCCTGCTGTGAAATATTAGATCAAGAATTGTAATTACATGCCCCTGTTAAACAGGGGCTGAAAAATTGGGCCTTAGGCACTGGTGCTGGTGCCACAACACTGCAACCCCTCACAGATACTGTAGTTGAAGAGCAGGAATGAGCCTTGCTGCAAAGTATTGCATCAAAAATGGTAATTACACGCCTCTGTTAAACAGGGGCTAAAAAATTGGGCCTTAGGCACTGGTGCTGGTGCCACAACACTGCAACCCCTCACAGATACTGTAGTTGGAGAGCAGGAATGAGCCTTGCTGCAAAGTATTGCATCAAAAATTGTAAGTACACGCCCCTGTTAAACAGGGGCTGAAAAATTGGGCTGGCAGTGCCCAGAACCAAAAATGTTCTTTCAAGCTATCAGCATGAACATTGAGGAGGAAGAGGATAGTCACTCAGCATAACAGGATAGTCACTCAACATCAGCATAAGCAGTCTTGAAGGGATCTCACATTCCAAAAAAATTATTCGGTTACATCAACATCAGGTGCTTGGTAGCTGGTGATCCAAGACTGATTCATTTTTATGAAGGTCAGCCGATCAACTGATTCAGTGGACAGGCGCACCATGCTCCAGCAGCACTGAATGTGCGTTCCAAAAGAACGCTGGATGCAGGACAGGCCAGTAGCAATTGCATACTGCACAAGCTCTGGCCAGTGATCCATCCTCAAGACCCAGTAACCCAGAGGATTTTCGGTGGGAAAGGTGTCCAAGTCTGATCTTGCCCCTAGGTATTACTGCACCATGTGAATCAGACGCTGGCGATGGTTGCTGGAACCGCTCATACCTTGGGGCTGCGGACTAAAAAATTGTCTGAACGCATCGGCCACCTTCTCCACCACTCCTTCTGTGACTGACCGAAGCCTCAGCAACACGTTGTCCAGGACCAGGAATTTGTAACCTCCCAGGCTCTGGAAACGCATTGCACAAACCTTTCTGCAAGGCCTCCCGAAGATGTTTCTGCTCCCTCTGCGACGGCAAGATAAGGTTCGCAACCTTACCCTTGTAACGTGGATCAAGGAGGGTTGCCAGCCAGTAATGATCCCTCTCCTTGATACCACGAATACGAGGATCCTTTAGCAGGCTTTGGAGGATCAGGGAGGCCATGCAGCGTAGGTGTCACTTACCTGGTGGAAGAGTCTGGTATGCAGAGGGAGGCCTCTCTTACACCTCTCACTCGAGGCCCCTGGTAGTGAAGACAGGAGGCGCAGGAGTGCAGAGTCACACAAGAGCCTGGCAAGGTTGCTGGTAGACGAGCTGGCCTGGAACTGGAGCAGGAACTGGAACGGACCCAGGAACAGCTGTCAGACTGGAAACTGGAGCTCAGGCAGGTGCAGTCAGATGGACTGGAAGAGTGGGTACACCGGTCCAAGGCAGGTGAACACTGGAGCAGGATCAGGTACAAGCAGGTTTAGGCACTGGCTGGCAGCAGGGTAGCAGACGGGGCAGGCAGGAACGTGGCCTCAGATACAGGCAGGTTCGGCAACAGGCTGACAGCAAGGTAGCAGACGGGGAAGACAGGAACGTGGTCTCAGGTACAGGCAGGTTCGGCAACAGGCTGACAGCAAGGTGGCAGGAGGAGCAGGCAGGGACGTAGTCAACACAGGCCGAGGTCAGATGCAGGCAGATAAGCAGGGATGGTCAAAGCAAGCCAGGTAGGGTCAGCTGGAGCAGGATACAGGTAAACAGGGATCAGAGGTCTCAGGTAACGCTATAGACCGAACAGCAAGGAGCCCAGGCATCTGTCCCTTTAAATAGCACCGTTTGGCGCCAAGAGCCGTCATCGCCATCTTGACTGCTGGCATGCCTTTCCTGAAAGTAGGTTTGCCGAGGGATTCGGTCCGGAGTCCTCTGGGTCACTAAGGACGACATGATCGGCAGCCATTTCCTCCCAGCCACGTACAAGTCCATGGGTTTCTTGGGACTGTAAATGATCCCTTAAAGACTGCTGTTGATGCTGAGTGCTAGGCTCCACCTCCATGCTGACACAATCCTCCTCCTCCTCGTCCTCTTCCTGTGTGATCGGCGGGCCAGCAGGAACACTGTCTGGATAAAGGAGGCCTTGAGAGGTAAGGAAGTCCTCCTTCCTCTTCCTCCCTCTGTTCTGCCTAAAGTGGCCTGTCCATTATTCCACGCAGCGTGTGCTCCAACAGGTGGACAAGATGGACAGTGTCACTGATGCATGCACTGTCACTGCTCACCATCCTTGTGGCCTCCTCAAATGGTGACAGGGCAGTGCATGCATCCCTAATCATGACCCACTGGCGTGGAAAAAAAATCCCAAGCTCCCCTGACCCTGTCCTGGTGCTATATACTCATTGATGGACCTCTGCTGTGTGTGCAGCCGCTGCAGAATGGCCAACGTTGAGTTCCACCTGGTGGGCATGTCACAGATTAGGCGGTTCTTGGGCAGGTTAAATTCATTTTGCAGGTTAGCCAGCCGAGCACTGGCATTATATGACCGCCGGAAATGCACACAGACTTTCTTGGCCTGCCTCAGGACATCCTGTAAGCCCGGGTAGGGCCCAAGAACCGCTGCATTACCAAGTTAGGGACGTGAGCCAAACAGGGCACATCGGTCAGCTGTCCCTGACGGAGGCCGGAGAGGAGGTTGGTGCCATTGTTGCAAACCACCATTCCTGGCTTAAGCTGGCGTGGCGTCAACCACCTCTGAGCCTGCCCCTGCAGAGCTGACAGAATCTCTGCCCCAGTGTGGCTCCTGTTCCCCAAGCACACCAGCTCAAGCACCGCATGGCATCTTATTGCCTGCGTACTTGCGTAGCCCCTTGAAAGCCTATGGAGCACCGCTGGTTCCGAGGACAAATCAGCACAGGAAGAGGCCATGGACGAAGTAGAAGAGGAGGGGGTGGAGGAGAGAGGTGTGTCAGAATCACCACTAGTAGCATTTTGGAGGCGTGGTGACGGAACAACCTCCAACACTACTGCACCTTGTCCTGCATCCTTCCCAGCTGCCAGCAGAGTCACCCAATGCATCGTGAAAGACAGGTAACATCCCTGTCCATGCCTGCTGGACCATGAGTCAGCGGTAATATGCACCTTACTACTGACTGCCCTGTCCAGCGAGACCAAGACATTGCCTTCCACATGCCGGTAGAGAGCCGGAATCGCCTTCCGTGAAAAAAAGGGGCGTTTGGGAACCTGCCACTGAGGAACCGCACATTCCACAAACTCACGGAAGGGGGCAGAGTCTACCAACTGAAAAGGCAGCAGTTGAAGTGCTAGAAATTTAGCCAAGCTAGCATTTAACCGCTGGACATGTGAATGGCTGGGAGCGAACTTCTTTTGGCGGTGCAGCAGCTGGTACAATCTGACGTTGGTGTACCGATAACAGATTGCCCGCAAGTACTTGGCTGTGACACACCTAATTCTACACCTCCATTCCTCTCAGTGCAGGTTTCAGAGAGGACTGAAGGTATAGTGGGGTTGGAGATCCCAGCTGATGAGGAGCAAGGAGAGGTCCGCTTTGTTCTTTGGTGTGGGTCTTTTCTGTACGCTTGCCAACGGACTGCATGGCAGGTCGACATATGTCTGGTCAAGCATGCGGTGCCCAAGCTGCTGCTGTTTTGGCCAAGCGAGATACACTTCAGACATATGTTGCAAATAGAAAAGGTGCGATCTGCTGCACATGTCTCAAAAAAGGCCCACACCAAAGAACTTTTGGAATAACGTGCAGAGACAGCAGCGCCCTCTGCGGAGCTCTGCGGTGTGATGCAGTTGGTGTGCTACCCTTAAGCTGGCCCTTGGAGGGCATCCTGCCTCGTTGGAGATGTGCATTCTCCTCCTCCTCTCTCCTATCAGGCACCCACGTAGAGTCAGTAACCTCATCATCCCCTCCCTCCTCATCACTGGAGCAAACCTGGCAGTATGCTGCAGCTGGGGGAATATGGCTGCCAGTTTGCTGTCCTTCTTGGGCACCCCCTCTCTCTGGGCTCACATTACTGCCTTCCTCTAGATGGGTTCCATCATTGGAGCCTTCAAAATGCTGCGCATCCTCCTGTAGCATGTACCCAACACTGTGGTCAAACAGTTCAGGGGACTCCTCAGGAGGACATGGTGGGGCTAGGGAAGGAGTGACTGATGCCATTGAGCCGAGGGAAGAGGCCGCATTGCCAGACAAAGTACCCTGAGCCTGGGTGAGAGAGGATGAGGAGGATGAGGATGGCTTGGTCATCCACTCTACCAAGTCTTCGGCATGTTGCGGCTCAACACGGCCAGCTGCCGGAAAAAAGGACAAGCACGGCCACGTGCTGATGAGGATGCACCGTGTCCACGACCAGCACTGTTGTCTCTAGACACAGAGCCTGCTTGCCATCTTTTATTGGCCTGTGACTGTCTGCCTCTCCTTGTTTGCCTTCCAGACATACCGTATACACTCGAGTATAAGCCGAGTTTTTCAGCAGATTTTTTTGTGCTGAAAATGCCCCCCTCGACTTATACTCGAGTCACCATTTTGCGCCTGATCTCCCGGAATTTGGGGACCCTGTACCAGCCAAACTTGGCACACATGTAGCCTCACTCTTCCTCTACAAGTGTGCAAAGTTTGTTGTCCGGGGGACCTATGGCCGGGGAGCACCGATTTTTCAAAGCCGGGCACCCCTTCCATAGACTCCCATGTTAAACGTCAGTCTAGTCATGGGCACAGTGAGGCATGCACATGGACACAGCGAGGCATGCACATGGACACAGTGAGGCATGCAAATGGACACCCTAGGCTTATACTCGAGTCAATACGTTTTCCCAGTTTTTTGTGGAAAAATTAGGTGCCTCGGCTTATATTCGGGTCGGCTTATACTCGAGTATATACGGTACTTTATTTGATGTATTGGAATAGGTAGGTACACAAGGAATTGTCTGCACACTGTGGCCAGGACACAGTACACTGACTGAAAAATACTGCTGCTGCCTTTCGGTCAGTATATTAGGAAGAGAACACCAGCAATTGTCTGCAGTTAACTTTAGTTGCACACTGTGCACAGGACACAGTACACTGACTGAAAATACTGCTGCTGCCTTCCTGTCAGTATATTAGGAAGAGAACACCAGCAATTGTCTGCAGTTAGCTTTAGTTGCACACTGTGCACAGGACACAGTACACTGACTGAAAATACTGCTGCTGTTTGCCTGTCAGTATATTAGGAAGATAACACCAGCAATTGTCTGCAGTTAGCTTTAGTTGCACACTGTGCACAGGACACAGTACACTGACTGAAAATACTGCTGCTGCCTTCCTGTCAGTATATTAGGAAGAGAACGCCAGCAATTCTCTGCAGTTAGCTTTAGTTGCACACTGTGCAGAGGACACAGTACACTGACTGAAAATACTGCTGCTGCCTTCCTGTCAGTATATTAGGAAGAGAACACCAGCAATTGTCTGCAGTTAGCTTTAGTTGCACACTGTGCACAGGACACAGTACACTGACTGAAAATACTGCTGCTGTTTGCCTGTCAGTATATTAGGAAGGTAACACCAGCAATTGTCTGCAGTTAGCTTTAGTTGCACACTGTGCACAGGACACAGTACACTGACTGAAAAATACTGCTGCTGCCTTCCGGTCAGTATATTAGGAAGAGAACACCAGCAATTGTCTGCAGTTAACTTTAGTTGAACACTGTGCAGAGGACACAGTACACTGACTGAAAATACTGCTGCTTCCTTCCTGTCAGTATATTAGGAAGATAACACCAGCAATTGTCTGCAGTTAGCTTTAGTTGCACACTGTGCACAGGACACAGTACACTGACTGAAAATACTGCTGCTGCCTTCCTGTCAGTATATTAGGAAGAGAACACCAGCAATTCTCTGCAGTTAGCTTTAGTTGCACACTGTGCACAGGACACAGTACACTGACTGAAAATACCAAAGCTGCCTGCCTGTCAGTATATTAGGAAGAGAACACCAGCAATTGTCTTCAGTTAGCTTTAGTTGCACACTGTGCACAGGACACAGTACACTGACTGAAAATACTGCTGCTGCCTTCCTGACAGTATATTAGGAAGAGAACACCAGCAATTGTCTGCAGTTAGCTTTAGTTGCACACGACACAGTACACTGACTGAAAATACTGCTGCTGCCTGCCTGTCAGTATATTAGGAAGAGAACACCAGCAATTGTCTGCAGTTAGCTTTAGTTGCACACTGCACACAGGAAACAGTACACTGACTGGAAATACTGCTGTTGCCTGCCTGTTAGTATATTAGGAAGAGAACACCAGCAATTGTTTGCAGTTAGCTTTAGTTGCACACTGTACACAGGAAACAGTACACTGACTGAAAATATTGCTGCTGCCTGCCTGTCAGTATATTAGGAAGAGAATAACAGGAACGGATCTAGCTAAACTGAATACAGTGTATATATATATATATATATATATATATATATACAACTCCTAGGATGCATATATATATTGCATAAACTGTAACTGCAGCTAACTGACTCACCTGCCTGCTCTATCTAACTCAAAAGAAATGACACTGTCTCTCTCTCTCGCTATCTCTCTCAGCACCCGGAATACACTACACAAGGCCGACACGCAGGCGGCCTTATATAGTGTGGGGCGTGTACCTACTCCCCCTGAGCCATGATTGGCCAAAGGCACCCTTCCTTTGACCAATTACGGCTCTCTGTACTGACCGCGCTGTGATTGGCCAAGCATGCGGGTCATAGTGCATGCTTGGCCAATCATCAGCCAGCAATGCATTGCGATGCCGCAGTGAATTATGGGCCGTGACGCGCCACTCGAATTTGGCGCGAATGGCCCATAATGTTCGAAATTCGACTCGAACACAAAGCTCATCCCTAATAGATAGCAATAAAGACCTGACAGTGGTCTTAAAGTAGATACAAACCCTAACTTATTGAGAATTAGTGTGCTAAAGTGCAGTGTATCATATCCATTTCCAATGTTTTCAAATAAAATACTTTCACTTTTTTTTCATCTTTTGTATATCAGCACTTATAACCTCCTGCAGCCTATTTGAAGCCACATCCTACAATTCCTGCACCCTGGCTGCATATAATTTCTCGGGGCAGGTTTTCTTATGGTGCCAACAGTGGACCATGCCTGCACAATGTGTGTAGAATCTGCCACTTGTAGTTGCCTTTAGAATGCTGGGTTATAGGGTGACAAAACAGTGAAAGTGACAGAATGTCACCAGCACACCATGGATCTCAAAAATAGGCTCAGAAACAATGTTTTGGAGCCTTGCAGGACCCCTTCATAAGGCATGTGACAAATTGAAATACAGTGAGCTATTTAAAGAACCATCCAACAAATTAATAAATCAGAAACAATCTAGACCCCACTCCCTGTCATCATAACAGGGATGCCACCTGTCCGGGATTCACCCGGACAGTTCGGATTTTGAATCATGTGTCCAGGTTTCAGTCCGCCTAAAACCCGGACACAATATTCAGACAGGAATGTGGCTCAGAACAGGGCCTGTTAGGAGGGTGAGGGGGTACTATGCACGCCACATTATCATTCTCTTTGTAGCGCCCAAAGGTGTCTCAGGTCTGCTACAATACTATACTGTATGCTAAAAAAAAAATATTTGCTGTGCGCCGCTAAAGTGTTCAGGGGTTTAGTTTGAAGAAAAAGTGGCAACCCTATATCATAATGATGTCACACTCCTGCCATGGATACACACATACATTTAAAAATGACATAACAGTGCAAAACATTCACATTAGCAGCAAAACAATTGCAATCAAGTCAGCCCACAGTATAGCATGGCATAGGCATAGATAGGGTGACAACACAGCAGTGCAATCGGGACACACCTTAAAACAGGAGGTGTTTGAACAAGGACCTTCATGGCAGAATTATCCAGTATTATTTTGAAAGCTGCAGATTCAAAAGTATTGAAAACAACTTTTGAAATCACAAGTGTTAAAATAAATGTAGCGCTAATCCCCACAAGCACCAGTCCATGCACACCGGCTCCAATATCTCAGTCTAGGTGTTGTTTTCTTAACATTTATTGCTTAAAGAACTTTAAACAAGAGAGGGTTTTGGGCATGGGATACTTCAAACACTTGCACTGTAACAGGAGCACATGTTTCCCTAAGCTCCCATACACTGATTTTGCTGAGGACACAGGGAATGGCCAGTACTCTGAGACCCCATGAGAGCCATCTCAGTCCATAGTTACTCTGACACTTACTTCCCAAATGCACATGGTCACCCAGGATCACTGTATAAGGTCAGAACTCACAAGTCCCAGGCTAACTGCACACGTTACAGCTTCTACAGGCCACTTCTCAGTGAGGAAGACAGTCTTTCTCCAGACCAGATCTCATAGGGTGAAGTACCACAGCCATTCCCTCAATTCGATTGCTTCAGGCTCTGAACTCTGCAGAGACCTCAAATAACAGCTATTTAGTCCCTGGGCTGCCTCGGAGGGGCAGCAGCCTCAGAGATGTTGGAGCCCTCCCACACAAAGGAGACAACCTCTGCAGGACTCCAAGCTATTTATTACCTCCCTCATCCACCTTCTGGACAATCCCTTCCAGGGATTGGATAGGGCATGATAAAGATTCAGGTTGGTCATCTGACAATTAGCCTTATATTCTGGAAACTTCTTTCAGAAGCAAGGAGAAGCAGTCAAACTCCTAACCTGTGAAACCCTGAACAGACAGACCAGAACAAGCACTGCTCCCTTAACTACAAATGGAGCCAAAAACGAAATTTACACTAGGAGGATGCAACGCTAATTTGAGATTTTAGTGATTGGGTTGACATGTACTTCACTAAGATCCTACTCTATCCAAAAAAAAAAAGTTTTGGCCAAAGATACACTTACAAGCAACCCTGTACTGAGAGAAATATCGGGGCTGCCACTGCTCAATGCCTTTTGTAAATGTTAGTTGCCTACTTGTTAGGATGGTCATATGGTTACAAATATTTCTGACGCAAAATAAACATGCAGCAGATAAAGTCTGTAAAGAGTGAAATATGAACTCCTGCTCTGCATACTTTTTCCTGAGTCTGTGACATAGAAAGTATTCAAGAGGGAGGGTCAACAAGATAGCCGTGCAACAAGCATTTTTAGAGAGAAATTTTCTCTTAGTACAGGTTCCTTTTTAAGTCCATCTTTTGTGTGAAATCCCTGTTATAGTCATTCCTGTCACATATGATATGGGATTTTCTCATGTGTATGTCAAAATCATTTAAATTGAAGAAGAATATGCAACTTTGATTAACTTTATGTAACTTATGCTGCCCCACTCTTCCCCAAACTTCCCCTGTAGTTTAAAGTGTAACCCCTCTTTTGTTGAGAAAAAAACATTCCCCTCTAGGTGATCTATGTACATTGTAAGGATTTTTAACAAACTTTGTTGCAGATTCCTACTTTTTGTTATTCTAAAGAAATCCCTTTTAGTTCCTCTGTGCCCATGTGCCTAGTGAGTCTAATGGGAGTGGTTTCATAATTATCAATCAGCTGCAGCACCTGCAGGGCACTAATGAGCAAAGCTGCTGGGCCTGCATCCCTTTAGACGTGTTCCTATTGGGAGTTTCTCACCAAAAATGAAATTTTTGTTGCAAGGGAAGCCTGAAATCTGACTGGTATCCTAGGCAGACTTCTGTAAAAATCAGTGAGCCAATCACACAAGCAGGACATTATGTTTCTGGGGGGTGTTCTGTACACATTCTCTGTACAGAACACCTCCAAATAGCTATATTGCATGGCATTTTCTGAAAATTACAGCAGCTGCAGATTAAAAGGTAAAAAGTGTTTTTTAATAACTACCCCCCCGCCCCTCCCCCGCTCGCGGTCTGGCACTTACGCCATCTGGGCTCCAGTGTCCTCCAGCACGGCGGACCCCATCTAGGTGGCGGCGGTGTCCTCTCCTCCAGCACGGTGGTTTCTGCTGTGCGTCTCCTCTCTCCTCCTCTTAAGCACTAGGCATCCAATAGGATCGCCGGACGTTTTGGCCATTTGGGAAACGGGTCTCATGACCCGCTTCCTGATTGGCAGGGAGTAGATTTATTGTGAAAATAGCGAATATTCATTTGCTGTTGTCATACAACAACAACCCTTTTTTGAAGCCTGTTAGAGCCACTGGCGCTCATCACGTGCTTCAAACCCCCCCCCCATTGGGCACCCTGTATGTAGATCAGACGGGTAGGCGGACCGCCACTGGTATACGCTATAATATTTTTTCTTTATTTGCTACTTTTTTCCCCACAAAAGTGGAGTTACCCTTTAAATCATCCAATAACCATGTACATCTAAAACCCCAGCATGGTTTTACTGAGAGTTGGGACAATCTAATTTTAATTACTCCAGGTTAGTACTCCTTACATTCGATTTAACAAATGTTTATTTAACTTAGTGAAAAAAGTCAAGCTGTGTTCACTTTGGCTACCCAATCATGTGCAGGGTATTTAAAACTTAGTTAAACCTAATAACAAATGCAATCAATGTTACAATTTCTTATTTTTTAGTTTATTTTTTTAGTTTATTTTTGTAATTTACTGTATTTTCACCTTGTAATTCTGCCAGTAACATATTTTATCTACTAGGGTGACAACCCTTGTTCACGGTACTGTATCTTGGAAGAGCAACATTGTATCCCTAGGACTAGAAGCTTGTTAGGACCACAGAACACTTAAATTTTCCTCTTTTTCATAACATAGGGCAAATGTTCTGTAGCCCAGTGCTGATAAGACCTGGGGATTTCAGTACAACAGAGGCACTCTGTATTCACCTCACTACAGGACGTCACAAGTTCAGCGGACTGCTGGAAGGACCAACAGGTATTTTTTGTAAACAATGAGAAGTTATAACAGACTGCTTCAATGGTATATTTATCAGTAAATGGTGGTAAATAAGAGGCGTTCGTTGTTAGGGTTTACATCAGTGTTGCCAACCGTCAGTATTTTTACTGGCAGCCAGTAAAAAACAGTCAATTTTTCACCTGGCAGTAAATTCCAGTAAAAGTAAAAGGTTGGCAATAAAAAATATGGCTGTGACACTCGGTTTGGTCCGGATGTGTCCGCTGACACCCATCTGCCATCCGATCCACTAAAATCAGACGTATGGCGATACGTTCACCATCCGTCTTGGCAGATCGGATCGGCTGAGATTTGATGAAAATGCTGTCCGTTTTTGTCCAATCTCTCCATAGGAATCAGCGGCACTCTAACAGGCCCCTCCCTGCTCAGTGAGCAGAGATGGACCTGTCATCGGCCGGCTCAGCAGAGATCAACAGAGAGATCTCCTGCTAAGCTGGCGGACTCCGCTGAGCGGATGGATCCGCCTCGTGTGAATGAGGCCGTAAACTGAAAGTTAATTGAGCCTATAACTATATAAAAGAGGCAATTTTTTTTCCCTAGATGTTTATAGATTTTCCAACATGATAATGATGTTAAGAAGCAAATACTATGGGCCGATTTATAATCTACACATGGGCTGATAATTCGATAATCATTATAAGCCTAGGTTCACACTGCTGCGGAATTGAAATTGTGCGAGTTCAGCTGAACTTGCACGATTTCATACCCGCATGTCAGTCCAACTTCGGGGGCAATTTAGAGACATCTGTGCGGGTTCATGCACGGACGTCTATTGTAATCGCACCCGAAGTCGCCAAAAGTAGTACAGAAACTTATTTTGGGAATCGTTGCGGCGCCGCAAAGGCGACGTTGCACCCATTCGGACGGTGCCATTGCCGCTAATAGCCACCGATTTGGCATGCGATTTGACATGTCAAATCGCATGCCAAATTGCTTTAATGTGAACCTGGGCTAAGGGATGCTCTAATTAGGCTTTCTGCAGCTATAGGGGCTGTATTTTGTCACAGCTATAGCAAAGAAATACAGACTATTAGAAAGTGCTTGTAAAACAAAAAAAAGAAGCTAAATCTAAATGACCACAAAGATAACACATCTCTGGCTGCAAAGGTATAAAACAAAAAAGGGAAAAAATACAAGAAGGGTGAGCATTGAGCTGGACTGTTAAATTAATCAATTTTATTTACTGTTGTGCACTTGCAAAAGTTACTGCCATGTTAGGTAGCTGAATAGTCATTGCATTATATTGCTGACGGGATTCAGGTCTACTTTATCACCCTCCCACACCCACAGAGATAGAAATGGCAAAGAATATTTTCATACCGATAATAATAAGGTCTCTTGGGAAACAGGTTTTTGTAGTATAAGAAAAGATTTGGAACTAATTTGCTGTATTTATATTAAAAATGAAATAGTCTAGCAATGAAAGAAAATTAGTGACTTGAAAATAATATATATATATATATATATTTTTGTCTCTTTTATGTCTTGTGGTCAAAAGGCTTAACATTGGTATGTACTGCACATAATTTTCAGCTCTCTGTGGTCTCCCTCCTTCTGTTTATTGAATATATATGAGCTTATGAGATGGACAGGATTCCGTGCCCTGCAGCAGTGTGAGTCACTGTGAGAGTGTGTTCATGTTGTTGTAAATGAAACGATTAAGGTCACAAAACTGTAGGCTAGTTTTAAATGTTGCTGACATCGGTCCGACAAAGAATTTCATCTATTACCATCTTTACTAGGACATCATAATACTGATGTCCCTAGCTAAAAGATCAAAAGAAGAAAAAATAAACATTAGGCTACACTCACATGGCCGTAACACTGTCAAATTTTACTGATCATTAGGCAAGGAACAAAAGTTCTTGGCAGAAATGATCAGTAGGTTCTGTTTTTCAATGCCTAAAAAAATGCCCTGTTCTTTTTCTCATTGGTATACATGTATATGCATGTCTTCAGATGCAGATTTTGGGGTTTTGTGTTACACATCTGTGCGTGGGGCGTGCGTGGGGCATGCGTGTCTCCGTTGAAACAATGCAACTGCGTTCAGATCCGTAAATAAAAAATAGTTGTAAATGTAAAATACATTAATAACCCGACACCAGAGACACTTATGCCCCATACACACAATCGTTTTTCATGCCGGTAAAAATGCCATTTTTAAAAATGGGCATTAAAACCGATCGTGTGTATGCTCCAGAGCATTTTTAACGACGTGAAAAACGGCCATTAAAAATTTCGAACATGCTCTATTTTTTCACGTCGTTTTACATGTCGTTTTTTTTAACGACGTGAAAAACGATAGTGTGTATGCTTTTACGAGGTGAAAAAAAACGCGCATGCTCAGAATCAAGTATGAGACGGGAGCGCTCGTTCTGGTAAAACTAGCGTTCGTAATGGAGATAGCACATTTGTCACGCTGTAACGGACTGAAAAGCATGAGGCTCAAAAGCGCGAATCGTCGCTCAACAAACGTTACTAACATGAAGGGTGGCGCCATCCGAACGGAACTTCCCCTTTATAGTGCCGTTGTACGTGTTGTACGTCACTGCGCTTTGCTTGAACATTTTTTAAAATGATCGTGTGTACGCAAGACAGGCTTGAGAGGAAACATGAAAAAAAACGACGAGAAAAACGTCGGTTTAAAAAATGGCATGAAAAACGATCGTGTGTACGCCGCATTAGGATCTGGATAGAGGAGCAGCAAAATTATCGACTAATAACTATTCGAAGAGTAGAGAACAAATATCTCTTCCAGAGACAAGCTGCCTTTGGAGAAGGGGAAAGTGTGGGGCGGATGTTGGCACAACTAGTTAGGGCAAACTCCCCCACCTCTGTGGTGCCTACGATCACCACAGCGGAAGGGAGAGTGACGTCATACACTCCAGAAATAGTGGATAAGTTCAAAATGTACTATGAAGATCTTTATAGATCCCGGCAGGGGGAGGAGAGCGAAGCAATGGACATCTTCTTTGGGGATTTGAATTTACCTTTCCTCAGTGAGATGGACAGAGCTGAGCTGGACCGCCCTATAACTCTAGAAGAGATAACGTGTATTACCAATGAGATGGCAAGGCAGAAATCCCCAGGACCAGATGGCCTCCCAGCCGAGATATACCGGCATTACGGCAAGGTGTTACTACCCGAGCTGTTGATGGTACTGAATAATTCACTAGTACAGGGTGAGCTTCCTTCCTCAATGATGGACTCTAATATAATTATCATACATAAGGAAGGTAAAGATCCACTGGATGTAGCCTCTTATAGACCCATTGCCCTGTTAAACACCGACATGAAGATCCTAGCAAAGGTTTTGGTGACCAGATTAAACAGGGTGATATCAAAACTTATCCACTCCGACCAGTCAGGGTTTATTCCTGGAAGAACAACTAGTGTTAACATAAGGCGGCTATATCTGAATCTCCAGGTCCCGTCAAATGAGGACGGGGAGAGGGTTATCCTGTCTTTAGATGCCGCCAAGGCCTTCGACAGTTTAGAGTGGCAGTACCTGTGGAAGGCCATGGATACGGCCCAACTGGGCCCGGGCTTTATCAACTGGGTGAAAATGCTCTATAGAGCACCAGAGGCTAGAGTAAGGGTGAATGGAGAGCAGTCCGATAAGTTTGAACTGGGGAGAGGGACGCGACAGGGATGTCCCCTGTCACCCCTCCTTTTTGCCATTGCAATCGAACCTCTGGCTACTGCTCTTAGATCATCTGACCAGGTGAGGGGCTTTAGAAGAGGAGATCTGGAAGAAAAAGTTGCATTATATGCAGATGATCTTCTCCTCTTCCTTGGAGATACACAGGATTCCCTTCGTAAGGCCATGAATATCATTAAAAGCTTTGGCCAAATTTCTGGATTAAAGATAAACTGGGCAAAGTCCAGTCTGCTACCAGTGGACCCTCTGATGGGCTCTTTACCTGAGGAGGTAGCCCAGATCCCGGTTGTGAACAAATTCAAATACCTAGGTATAAACATTTCTAAGGACCTTCAACAATACACCGCAGATAATATTGATCCCCTGTTGATTAAATTTAGGGGCAAAATAAAAGTCTGGAAAAACCTGCCAATATCTGTGGCAGGCTGGTGTAACCTGATCAAAATGATTTGGATGCCCCAGCTCCTTTATATATTACACAATTCGCCAATTTGGCTTTATAAAAAATGGTTTCAAAAGACAGAGACTCTGTTCAGGGAAATGATATGGAAAGGTGGTCCAGCAAGAATCCGGTTAAGCACCCTGCAGCTCCAGAAACAGGAGGAAGGAGTAGCACTCCCACATCCATATAGTTATTTTCTGGCATCACAACTTCAGTATCTAGGGGGAAGTAATATTCCTGGTCAACAAGTGGGAAGAAAGATTCTTCTCCAAAATACTCCACATGATTCCATACCCGAAGCTTTGGAGGCAGGATCTTTTTCCCCAAAATTCGTAACTTTGAATTTAATGGTGAAGGTCTGGGACACAGTGAAAACTATACTGAATTATAGAGGATTTATGGAATTTACTCCATTGTGGGATAACAGCAAATTAGGAGAGCTCCAGAAGATAGGGACAATAAGAGAATGGGAGAGATGCGGGATAAAATTTATTTCCCAGTTATATCAGGATGGTACTTTGAAAACCTTTCAGGAATTGATGGTCCATCACGCCTTGCCGAACAAATCTTTTTTCAGATACTTGCAGGTCCGGCATGCATTGGAGAAACAATTTAAAGGACAGACTCTAGAATGGACCACAATTCCGGTACTTAAAAAATTAATCAATGCAGACTCAGTGAAAGGTTTAATTTCCAAAGTGTATCCTGATATCAACAAAGGGAGATTGAGCAGGTTAGAACCTCCCTTATATAAAATGAAGTGGGAAAAAGACGTAGGAGCTATCTCTGACACCCAGTGGAATAGGATCCTTGAAGTAGCCCCACTGGTCTCGCTGTCCCCCTCTCAGAGGATATCACACCTTTTCTTATTGTATAGAACTTATTACACCCCATATAAACTTTTTCAGTTTGGCCGCTCTAGCTGTCCTAGATGTAGGGACCCGAAAGGGGACCTGCTTCACATGTTCTGGAGATGCCCGAAACTATTCCGGTACTGGACGGAGGTGGTAAAAATTATTGATAAGGTGTTCGGGATCTCCATCGAGTTGAGGCCGAAGCAATGCCTACTGGGACTAGTGAGGGAAGGGGGCAAACCTGGGAGCCCTCAAATAGCAGCTATGAGATGCCTATTCCAAGCTAGGAATCTGATTGCCCGTAGATGGCAGTCAATACTGCCTCCGTCCAGTGAGGAATGGCAGAATAGCATGAACGGGGTAATTCTTAAAGAGAAATCGGTTTATATAAAGCAAGGCGCTCCAACGATATATGACAAGATCTGGAAACCCTGGTGGGAAGCAAGAGGGATCAGTATGTAACTCTCAATAAGTGCAAGATAAAACACTTAAAACGGCGAGCAATGGCCCAAGAGAAACCTTTGGATAAGGGAGTGGAAGTTGAGGATCGACAGAGATGAATGAATGTTGTGTAAGGGTATAAATCTTAGCATTAGAACGGCAGCTTTCATAGAAAACCCCAGGGCCCCCCCCCCCTTCACCAGGTTCCTCCCCGGGGGAAACATCTAACATGCACAGTCTATCGAACCGGTGGAGGTGAAGTTGATGGATGGTTGGGGCAATTTGGGGAACACTGTTTCTTAATTGTCTGTAAACTGTCCAAAAAATGTAATAAAGAAATAAAGTTTAAAAAAAATAATAATACTGATGTCCCTAGCTAAAAGATCAAAAGAAGAAAAAATAAACATTAGGCTACACTCACATGGCCGTAACACTGTAAAATTTTACTGATCATTAGGCAAGGAACAAAAGTTCTTGGCAGAAATGATCAGTAGGTTCTGTTTTTCAATGCCTAAAAAATTGCCCTGTTCTTTTTCTCATTGGTATACATGTATATGCATGTCTTCAGATGCAGATTTTGGGGTTTTGTGTTACACATCTGTGCGTAGGGCATGTGTGTCTCCGTTGAAACAATGCAACTGCGTTCAGATCCGTAAATAAAAAATTGTTGTAAATGCATTTTTTACAACCAGGTGAATGAGCCCTAAAGGTACAAAGCCAACTTTAAGGAGAAATAAACTAAACAAAAATGCTTAGTTACCACTTGTTGAACTCGTCTAAACATGTCGAGCTTTATATGAAGGGATGGAAAAACCCTCTACTAGGGGCGACCCATCCATTAGGGGTGCCTGGGCACTGCCCCCTCTCTCCATGCCACCCCCTATATGCAATGGATAGATTCATGCATAACATGCCTGGATGCCCGGTCCCAGCCAATGCTTAGATGGCCGGTCTCCGCCAATGCCTGGATGCCCAATCCCCGCCGCTCCTCAGATGCCCGATCCTTGCGCTGATCCTTGGATGCCCGCCGATGCCCGCCGCCTAGATGGGGTAAGTGCCGGTGGACCGTCCGGCAGACAGCGGAGGGGGGGAGATCGGTTGTTTGCCACCCCCAAGCAAAAAAAAAACAACCGCCTCTTCCCTCTACTGTTTGAATGTTGTATTGTTTACTGAGGCTGTATCAGTATATATTTTCATCAATTTTGGACCACCATCGCTCTCTACAAATGGTGACCAATGCTACTATGTTTTTAAATGTAGTTGTTTTCTAACGTGAATTTTATATTATGTTTCAATAAAATGTTGTATTTTACTTGTTGAAGTCATACCCACAAAGTCCATGAACTATGGTTCAAAACCATTTTTGATTTAAAGGATAAGTACGCTTTTTGTCAAAAAATTATAAATGCACATTTTTTTGCAGGTAAAAAAATGTGCATTTATTATTTTTTGTTGCAGGAGCCAAAAAATAATCGCTGATGCGATACTGTTCTCTTACAGACCTGTCAGTGTATCTGCTTATCGATACATTCTGACAGGAAGCATGAATGAACTATCACAGTGCTCCGCAGCACCGTGGTAGTTCATTGAGAACTACAAGCTGACAGCAGCTAAGGCTGTCGGGACTTGGAGTTTTCAATTTACAGAGCACTGTAAATGGATGATGAGGCCGGGAAGGCCGAGCTTTTTGTTAAATTATGACAGCTAGCGGGGAGGAGAAGATTCCCGCTAACTGTCAGAGAGGAGGGGCGCACGGGGTGCGGGGGCTGGAGCTTTCATAACATGTCACATGTTAAGAACCAGTAATTTAGCCTCAGGTACAAAACATGATTATGCAACCAAAAAAAATGTAAGCTCTTGTGCACAAAACTGGGCAGTCTAATTACAAGAGGTTTCAAGTACAACCAAAAAGCCTTGGTCTGACATTATAACAGAAAATGCTTGCCAGTGTATGCTATGATATCTGCACTAAAAATGCAATAAAATGAAAACTTTGAGAAATTAAATTAGAATAAATTCAGGCAAATGAAATAAATTTAGATATACATGAATCAGAATATGATTATGAAACAAATGTAAGTTGTTAAAATAAACAGCAGCAGAAAAAGTCCTTTGCTTCATATATATTGATAAGTTAACTGGAGATGCAAATTCTCTGTTGGTACAAAAAGTTGTGAACATGAGAACTAATGCTGCGTATACACGACCATTTTTCTCGTCGGGAAAAATTACATTTTTTCTCTTTGACGAGAAAAGCGACCGTGTGTGGGCTTTTGGTCATTTTTCCCGACGAGAAAAATGGCATTAATCACGACGAGAAAAATTAGAACATGCTCTAATTTTTCTCGTCGTGATTCACGGCATTTTTTCCGCGGCAGTCTTCCCATAGGGAAACACTGCCGGGGAGCCCACACACGGTCGTTTTTCTCGACCAAGAGAAAAAATTTCGGGAAAACCGGCCATGTGTAGGGGAACAAGCCGTTCCTCGTTTTTACCGTCGATTTTCTCGACGGTGTTTTCACCGTCGAGAAAATCGATCGTGTGTACACGGCATAACAAAAAAGGCTTAGACCCCTTTCACACTGAGGCGCTTTGCAGGTGCTATAGCGCTAAAAATAGCTCCTGCAAAGCGCCCTGAAAGAGCTGCTCTATTCACTTCAGTGTGAAAGCCCAAGGGCTTTCACAATGGAGCGGTGCGCTGGCAGGGCGTCAGAAAAATTACTGCCAGCAGCTTCTTTGCAGCGCATTAGGATGGGTAAATACACTGCTCCTAAAGCGCCCCTACCCATTGAAATCAATGGGCAGCGCCGCCGAACCGCCGATTTGGCGGCGCTTTTAAACCTTTTTCGGCCACTAGCGGGGGGTTAAAAGCGCCCCGCTAGTGGCCGAAAAGCGCTGCAAAAACTACGGTAAAACGCCGGTAAAAATAGCGGAGTTTTACCGCCGATGCCCGGGGCGGCTCAGTATGAAAGCACTCTTAATGACAAACAGTAGGTTACAAACCAAAATAATAATAATAATCATAAACAATTCAAGATACTTTTTTATCCAAAATATATGTCTAAAACTATATAATGAAACATTTAAAAACAGGATTAAAGTAAAAAATAGATATAAATGAGAAAAATTACCAAATTGGTGGTCTTGGAGTGGACTGTAATGCCCCATACACACGATCGTTTTTCATGCCGTTAAAAATGCCATTTTAAAAAATGGCCATTAAAAATGATCGTGTGTATGCTCCAAAGCATTTTTAACGACGTGAAAAACGGCCATTAAATATTCCGGACATGCTCTCTTTTTTCACGTCGTTTTTCATGTCGTTTTTTTTAACGACGTGAAAAACGATAGTGTGTATGCTTTCACGACGTGAAAAAAAACGCGCATGCTCAGAATCAAGTATGAGACGGGAGCGCTCGTTCTGGTAAAACTAGCGTTCGTAATGGAGATAGCACATTCATTACACAGTAACGGACTGAAAAGCGCGAATCGTCGCTCAACAAACTTTACTAACATGAAGGGTGGCGCCATTCGAACGGAACTTCCCCTTTATAGTGCCGTCGTACGTGTTGAACGCCACTGCGCTTTGCTTGATCGTTTTTTTTAATGATAGTGTGTACGCAAGGCAGGCTTGAGAGGAAACATGAAAAAAAACGAGGAGAAAAACGTTGGTTTAAAAAATGACATTAAAAACGATCGTGTGTACGGGGCATAATTCCTTAGTAGTTTATCTTTCAATAATGATAAGAAAGCAGAGATCACAGGATCTCTATACATAACACATATGGAGACCTATAACAACTGATATTCATCCAGATTTTTCAGCATATCATAATTAAATCCCTTTCCTATCATAGATTAGTTGGTGCCAGTGACTGTTCTAGGTGTAGCACACAAACCTTTTTCTCGCCTGGCTCACTTGCGAGTCAAGGCACACTGTGCTTTATGCCCATACCCTCTTGTTTGAAGAGGTTAAGCGGTGTTCATAAATTTTGGGTCTTTTCAGCGCGTTACCCTATCCACTGGTTCTCTGCCCCAGAGTAGGGGGTCAAGTCTCTGTTTCTTCCCCCAAAGAAAACAATGTCCAGAAGTACTTTAACTCCAACAGAGAGTTTATTTTCTATTTGCTGCATAGTAGATAGAGACAGGTTGATGAAAGAAGAAATAGTGTTAAGAAATAAGAATAGATCCAGGCACAACCAGCAATTTTGTCGCCACTCGATCCCGAGTGGGTTTAGCTCACCCGGATAGTTCTCTCTCACAGTCCTAGCGGCCGGTGTGGAGCTCGAACAGTTCCGCCACCCTATCCCCTCCTGGGACGGGTGTTAGAAATCCTCTAACCTCTGTAGACTTTAAGAACAGGATGATGCCAATGGGCACTCTACAGGTTAGTTTCCAAAATAACAAATCCTTCCCTCTGACAGGTCACCAGGCCTCTCCCGAGACAGCAATCTTCCATTACTCATCCCCTCAATGGGACCGATCCTCCCCTGGCTTCCTCTTGGTCAGAGCGGGTACCCTTCTTCGGGCACCCTGGGACTCTTCTTCCGGGGCTAGGCCCCAGCTAAAGGTGCTAGGCCCACTAGTAGAGTTGCAGGCCCCAGGCTAAAGGTTCCTGGGCCTGATCGCACCCACACGTACCCCCGGCCATGAGGGCCACTGGATGTGGGGTACGTGTCTCACTCCTACTCCTCCGACCCTGACGGGGACGAACACACCACCCACAATGGCGTCTGCCCCTTAAGTACCCTCTCCCGGCATGCACATCAGGTTGACCATGACCACTGTACCGCCGCCAAGAGAGGACACCCCAAGGCGTAGTAATGCCACCCCTGGCTCAACCCTGACCTGACGTGACAGTGCCACCTACAGGCCGCAGGGAACCATACACCAAGCAGCATCACATAGGCAGAAGCAATACCTAGCAATGAGAATGGTCTGAGCCCGGCTAATAGCTCAGACCAGCCCCTAAATTTAGGCACATAACACCCCTAAAAAGTGGAAGGGCGCTACATAGGTGTATACTAAAGACTTTGTTCTGTCAGACTTGGTTGCCAGCAGACATGTAGTTAATTTAGATATCTCCAACTATTTCTCTTGTTGTCGCAGCCATTAATAACACTCCAGAACTGAGAATGAAAATGTTTAAAAGGGAAATATCCACAATGTTGCTCTCCAGAGATGAGGCATGTATGCTCTCAAATATGTATAAAATGGGATATGAATGCCCCAATTGTGATAGACCAATGTACATACCTCCCAACATTTTGAGATGGGAATGAGGGACACCTATCAGCAAAAGTATGCATGCATAGGACACACCCATTGCCACGCCCCCTTAAAGAAGAATTGTACAAGAAAAAAATAAGATTGGTTAAACCCACAAGTGCTTTTTTTACCACTACTATTCCTTTATATTGGCTTTTGGAATTTACAAATGCAGCAATTTAGAAATCAGATGAAAGGTTTAGCACTGGAAAACTCTTTTTGATAGATAAAAAGTGCATTTTATATACATCTATATGGATCAGACCAAAATGAGGGACAAATGAGGAGGAATGAGGGACAGAGGGACATTGCTCCAAATCAGGGACAGTCCCTCGAAATCAGGGACAGTTGGGAGCTATGCCAATGCATTCACTCTAATTCATGAGAATGGCAAACTTCATGCATATTGCAGCCAATCAATCCAGGAAAAATTGAGGTAAGCAGTAGGGATGAGCTTCGTGTTCGAGTCGAACATACGTTCGACTCGAACATCGGCTGTTCGATCGTTCGACGAAGATCGAACGATTTGGGCCGTTCGCGCCAAATTCGAGTGACGCGAACGGCCCACAATGCACTACGCCATCGCAGTGTCATCCAGGCGCTGTGATTGGCCAAGCATGCACTGTGACCCCGCATGCTTGGCCAATCACAGCGCCGGCAGCGAGGAGAGCAATGATTGGCCACAGGCAGGATGCCTGTGGCCAATTATTGCTGAGGGTGTTTAGTACACGCCCCACACTATAAAAGGCCGCCAGCACGGTGGCCTAGTGTAGTGTGTTCCGGAGCAGGGAAAGAGCAGCATAGGCAGGGACAGTGACTTTTATTTCTTTCTTGCTTAACCTGGATTCCTTTAGTTTAGGGAAAGAGAAGGATAGGTAGGGAGAGTGTCAGTGTGTTTTGTGCTTGTGCTATAGTGTGCTTAAAAAAAACATTTTTTCTAGGGACAGAAAACTGTAGGTAGGGAGAGTGTCAGTTTCTTTCACTGTGCAAGTCCTTGTTTCTAGGGACTGGGAAGGACAGTGAGTGAATTCTCCTTGTGCTATAGTGTGCTTAAAAAAAACATTTTTTCTAGGGACAGAAAACTGTAGGTAGGGAGAGTGTCAGTTTCTTTCACTGTGCAAGTTCTTGTTTCTAGGGACTGGGAAGGACAGTGAGTGAATTCTCCTTGTGCTATAGTGTGCTTAAAAAAAAACATTTTTTCTAGGGACAGAAAACTCTAGGTAGGGAGAGTGTCAGTTTCTTTCACTGTGCAAGTCCTTGTTTCTAGGGACTGGGAAGGACAGTGAGTGAATTCTCCTTGTGCTATAGTGTGCTTAAAAAAAACATTTTTTCTAGGGACAGAAAACTGTAGGTAGGGAGAGTGTCAGTTTCTTTCACTGTGCAAGTCCTTGTTTCTAGGGACTGGGAAGGACAGTGAGTGAATTCTCCTTGTGCTATAGTGTGCTTAAAAAAACATTTTTTCTAGGGACAGAAAACTCTAGGTAGGGAGAGTGTCAGTTTCTTTCACTGTGCAAGTCCTTGTTTCTAGGGACTGGGAAGGACAGTGAGTGAATTCTCCTTGTACTATAGTGTGCTTAAAAAAAACATTTTTTCTAGGGACAGAAAACTGTAGGTAGGGAGAGTGTCAGTTTCTTTCACTGTGCAAGTCCTTGTTTCTAGGGACTGGGAAGGACAGTGAGTGAATTCTCCTTGTGCTATAGTGTGCTTAAAAAAAACATTTTTTCTAGGGACAGAAAACTGTAGGTAGGGAGAGTGTAAGTTTCTTTCACTTTGCAAGTCCTTGTTTCTAGGGACTGGGAAGGACAGTGAGTGAATTCTCCTTGTGCTATAGTGTGCTTAAAAAAAACATTTTTTCTAGGGACAGAAAACTCTAGGTAGGGAGAGTGTCAGTTTCTTTCACTGTGCAAGTCCTTGTTTCTAGGGACTGGGAAGGACAGTGAGTGAATTCTCCTTGTGCTATAGTGTGCTTAAAAAAAACATTTTTTCTAGGGACAGAAAACTGTAGGTAGGGAGAGTGTCAGTTTCTTTCACTGTGCAAGTCCTTGTTTCTAGGGACTGGGAAGGACAGTGAGTGAATTCTCCTTGTGCTATAGTGTGCTTAAAAAAAACATTTTTTCTAGGGACAGAAAACTGTAGGTAGGGAGAGTGTCAGTTTCTTTCACTGTGCAAGTTCTTGTTTCTAGGGACTGGGAAGGACAGTGAGTGAATTCTCCTTGTGCTATAGTGTGCTTAAAAAAAAACATTTTTTCTAGGGACAGAAAACTCTAGGTAGGGAGAGTGTCAGTTTCTTTCACTGTGCAAGTCCTTGTTTCTAGGGACTGGGAAGGACAGTGAGTGAATTCTCCTTGTGCTATAGTGTGCTTAAAAAAAACATTTTTTCTAGGGACAGAAAACTGTAGGTAGGGAGAGTGTCAGTTTCTTTCACTGTGCAAGTCCTTGTTTCTAGGGACTGGGAAGGACAGTGAGTGAATTCTCCTTGTGCTATAGTGTGCTTAAAAAAACATTTTTTCTAGGGACAGAAAACTCTAGGTAGGGAGAGTGTCAGTTTCTTTCACTGTGCAAGTCCTTGTTTCTAGGGACTGGGAAGGACAGTGAGTGAATTCTCCTTGTACTATAGTGTGCTTAAAAAAAACATTTTTTCTAGGGACAGAAAACTGTAGGTAGGGAGAGTGTCAGTTTCTTTCACTGTGCAAGTCCTTGTTTCTAGGGACTGGGAAGGACAGTGAGTGAATTCTCCTTGTGCTATAGTGTGCTTAAAAAAAACATTTTTTCTAGGGACAGAAAACTGTAGGTAGGGAGAGTGTAAGTTTCTTTCACTTTGCAAGTCCTTGTTTCTAGGGACTGGGAAGGACAGTGAGTGAATTCTCCTTGTGCTATAGTGTGCTTAAAAAAACATTTTTTCTAGGGACAGAAAACTCTAGGTAGGGAGAGTGTCAGTTTCTTTCACTGTGCAAGTCCTTGTTTCTAGGGACTGGGAAGGACAGTGAGTGAATTCTCCTTGTGCTATAGTGTGCTTAAAAAAAACATTTTTTCTAGGGACAGAAAACTGTAGGTAGGGAGAGTGTCAGTTTCTTTCACTGTGCAAGTCCTTGTTTCTAGGGACTGGGAAGGACAGTGAGTGAATTCTCCTTGTGCTATAGTGTGCTTAAAAAAAACATTTTTTCTAGGGACAGAAAACTCTAGGTAGGGAGAGTGTCAGTTTCTTTCACTGTGCAAGTCCTTGTTTCTAGGGACTGGGAAGGACAGTGAGTGAATTCTCCTTGTGCTATAGTGTGCTTAAAAAAAACATTTTTTCTAGGGACAGAAAACTCTAGGTAGGGAGAGTGTCAGTTTCTTTCACTGTGCAAGTCCTTGTTTCTAGGGACTGGGAAGGACAGTGAGTGAATTCTCCTTGTGCTATAGTGTGCTTAAAAAAAACATTTTTTCTAGGGACAGAAAACTCTAGGTAGGGAGAGTGTCAGTTTCTTTCACTGTGCAAGTCCTTGTTTCTAGGGACTGGGAAGGACAGTGAGTGAATTCTCCTTGTGCTATAGTGTGCTTAAAAAAAACATTTTTTCTAGGGACAGAAAACTCTAGGTAGGGAGAGTGTCAGTTTCTTTCACTGTGCAAGTCCTTGTTTCTAGGGACTGGGAAGGACAGTGAGTGAATTCTCCTTGTGCTATAGTGTGCTAAAGCATTCCTCATCAACCATCTTTGAAATCCTTGTTTTTTGGACAGTCAGGGAAATTGTCGTTGTGCTATTCTGTGCAAAAGCAATCATCCTGAACCATATTTAGAAATCCTTAAGTAAAGGGACAGAGAAGGACACCTGAAGGTAGCCCTTATTGCTTTTTTCCCATCTCCCTGCAGGCCATCTATTAGAATGTCTGGAAGGCAAACAAGGAGAGGCAGACAGTCAGGAGGCAATAAAAGAGGGCAAGCAGGCTCTGTGTCTGGGGGCAACAGTGCTGGTCGTGGACGCGGTGCATTGTCATCAGCACATGGCCATGGGACACGCTTGTCCTTCTTTTCGGCAGCTGGACATGTTGAGCCACATCATGCCGAAGACTTGGTAGAGTGGATGACCAAGCCCTCCTCCTCCTCCTCATCCTCTCTCACCCAGGCTCAGGGTACTGGCAAAGCAGCTGCCAAAGCGTCCTCTTCCCTGGTATCAATGTCAGACTCATCATCAGTCACTCCTTCCCTAGACCCACCATGTCCTCCTCCTGAGGAGTCCCCCGAACTGTTTGAGCACAGTGTTGGGTACATGCTCCAGGAGGATGCCCAGCGTTTCGAAGGGTCTGATGATGAAACCCAGCTACAGGAAGGCAGTAGGGTGAGAGCAGACAGAGGGGATGCTCAAGAAGGACACCAATCTGGCAGTCATGTTCCAGCAGCTGCAGCATACTGCCAGATTGGCTCCAGTGATGAGGAGGGAGGGGATGATGAGGTCACTGACTCCACATGGGTGCCTAATAGGAGAGAGGAGGAGGAGGAGGAGGATGAGGAGGAGGCACATCTCCAACGAGGCAGGATGCCCTTTGGTGGCCAGCGTAAGGGCAGTACACCGACGGAATCACACCGCAGAGCTCCGCCTGTGCAGGGCGCTGCCTCTGCCCGTCATTCAAAAAGTTCCTTGGTGTGGGCCTTTTTTGAGGCTAGTGCATCAGATCGCACAGCTGCTGTTTGCAACATATGTCTCAAGCGTATATCGCGTGGCCAAAACATCAGCCGCTTGGGTACCACATGCCTGACCAGACATATGTTGACCTGCCATGCAGCTCATTGGCAAGCCTACCTCAAAGACCCACACCAAAGAACAAAGCGGACCTCTCCTTGCACCGCATCAGCTGGGATCTCCAACCCCACTATAACTTCAGACCTCTCTGAAACATGCACTGAGAGGAATGAAGGTGTAGAATTAGGTGTGTCACAGCCAAGTACTTGCGGCCACTCTGCTAGCAGTACACCGACGTCCGATTCTAGCAGGCAAATTTCCCTGCCCCAGCTGCTGGACCGTCGAAAGAAGTTCACTCCCAGCCATCCACATGCCCAGCGGTTGAATGCTAGCTTGGCTAAATTGCTAGCGCTTCAACTGCTGCCTTTTCAGTTGGTAGACTCGGCCCCCTTCCGTGAGTTTGTGCAATGTGCGGTTCCTCAGTGGCAGGTTCCCAAACGCCACTTTTTCTCACGGAAGGCTATTCCGGCTCTCTACCGGCATGTGGAAGGCAATGTCTTGGCCTCGCTGGACAGGGCGGTCAGCGGTAAGGTGCATATTACCGCTGACTCATGGTCCAGCAGGCATGGACAGGGACGTTACCTTTCTTTCACGGCCCATTGGGTCACTCTTTTGGCAGCTGGGAAGGATGCAGGACAAGGTGCAGTAGTGTTGGAGGTTGTCCCACCGCCACGCCTCCAAAATGCTACTACTGGTTGTGACACACCTCTCTCCTCCACCCCCTCCTCTTCTTCTTCCTCCATGGCCTCTTCCTGTGGTTTGTCCTATGAACCAGCGGTGCTCCGTAGCCGTTCACGGGGCTACGCAAGTACGCAGGCAAAAAGATGCCATGCCGTGCTTGCGCTGGTGTGTTTGGGGGACAGAAGCCACACTGGGGCAGAGGTCCTGTCTGCTCTGCAGGGCCAGGCCGAGAGGTGGTTGACGCCACGCCAGCTTAAGCCAGGAATGGTGGTTTGCGACAATGGCACCAACCTCCTCTCCGCCCTTCGACAGGGACAACTGACCCATGTGCCCTGTGTGGCTCACGTCCTTAACCTGGTGGTGCAGCGTTTCTTGGGCAGGTACCCGGGCTTACAGGATGTCCTGAGGCAGGCCAGGAAAGTCTGTGTGCATTTCCGCAGATCTTATAATGCCAGTGCTCGCCTGGCTGAGCTGCAAAAGGAGTTGAACCTGCCCAAGAACCGCCTTATATGTGACATGCCCACCAGGTGGAACTCAACGTTGGCCATGCTGCAGCGGCTGCACACACAGCAGAGGGCCATCAATGAGTACCTGTGCGACTACGGCACCAGGACAGGGTCAGGGGAGCTTGGTTTTTTTTCTCCACGCCAGTGGGGCATGATCAGGGATGCATGCACTGTCCTGGCACCATTTGAGGAGGCCACGAGGATGGTGAGCAGTGACAGTGCATGCATCAGTGACACTGTACCTCTTGTCCACCTGTTGGAGCACACGCAGCGTGGAATAATGGACAGGGCACTTGAGGCAGAACAGAGGCAGGAAGAGGAGGACTTCCTTGCCTCTCAAGGCCCCCTTTACCCAGACAGTGTTCCTTCTGTCCCACCCATCGCACAGGAAGAGGAGGAGGAGGAGGAGGAGGAGGAGGAGGATTGTGTCAGCATGGAGGTGGAGGCTGGCACTCAGCATCATCAGCAGCAGTCTTTTAGGGATGATTTACAGTCCCAAGAAACCAGTGGACTTGTACGTGGCTGGGAGGAGGTGACTGCGGATCATGTCGTCCTTAGTGACCCATAGGACTCCGGAGCGAATGCCTCAGCAAACCTACGCTGCATGGCCTCCCTGATCCTGCAAAGTCTGCGGAAGGATCCTCGTATTCTTCGGATCAAGGAGAGGGACCATTACTGGCTGGCCACTCTCCTTGATCCACGGTACAAGGGTAAGGTTGCGGACCTTATGTTACCGTCGCAGAGGGAGCAGAGGATGAGACAACTCCGGGAGGCCTTGCAGAAAGGTCTGTGCAACGCGTTCCCAGAGACTGGGAGGTTACAAACTCCTGGTCCTGGACAACGAGTTGCTGAGGCTTCGGCCAGTCAAAGAAGGAGCGGTGGGGAAGGTGGCCGTCTGACCGATGCGTTCAGACAATTCTTTAGTCCGCAGCCCCAAAGTATGATCGGTTCCAGCAACCATCGCCAGCGTCTGATAAACATGGTGCAGGAATATCTAGGGGCAAGGTCCGACTTGGACACCTTCCCCACCGAAAATCCTCTGGCTTACTGGGTCTTGAGGATGGATCACTGGCCAGAGCTTGCACAGTATGCAATTGAGCTACTGGCCTGTCCTGCATCCAGCGTTCTTTCGGAACGCACATTCAGTGCTGCTGGAGGATTTGTCACGGATCACAGGGTGCGCCTGTCCACCGACTCGGTTGATCGACTGACTTTCATCAAGATGAACCAGTCTTGGATCACCACCAGCTACCACACACCTAATGCTGATATAACAGACTAATTGATTTTAACATGTCACATCCCTTCAAGACTGATGCTGATGCTGAGTGCCTGTGCTGTTATGTTGACTGGCTATCCTCCTCCTCCGAGTCCTCAATGATACGATTGATGATGATAGCTTGGAAGATCATTTTTGTTTATGGGTGCCGCCACCAGTGGCTAAGGCCCAATTTTTCAGCCCCTGTTTAACAGGGGCGTGTAATTACAATTTTTGAAGCAATACTTTGCAACAGGGCTCATTGCTGTGCTCCAAGTACAGTATGTGTGAGGGGTTGGAGTGTTGTGCCACCAGTGCCTAAGGCCCAATTTTTCAGCCCCTGTTTAACAGGGGCGTGTCATTACAATTTTTGAAGCAATACTTTGCAACAGGGCTCATTGCTGTGCTCCAAGTACAGTATCTGTGAGGGGTTGCAGTGTTGTGCCACCAGTGCCTAAGGCCCAATTTTTCAGCCCCTGTTCAACAGGGGCATGTAATTACAATTCTTGATCTAATAATTCACAGCAGGGCCCATTCCTGCACCCACCAAGCAAGAGTAACTCTGAGGGCTTACAGTGTTGTGGCAACACCACCACCACCACCACCACCACGAAAGGCCCAATTTTTCAGCCCCTGTTCAACAGGGGCATGCAATTACAATTCTTGATCTAATAATTCACAGCAGGGCCCATTGCTGCACCCACCAAGAGTAACTGTCAGGGCTTACAGTGTTGTGGCACCAGCACCACCATCAAAGGCCCAATTTTTACTACCACTGTTCAACAATTATATGTAATTACAATTCCTGATATAATAGTTGACAGCAGGGCGTTCCAGCACCAACCAAGAGTAACTGTGAGTGCTTACAGTGTTGTGCCAACACCAACTAAGGGGCCTATTTCTGCAGATTATATACGGCAGGTCCCTACTTTCAAACATCCAACTTACAAACGACTCCTACTTGCAAACGCAAGAAGACAACAGGAAGTGAGAGGAAATCTACCCCTAGGAAGGAAAATTCTCTCCTGTAAGAATTAATATGGGAGAAAGGTGTCTCCTCTGTACTGATGCTTTATCAGCAATCCTTGTTTCAAGAAAAACACCACATTTCAAAAACAGTTGTCATTGGGACGGAAAGTGAGGTGAAATGTTCTGAACAGGGGCACAGACAGCAAAACAAATGTTACAGGGGTGATAACCCTTACCTATGTTTTCCAAAAAGTTTAAAAATAGATTTTTGGGCTGGAGCTACACTTAAACAATGTACCTGTTCAAAATTACAAACACATTCTACATAAGAACAAACATACAGTCCCTGTCTTGTATGCACCGCCTGTATACGGCTGTTCAGAGTATATAGGGCCTTTTTTATTTTATGTGCGGGGTTCCCCTTAATATCCATACAAGACCCAAAGGGGCTGGTAATGGGCTGGGGTAGGGGGGGGGGGGGGGTCATGGGGTAGCTATGCCATTTTTCTTAAAGATTTTCATCCATATTACCGGGACCAGACATTACATTAAAGCCGCAAGCAGTTTTAAATGGCTTTTTTTTCCTTTAGAAGTGTCATTTTGTGCAGGGACAGTTCTAAACACGGGAAACACGTGGCACTTCACAGGCATACTTTAGACACCCCCCAGGTACCATATTTAAAGGAATATTTGACTTTTTTTTTTTCACTTTATGTATCATTAAAATGACTGCTCCCGAAAAACGACCGTTTTTAAAACTTCTTTTTGCATTGATACATGTCCCCTGGTGCAGAACCCGGGTTCCCAAACCCTTTTTAGGACAATAACATGCATAATAGTTGTTATAATTAGCACTTTAGAATTCGAACGTTCGCATCCATTGTATTTAATAGGGTTCTAATGTTCGTACGAACTTTCGGTCCGTTCGCGGGTTCTGGTGCGAACCGAACCCGGGGGTGTTCGGGTCATCACTAGTAAGCAGTGGACTAGAGCCAACAATCCCCTCCACATATGTGTGAGCCACCAATCCACTCCCAGTATGTGATTCAATAAATATGCTCAACTGGTAAATGTAGTAAAGTTCATAAAGCTTGGGGGTCGAAGCGGCTAGGTGAAGACACGAGTCATAAATCCTCCATGTTTGATTCAACCAACAATGTAGCTCATTATAGCATTAAACAACAGTCTCTACTGGTGAATTGGTTGCTCACATATAGTGTGAGAAGCTGGTGAAAAGCTCATACAAACTATGCATAAATTATCCACTGATCAATATGACTCGGTGTTAAAGTGCAAAATATACAGTAGTTCAGGGACATGTGGCAGTTCAGCTGGAACATTTGCACCACCAAATAAGTAGTAAGGTAAGGTTCATGAACCCTAATGGTTAAAGCAAATGGTGGTAGAACTGGTGCACTCAAAGATTCATAAAGGTTGAATCATGTTTTATAATTCTCAATGCATTATTTAGCCAGCAGCTCATTATAGCTGCTCCACTGGTCAATATTGATCTATTCAAATGTCATATAAGAGCTGGCTAAAAATGTATATAGACTAGAAACATCCACTTGTTAATATAGTTCATTGGAGGACAAAAAGTAGTTGCACATAGCCTGACAAAGAGGACATTTTAGTCCCATTTAAAAAGAAACATTGGCCAGTGCATATCCACATGGAGCAGTAGAGTGAGTGGAAGAGCTGTAAATCTCTGAAAGACCCAGGGGTAACAGCATGTGCAGTAAGAAGCAGTAGAAATGCTATTGCGATTCATTTCATCACAGAGTAGGGTAACTTTCCCAGGCTAACGAGGGTGGTCACCAAACTTAATATAGCAAAAATATCCCTGATGACATCACTTCTGTTGTAAGTGTGACTGTTATGACATCACCTTCATTAAAAATGTGATTCTGATGATGTCACTTCCACCTAAAAAAAAAGTTTTACCAGAAGGTATACCCTGACAACGTCATGTTAGCTGGAAGTGTGGTCCCTGTAACTTCACTTTCGTTTAAAAAAATAAATAAAATAGAAACATGGAAAATAAAGAAAAAAATAAAATAAAAATAAAATAAAATTATAAAAAAAAACAAACACACACACACATACTGGGAGCGTGTTACAGATGTCCCCACCTTCAAAGGCAAAATGCAAAAATGTAATAATATGCACCATTTCAAAAATGTTAGGTCTCAAGAAATTTAAATATTCATATTATGTTATACATCCCAAAAATATTTTTTTTCATACATGATTTTAAAGGGGTTGTAAATTCTCAAGGTTTTTCTCCTTAATGCATTCAATGCATTGAGGTGAAAAACCTTCTGTGCTGCAGCTGGCCCCCAGAGTCCCCCCTTTTTCTTACCTAAATCCATTTGTTCCAGCGACGAGTATGAGCCCAATGTCTCCAGCCGCTGTCTCTGTCCTCATTGGATAGACTGATAGCAGAAGGAGCCATTGGCTCCCACTACTGTCAATTAAATCCAGTGACACAAGAGCGGGGGCATGGCCGATTCCTGCTGTCTGTGTCAATGAACGCAGAAGCGTGACTCGTGAGCAACCCGCATGAGTGCCCCCATGGAAAGCGTCTCTCCGTGGGGGCACCCGATGAAGAAGATGAGCCAGGAGCGCCGCTGGGGCACCCCAGAAGAGGAGGATCGGGGCTGCTCTGTGCAAAACCCTTGCACATAGAAGGTAGGTATAACATGTTTGTTATTTAAAAAAAAATTAATGAAAAAAACTTTACAATCAATTTGAATTTTTAGTCCATGGTCACTTTCCAGAAATTACTATGGGCTAAGACATCACTAATGGATTTTGGTCCTCTATATGCAATGAAGGGTGCTGATGTTACAAATGTATGCATAATAGGGTCATCCATGACTGCGAAACAACAATGTTAAAATAACCCTCCCCCCCCCCCCCCCACAACAAAATGTAAAAAACAACGGCGTGGGAACTCCACTTAAAGTGAAACAATAAAAATGAACAATTCCTTTAAATCTAGTGCCTGAGTGGTCCCCTTAGTCTGCCTGTAAAGTGGTGCATCCATACCATGCATACAACCTGCTGCAGAAAAAAAATAATTTCTAAAGAAAACAAATGAGTCAAATCAAATTTAAATTGACTCATGGTTGCAATTGCCCGCCCGGCTATTTAGAAAAAAAGAAAGGAAAAAACGGTGTGGGGTCCCCCCAGTCCATACAAAGCCCTTTGGGTCTGGTTTGGATTTTGAGGGGGGAACCCTATGCCAAAATGTAAAGAAAAAAATGGTGTGGGGGTTGCCCCAAAATCCATACCAGACCCTTATCTAAGCATGCAGCCTGGCAGGCCAGGAAATGGGGGGGCGAGCAAGTGCCCCCCCTCCTGAACCATACCAGGCCACTTGCCCTTAACATGGCAATGTCACCTGGTGGCACCGCCCCCTTGTGATGTCACTGACCCAGCATGCACCAGTAGGTGATGTCACAAGGGGGCAGGGCCACAGGTGAGGTTACCAGGTGCCCCCCTTATCTATTTAAGAACTGTCAAACATGGGGACAAGGTGCTTTGGGGTGTTGTGGCCAGGTATAGTTCAGAAGGGGGGCGTTCGCTCATTCCCCCCCCTTTCCAGGCCCACCAAAGGGCCTAGTATGAACTGGGGGGGACCCCGTGCCGTTTTAAAAAAAATAATTAAATAGCCGGGTTCCGGCAATTGCAACCGTGAGTCAATTAAAATGTAATTTGACTCTTTTTTTTCTTTAGAAATTTCATTTTTGCTGCATCATGTTCTGTGCATGGTACATATGCGCCACTTGACAGGCAGACTAAGGGGACCCCTAGACATTATATTTAAAGGAAATTTTAATTTTTTATGAAAAATTAAGTAGTAAGCATACCGGTATCTATATTTTCTACATTTTACATTGTTAAGAAGTGTGAAAAGTATCAGAGTGTAATGTTGAGCGACAACATTCTCTTTGCATTTTTGACAGTTTAGTCACACATTTATTGCAGTTTTCACATAATGTACAAGTATGAGAGTGCTTAAACCTGTAGAGAAGATTGTGTGTGTTATTCATTGCTTACATGTAGTAAATACTCCAGCGAAGACCCAACACTGTCCATATCTAACTGGTAATTTAGAACTGAAGAATTCTAGTAGGATGTCTACACTTCCAGTCCAAGCAGATGGAGCAACACCATAGGTATAATCATTGTTCCAGTTTCCCGCAACCACACCATTATCATCTCTGGCATTTATCTAAAAAGAAAAAAAAAAGTTTCCATAAAAAACAAGCAGACATACAGTATATACCATTCTCTATTAATGAAATTAGGTAATGCTATTAATTTACTGTAAATGTAATAGTTATCCTTTTTAATGTGCACATTTATAAACTTATGTGCATTTATCCTAAAACTCCTCTATAGTCATATTGGTTTGATATGATAGTGTTTTTTTTTTGTATATCACTATTTATAGTTTGTAAATTCCAGTTCACCACACAAAGCTTGTTATCTTAATAATAGTGTAGGTTTTGGCCTGTGTCAAAATTGACAAATGATAGATAGGATTGGTTATTAAATATGGACAAACAGGGGCAAACAAATTCAAGTTTTCTATATCTGTTTTTGCTGACAAAACTAGACTCATAGATATGTTCTTGAGATCATTTATTTACTATACTCTGACAGATTTTTGCACAATTGCTCAATTATTGTTTATCATGTGACATTCTTAAGTCAGAACTACACTTGAAAATGTAAATAAAATGAACAGCCCAGCAAAATTAAAAATACAGCTTGGTCTGCAATACTTACCCTCAATCCGGATCTGTCCCCGGCAGTCATTTTTTTTTTGCCACTGGATGCTGGATTTATCCAGGTTAAATAAACAATTAGCATCATTCAATTACTTTTCGTAATATAGCGTATATATATATAAATGTGAATCATTTTTTTCCTTTAGAATATATAAATAGATACAGTATTTACTATATTATACTGTATATATATATATATATACAAAAAGAAGGGACAATGACTCCAGTAGCATTTAAACGATTTCCTTTACTTCAAAAGAGCATAGCATAGCATAGCCACTGTACAGTTCCGAGCATCCCTGCTCTTCCTCAGGCTTACAGGCTCAGTGGACTAGAGGGAAGTAACCCACCTGAAGCTTTTTATATATATATATATATATATATATATATATATATATATATATATACACACACAAATACTGTATCTATTTATATATTCTAAAGGGAAAAAAATTATACACACACACACACATACATATATATATATATATATATATATATATATATATATATATACACACTATATTACCAAAAGTATTGGAACACCTGCCTTTTCACACATGAACTTTAATGGCATCCCAGTCTTAGTCCGTAGGGTTCAATATTGAGGTGGCCCACCCTTTGTAGCTATATTAGCTTCAACTCTGACACAAACATGACCTATGCACAGCGATCCTATCCCATTGGACTCTTACCACATATGACAGCTCCCCAGCTGGCTGCTTAATGTCAACAAACTGGCCAGTGATGCTATCTGATGTCATTGACCCGATATAATTATGACCATACTTTTCAATGACGTTATCTAGTTTGTCTGCCACCAAGCCTATGTATTGCTAATCTCACATGTTGCCTTTGAGTTCTGTGGGTAATGGAAAATAGTGATGGGCAAATTTGCCCAGGTTAAATTTGCCAGAGGTTTGGTGAATTTTGTTCTAAATTCGACTAACCTGAACTTAGAGGTGGATTCTATTAAAGTCTGTAGGGGGTGAATCTTGTTGGTAAATTCTGGCCATTTTTAGGGCATTGGGAAATCGGGAACTGCAATGGGACAACATTTATCAATGCAAAAAAGTTTTTTAAAATACTGTTCAACAGGGAGAGGATCTTTTCATGGCACTCTTCAATTTCTGGCAATTTCTGGCAAGTTCTAATTAAATGTAAAGACTGCAGATGATACAGCTGTGTAGAATTGGACAGCAGAAGGACATTTTTTGAATGAGGGAGAATTAAGAATTGAGAAAAATAGTACTGGCAGGTGTTTTACTGTAAGAATTAATAGACCACAGATGAAAAAGCAGTGTAAAACTTGTATCACCTGAAATACCTGCTGATCCTGCCTGGTGCTGCCCTCCCCCTGTAAAGTGACCACAGTTTATCATGGCTGCTGAGCCCTGAGACCGTGGTCAGTTTATGTGCCTTTGTCATCTGCAGCTCTCCTCTGTCCTGCCCTCCCCCCTCCTTCCCTGCCTGTCAGCTAGTGACAGTGCATGCCCTCCCCTCCTGCTGCCCCTGTCTCTGTGTTTTATGAAAAAAAATGCAGTTCTATACCTGATTTCAGAGCGTCGCTTGGTGCTCACGTGACCAGCCGCCTCTCTCCTACCGACTGACATCAGCGAGGAAAACTCTGCCCCTCCCTCTGTAGCTGTCAAATCAAGAGAGAGGGAGAGGTGGCCGGTCACATGAGCGGCGAGCGGCACTCTAAAATCAGGTATAGAACAGCATTTTTTTTTTTTATTAAACAGACACTGGGGCAACCTAACATTATTTACTACAGAGGATTATATGAAGACAACACAGTGGCTTAACAACCACTTTAAGATACTGCACATGATACAGCAGTGTAAAATTGGTCAGTAGCAGGACCGTTTTAATCAGGGATAATAGGCCAAATTGTACTAGAGATAAAGAGTACAGGCCAATGTTTTACTACTGGAATTAAGAGACTGAAGGCAAAGCCACAGTGTAAAACTCAAATTTACTAGAGACAAATAGCAGAGACTGGGGCTTCACTCAGGGGCGAATCCAGGGGGGGCAACGGGGCAATTGCCTACTCCGAGAATGCGGGTGAGAGAAAGGGTGGCAGGCAGCACGGGTGGCTCCGCGGGTGACATTGCGGCGGTTCCGCGGGTGACATTGTGGCGGTTCCGCGGGTGACATTGCGGCGGTTCCGCGGGTGACATTGCGGCGGTTCCGCTGGTGACATTGCGGCGGTTCCGCAGGTGACAGCGCGGCGGTTCCGTGGGCGGCTTGGTCAGTGAGTGGGTGGGTAAGGGAGCTGGCGAGCAGCTGGGCGGCTCAGTGTTTGAGCAGGCTGCTGGCCAATCAGGGAGCCGGTGGGCAGGGAAGCAGAGAGATGACATCTGCTGGCAGGTGACATGGCAAGTGACAATCCGCAACGTGTGGCAGGAGACGTGGCAAGTGACAATCCGCACCGTGTGGCAGGTGACGTGGCAAGTGACAATCCGCAACGTGTGGCAGGTGACGTGGCAAGTGACAATCCCCATCTGGTGACAGGCGACATGGCAGGTGAAACACTCGGGGCTCCCACTGATTCTGCATTATGGCGAGTTGAACTTTTTCATTTTTATATTACAATGTAATAATAGAAATAATGCGCTTCAATCATCCTGACTCCAAAACAACCATGGTGCCAGGATGATTACCAGCCATTTCCCCGATAAATTGCCCCCAAAAAAAGGATTTTATGGCAGTGCCCCTCCCGAGACTAGATCCTGGATCCGCCCCTGGCTTCACTACAAGATTTAGGATACTGCAAATTATACATCAGTGTAAAACTGGTCAGCACTAGAACAGTTTTAATCAGAAATTATAGGCCTAACTAGTAAATGCCTAACTTTCATTTTATCTATGTGAATAGTGGGTGCTGGCCATAGAATAAAGGTCATCAAAAGTAATATGGTTTTAAAAGGAATACTTTAGGGTGAATCTGCACATAAGTTTGCCTCCATCTTTTTTTAAAACAAAGCAACATAACCTCAATAAACTTTTGCTGCAGACAGGTTCTGCAGCTGTAACACTAGCAAGTTATTTTGAATTCTGTGAAGTAAAGATCAGCATGGTAAGGCACATACCAGTGGGTTAAACAAACAAATCTCACAGATCCCTGCATCCATACAAGCGATATTAATACTGGGATCTCTCTTATTGTGTCTTTTGTGTTTGTATTCTGACTGCAGGGCTTGGACTCCCCACTCCCCCATCAGAGTACACTGATCAGCGCTGGTTTTCCAGCATGACTGTTCAACAGATAGCGGTACACATGTACAGAAATTCAGCTGGTGCCTGCTGACCTGGCCAATTTTCAGTACGTGTACACCAGCTTAGAATCAGCAGCACTTACAAAGGTCTGGATGATAAATACATGCAACTTTACAGGATCTCCACTAGAGATGGGCAGATGATTTCCCCAAACTTTATTTTGCTTCAAAAACAGTTATTATGCTTTTACCGAACATTCTACAGAATTAACCTCTAATTTCATAATGCAGCACTGCTCCTCCAAATTTTCTTAAAAAGCTATAAGACCTAGGGGCTGTGTGATGTAACTTTGTTTATTAACAAAGCTACGACAGACCCTGTCACTGTGTGATATGATTTTGTAAGTATGATGTTTGCATGGCAATCTCATGGCTTTATTAATAGAGAATATGAGTTGCTGGGGGGGGGGTACCATTAGCATTATTAGCATTAGTGTTAGCACTAGAAAATAAAGTGACACTGAAGCTTAAGATTTTTTGTTCTAAAAATAACAAACATGTTATACGTACCTGCTCTGGGCAATGGTTTTGCACAAAGCAGCCCCAATCCTCCTCTTCTCGGATCCCCTGACGGCGCTCCTGGCTCCACCCCACTACTGAGTGCCCCAGAGCAAGCTGCATGCTCTGGGGGCACTTATGCATGCTCTCTCTGGAGCCGCCTCTATGTGTCTATAAGACACAGAGTGTGGCTTGGCCTCGCCCCCACTCGCTCCTCACTGGCTGTGTTTGTCTCAGGCAATAAGGAGAAAGAGACCCGGGAGAGCCGAGGCTCCCATGCACAGTGATGGATCGGAACCAGGCTTGGGTCAGTATTGGGTGGAATAGGACACTGAAGGTTTTTTACCTTCATACATAAAATACATGAAGGTAAAAAGCCTTCAGTCTTTACAACCACTTTAAGGTTGCAGTTCATGTTAGAGATACCGTAGAGTTTAGAGTTTTTTTAGGCACAAGCACAGGTCTAGGATAGCTAAAAGGTGCTCCACTAACCATCAAGATCTACTTAAACCTCTTTAACCACTTAAGGACCGCCTCCTGTATATATACGTCAGCAGAGCGGCACGGACAGGCAAAAGCACGTACCTGTACGTCCCCTTTAAGATGCCGCCGCGTGGTCGCGCGCGCCACTGGCGGCACGCTCGCGACCCTGTCACTTTCTCCGTGAGCCTGACTGTGGGTCCCGCGGACTCAATCGCCGCAGAGATACCCGCGATCGTCTCACGGAGAGATAGAGCGGGGAGATGCTAGTGTAAACAAGCATCTCCCCGCTCTGCCTAGTGACAATGACACTGATCTCCGATCCGTGTGATCGGAGCAGCGATTAGTGTCATGTCACACACAGCCTATCCCCCCTACAGTAAGAATCACTCACTAGGGCACACTTAACCCCTACAGCGCCACCTAGTGGTTAACCCCCTCACTGCCAGTGTCCTTTTTTACAGTAATCAGTGCATTTTTATAGCACTGATCGCTGTAAAAATGACAATGGTCCCAAAAATGTGTCGAAAGTGTCTGATGTGTCCACCATAATGTCGCAGTCACGATAAAAATCGCTGATCACCGTCATTACTAGTAAAAAAAAAATATTAATAAAAATGCCATAAAACTATCCCCTATTTTGTAGACGCTATAACTGTTGCGCAAACCAATCAATAAACGCTTATTTTATCAAAAATATGTAGAAGAATATGGATCGGCCTAAACTGAGGAATAAAAAAAATTATATGTTTTTTTGGGGTTATTTATTATAGCAAAAAGTAAAATTGTCGCTCTATTTTTGTTTATAGCGCAAAAAAGAAAAACCGCAGAGGTGATGAAATACCACCAAAAGAAAGCTCTATTTGTAGGAAAAAAAGGACGTCAATTTTGTTTGGGAACCACGTCGCACGACCGCGTGATTGTCAGTTAAAGCGACGCAGTGCCGAATCGCAAAAAGTGGCCTGGTCTTTGGCCAGCAAAATGGTCCGGGGCTGAAGTGGTTAAAGCTATCCTCTCCAATTGACTCTAATGCATTTTTCCATATTTCATCAAATTGTCCAAATTATTTTCAAATTTTCTGCAAAGTAAACACCAACAATTTTGCTAAAAACCTATGCTTATGCTATGCTATGCTCTTCATGAACACAGACATCCTATCTTGGCAGGTACATACAGTACGTATGTGTCTATCTTTTAGCGAACTACATTGCTTGAATAATGTCTACAGGCTTTTGTCTCCCATGGACCACAGCTGGACCTTCCCATCTCCTCTCTGTTCCACATAACAAACATTTAGCGGAGTACAAAGAAGGCAAGAAAGGAAAGATGTTGTGCCAAGGGTAGGGTAGGGAAATTATGCTTGGGACCTGAGCTGCAGCCTGGCTGGATTAAAAATGAATAGCAAAAAATAAACTCAATTAGAATATGAATAGGGAAAGAGCAACAAGAAATCAATAAAAAATCAGAACTATCTCCTCTGGACTTGATCAGTAGTGGTATGAATTTCAGAAATAAAATGGCAGAGAAATGACTGCACTTCCTCCTGGAGCTGGAACCGACTTATTTACCTTGTTTGACCTCTTGAACTTATATAGGATGGTGTATACTGCTTTTATAATAATTAAAGAAATTCCAAGATAATACATTTGACAGATATCTCTCAGTGAGATTCGTTATTCCCACCAGTTCTAAACTTTTTACACTATCTGCCTCCATTACTATCTACCTCATTACATGCTTTTGAAACAATGTTAAAATGTTACCCTCAATTAAGTCTTAAGTCAACTTCTTTGACTTCCCTAGAGCTTCTCTGTGTCTCTTTGATGTCACAAACCATTATACTTTGTTATTGTTCAGTCAATTACTGTAAATGACTTATTGCTGAACATTAGATATTGGCCTGCCACTTTCTATCATGCAGGACTAAAAGCATAATAACATGCTTCTTCTTATAAGTAAGAAGAAGCCTTTCATGACTTCCTATATCCTATGCAGCTTCATCAATTACAGTTCAAAAGGGAAACTAAGAGACAATTCACAATGTCATTATGCTATATAGGATATTGCAGTAAAATAGGATATCATCGCATGCAATAATGGACAATGACTTGAGCAGGCACAGTGAAATGTCTTAAAAACACAAATGGTGGGGGTGCATGTGCAATCAGGGCCAGTTCACACCACATGCAGTCCAGTGCATTTTTTTCCTGCATCAAAGTATGGTCTTTAAAGCGGAGTTCCACCCAAAAGTGGAACTTCCGCTCGTTGTATTCCTTCCCCCCTCCGGTACCACATTTGGCACCTTTCCGGGGGACAGGATACCTGACTATTACAGGTATCCTGTCCCCACTTCCGGGAGCCTCAGCCGCGGGTATTTGCGTCATCGCTGGGGCTCCCTCCTCCTCCTTACCCGGCCGCTGGGCCAGTAGGAGAGAGGAGCGGAGCCTCGCGCATGCGCAGTAGGGTTCCCGGCGTGAAGCCATAAGGCTACACTGCCCGGTTCCCTTACTCGCCATGGAGGAGGCATGCACTTGACAGCTGATGGAAACATCAGCTGCGGTTCCAACATCGCTGGACTCCAGGACAGGTAAGTGTCCGATTATTTAAAGTCAACAGCTGCAGTAGGTGCAGCTGCTTGCTTTTAATTTTTGCAGCGGTGGGCAGAACACCGCTTTAATGGCATAGTTCACACCAGTGCTTGCAGTTCCAGTTCCAGAAAAAAAAGTAGAACATGCTGCATTTTTCCTGCACTGGACTTTACTGGAACGCTGTAAAAAAGTATCAAAAACGCACTGGAATGCACATGTCCTTATTTAAGGTAAAGAAAAAAAGGAGAGGGGAAAATGCAATGGACTGCATCAAAAACGCACCAAAAACCCATCAAAAAAGCACGGGAATGGATCTGGAATGCATAAACTGTGTTTCTAAGGTGTGAACTGGCCCTTAGCCCACGTTCACACTGGGGCTGCGGGAGTGAAGCCTGCGAGTTCAGCTGAACTCGCACGATTTCACTCCCGCTGGCAGTCCCGATTTCAGCCACGATTTCAAAGACATCTGAAACAGATGTCAATGTAAATCGCGTCTGAAATAGCAAAAAGTAGTACAGAAACTACTTTTTGTAATCGGTGCAGCGCCGCAGATGCGGCGTCGCACCGATTAGGATGGTGCCATTGGCCGCAATTTGCGACAAATTTTGCCGATTTGACATGCGATTTGACATGTCAAATCGCATGTCAAATCGCACCAGTGTGAACCAGGGCTTAGTCATATTATAACTAGGGAGACAAAACAAAAGGAAAAATCTCCTAAATTTGTTTGCATACAAGGACATGACTTACCTTTAGGATTGTAAGGTAATTAAAAGTGCCTTAAATGAGTGACATCAATATACACTACTGATATGTAATTTTATTCAGGCAACTATTCACACACCTACTTGTCCTTCATTTCTTTTTAATCAGGTTTAACTTTTGAAAATCTCACCTTTTTCTGACAAGTGGCAAAGGATATTAAAGCATGCACTGTTAGAATATGAATATAAGACATGTAGAAGCTGGCGTTCCTACCAGCCACAAGTTGAAAACACTATTTTATACTTTTGCCCTATGGCTAAAAGGGATAACGTAATCAGCATTTGATTGCTTTGGAACAAAAATGCACCAAAGCAAAATGTGTTATAGAAACATACAAAAATACATCAAAGAACCTTAAAATATACCGTAAGTGAAATTATATGTAAAAGCTGGATTTCGAGCAGGTAACAAGTATGCCAAATAATGGATTCAAATATCATAAAATAAATGCAGCAAGTGTGAATACCTAAATTTGACTTAGTATTAACCTCTAAACCACTGTATAGCAGCACTCAGACTGGGAGACAGAGGGCTATAGCTAGGAGCCAATCATGTGTGCTTAATACCCACGTGCTGACAGAAGTGAACAGAGGAATTACTCATCAATATTCCGCTGCTCTTTAACTGTCCAGTCACAGCGTGGGGGACGTGTTATATTGCTGTAACAGCAGTAGAGTCAGCTCACGAGCCTAAAGCCTCGTACACACGACCGAGTTTCTCGGCAAGAACCAGCAAGAAACTTGCTGGCAGAGCTTTCTTGCCGAGTAAATCGGTCGTGTGTACGCGGCTATCATGTTTCTCGTCAAGAAAACCGACAAGAATCTCAACGAGAAAAATAGAGAACCTGCTCTCTATTTTCTCGTCGAGATTCTTGTCAGCATGTTTCTCGACGAGAAAAGTGTGTGTGTGTACACTTACCTGTCCTCCGGGAAGCCCGCGCATGCTCGAAATGACTTTGACGCATATGCGGTAGCTTCCTAGGCATCGGTAGGGTGTAGCAAGATGGCGGCGACGGCATCGAATGTGACGAGCGCACGCTCGTCGTAGTCGATTACGTCACCGCGTTCGCTTCATTCAAAGAACCGCGGGTTCTTTGAAAGGAGCGTGTGTACACTCGGCCGGGACAAGTTTCTTGTCCAAGAATCTCGTCAAGAAAAACTACGTGTTTTTTCTTGACGAGATTCTCGGCCGTGTGTACGGGGCCTAAGTCTGTCAGTTAAATCAGCTTCAATATAAGTATTTTAACCACTTAAGCCCCGAACCATTTTGTTGCTAAAGGACCAGGCCCCTTTTTGCGATTCGGCACTGCGTTGCTTTATCTAAAAATTGCACTCTCATGCGATGTGGCTCCCAAACAAAATTGACGTCCTTTTCTTTCCACAAATAGAGCTTTATTTTGGTGGTATTTGATCACCTCTGCGGTATTTATTTTTTGCGCTATAAACAAAAATAGAGCGACAATTTTTAAAAAAATTCAATATTTTTTACTTTTTGCTATAATAAATATCCCCTAAAAAAAAACTTTTTTTTTTCTCAGTTTAGGCTGATACGTATTCTTCTACATATTTTTGGTAAAAAAAAAAATCGCAATAAGCGTTTATTGATTGGTTTGCGCAAAAGTTATGGCGTCTACAAAATAGGGGATTGTTTAATGGAATTTTTATTAAAAAAAATTTTTTTACTAGTAATGGCGGCGATGAGTGATTTTTATCATGACTGCGACATTATGGACATCGGACACTTTTGACACCATTTTGGGACCATTGTCATTTTTACAGCGATCAGTGCTATAAAAATGCACTGATTACTGTGAAAATGACACTGGCAGTGAAGGGGTTAACCTGTAGGGGGGGCGCTGAAGGGGTTAAGTGTTTCCTAAGGAGTGATTACTACTGTGTGGGGCGTGGCTTGGTGCGTGACGTCACTTATCGTCGTTCCCTATGACAGGGAACAGACGATCAGTGACACACACTAGGAAGCACGGGGAGAGGTTTGTTTACACTTACCTCTCCCTGTTTTTCAGCTCTGTGACCCTATCGCGGGAAACCGGCGGCGATCGGGTCCCGCGGGCGCGGTCAAGCTCAGGACTGCTGACGTATATCGGCGTGAGGCGGTCCTTAAGTGGTTAATTGGGTATTTAGCGGTTTGTCTGGAGTTCACCTGTAAAGTGCAGGCTTTAAAAATGTGCCCTAAATAGCATACATTCACAATTTATTTTAGTAACGGAAGTACATTTGCATGTAGCCCAGGAATTACATATGGCTAAGGTTAAAGCGTATATAGGGACAGAGAGTGTACTGTTTTTTTTTTTTTTGCTTTCCTGTTTTCTCAGTCTAGACTGTTGCAGCATGTAGACAATAGCCAGCAATAAACAGAGTTGCATTTTAAGTGTAGCCTAAGGTGAAACTAATTATGGGATCGCTTCTGGCAAGGAGAGAGCTAGTGGTAAAAAAAAATCCTGGAGCTCGTTTGTGCCATTTTCTGCATGTTGTAAGAAACTCAGCTCATGTAATAAACAGGACAAGAAGAAAAGTGTAGGAACCAATAGCAACCAATCATAATATACTTTACAAAAGTAGTACATGATTGATTGTGACTGTTAGCATTGTGCACCACAATTCATATGTTATGCATTGCTTCTTACACTATTTCATTGAATAAACCCAAGGCTGTGTAATATATGGATACTAGGGAGGGACGTGAAGTGGCCCAGTATGTTTATCGACCTATACCTGAATATCAATAAAGGGGCAGGTCTGTGACAGGCTGTTCAGAAAGAAGTCACTACTTTCTTCTTGACTACTAAGGACTGATGTCTTTCAGTTTCCTTTGTATAGGTGTAGTGGGGTCTCCTTTAAGGCCCCATGGACTATGTTACCCAGAACCCCAATTGGCACCCAAGGTGCAATTGCCAACTGCAGAGACTCATGGGTGGGGTATAAAAGGAAAGGGCGAGGCTAAGACCGGCCCCTTTGGACACCGCGCTGCTAGCAATAGGACTCCCTGTGCAGACCTTCTGCAAGTGCAAGGCCCAAAGCCTGGGCCTTGCGCACTTCCAAGGAGCCTTCCACCCCACTGTGGAGCCTGTGTGGCACCTGATCTCTATCGACTTGAGGGACATCAGTTGGACCGGAGACCTGGCTGTCGCAGACCCTGTGTGTGGAGACACAGCGGTGGAAGTCACGGACTAGGACTGAGTCCGGAGTGGTGAGAGAGCACCTGCTCACAATCATAGCCGAGTACTTTGTTTAGGCCTATTGACTACCAAGGCCCACCGTTCTATACTTGCTATCCTGATCGGAGACTAGTTCCAGAACTGAGTTATATAGTCTCCGGGGAGTTGTTTCCATTGCCATAAACCATTACTTGGATTTACAAATTGTTGTTCCTGTATGTGCACCACCGATCATCTTGCATGCGAAGATTCCTCACCTTAAAACTGAGCTTTAACCAAGTCAGGCCTGACTGGAGAGAAGAACTTTACTGAGCGCCATATTGCTCACGGGGAGAATAGCTGCACGCAGTGTATGATCTATTTCTATACAGTAGTTGACTAGTGTAATTATTATTGCAGGGCTCTGCATGTATGTGATGTATTGTATTTATGATTGACTTTTATACTCAAAGTAAATCTGATATAGGTAATCATTCCGGTATTAGTGTCAATTACTATAATTTACCACCATTTGCATTACTGTGGGATTGCTCTTAGACTAGTACAGAGCTATACTAATACCTCATTCCCTAGACTAGCTGTGCCAGAGGAGGGTCAAGTAGATTGCCGGGGGTTGGCAGTACTGTGTACAGGGCCCGAAACAAAACCAGCAGCTCTCTTAGTTTGGGGGTATCGCTACATAGGGGAAGAAATAAAATGATGGCTTTGAATAGTTGGTATCTGCAAAAATTCCCTCTGATTGCTCTCTTAATACATTTTCTTAGAACTGGGCACAAAGTCAAACAAATCATTTCTAACTCTTCATTCACAACTATGCAGGTGCGACAGCGTGTGCAGTTAATGTGTGTTTTGTGAATGACAACATGTGCTGCAATAGGGCAGCCTATCCTTTGAGCGCTTGCACTTTTTTTTTTTTTTTTAACACATTACACCAGAACACATGGTACTATATTACCAGTTATAGGTGGGGGCAGTGGCCACTTGTTTGTACTTTTAATATATTGGTCAGGCACCGCACTGACACCTTTGTTGCCATAGTGCTATGTGCTGGGTGTTCAGTGTGCCCCTGTGCCTTTAAGGAGGGGTGGTCTCCTTCCAGGCTCACCTGACCTCTATCTATCCATTAAAATGCATATGCTTCCATTGTAGAGACTCAGAAGTTACAGTTAGTACCAGGGCTTTTTTTCAGGGGGAACTTGGTGGAACTCGGTTCCACCACCTCTGGCTCAGACCCTTTGGTGCCTACTCACCACAATCACTTGTAAGCACAAAAGTCTGGTTTCTGTGTTTACAAGTGACAGCTCTGCACTCTGTATGTAATGCAATCCTGGTATTTAATGCCCCTTTAAGATCCTCCTACTGTTCGTGAAATTTGACTGACCACACCCACTATTTGATGTGATTTGGGGGGTGTGTGTAAGGGAGTGGTTTTGTGGCTAAGTTCCAGTACCTATTGTTTGAGAAAAAAAGGTCTGGTTAGTACTACAGAAAATGGGATGCCTTGAGAGGGACTGTAGCTTACGCATGTATTTGCAAATGTGCGCAGACTAAACCCCTGTTTTTAATGCATATTGTTAGACAGGTCAATTTGGTTGGTTGAAGGCCGGTCAGTAAAATGAGCTTGGAAATTGATTTGGTTTTGTTTGACATACGTCGCCCTTCCAGTGCCCCTTGCTGCAAAGACCAGTTATAGGTGAGGGCAGTGGCCACTTTTTTGTACTTTTAATATATTGGTCAGGCAATGCACTGACACCTTTGCTGCCACAGTGCTTTGTGCTGAGTGATCAGTGTGGGGGCAGTGGCCACTTGTTTGTACATTTATTACTATGCATCCTGGTGCACTAAATCACACCTTATCAAGGTGCATTGGGATGCCATTAAAGCAGAACTAAACTGTACCTGAGCACCACAAACTGAAAATATTTTTTGTAACTTGTTTTATTGGAAAATTAAAGGAGATGCATACATATCCAAATGACAAAACTTATACAGCAAATCGGCACATGAAAGGCAAAAATATATATATCCAGTATGATAGCTAAATGAGATGAAGGCTTGCATGAACATGCATCTTAATTAGTCACATCTGCTTGACCAATTACCTAAAACAGTAAACAGACCAGAATAGATCGTACTGTATCCAAGACCCTGATTCCAGTGCAGGGAGAGCTAATGTAATCACCTGAGATACTCATTATATCCCTGAAAGCATTAAGGTATCATTATCATTGTCGCCTCTGTATTATCCTTTAGAACTCTGACCTCATTATTTAAAAAAAAGGGGGAAAGAAAAAAGGGGGGGTATAAACCAACTCGCCAAGTGGTAGCAGGGTATTAGAAGGTTCCAACTATTATCGATCAGATATCAAATTTAGCAGAGAGTCACTTGTGTCTTGCGAGTCTAACCAAGGACCCCAAATTTTGGTAAACTTAGTTGGTCATCCCTAGACATGTGCAAAAGGTAAAAATTTGTTTAGTTTCGTTTTGTTTTAATTTGTTAGTTAATTAATTTCATTTAGTTAGATTCGTTAAATTCGTTTTCGGATTTCGTTCCGTTTTCGACCGAATTCGTAAAATCGTTCGCATTCGAAAATATTTCGCCCGGATTAGAAAATATTTCTACCGGATTCGAAATTATTTCAACATGATTCGAAATCATTTCAACTGCATTCGAAACTATTTCAACCGGATTCGAAAATATTTCTACCGAATTCGACAAAATTACAACCGGATTCAATCGTCTTTCAACCGGATTCGATAATATTTCAATCGGATTCAAAATTATTCCAACCAAATAGAAAAGACCATGTTCCGACATTCGAATTTCGTATAGAATGAATTCAAATTCCAATTAGAAAATATTAGAATAGAAATAGAAAATAGACTAGAAATAGACTAGACTAGGGAAATGGCTGCTAATAGTTTGCAGGAGACCTGCAAAAAAAAATGAAATAGATGCTTATAGTCTGCAGATCTGATGAGAAAATGAAATAGATACTAATAGTCTGCAGGAGATCTGGAAAAAAAATATATAAATGCTAATAGTCTGCAGGAGATCGGATGGAAATAAATAGTAATCTGCAAAAAAATAAATCTGCTGAAATAAAGGAAATGGTTGCTCTAATGCAAAAAAGGAAAAGAAAAGAAATTAAATAGATGCTAATAGTCTGCAGGAGATCTGCAAAAAATGAAATAGATGTTAATATACTGCAGGAGATCTGATGGAAATAAATAGCATCTATTTCATTTTTTTTGCAGATTACTATTTATTTCCATCAGATCTCCTGCAGTATATTAACATCTATTTCATTTTTTTAGCAGATCTCCAGCAGACTATTAGCATCTATTTCATTTTTCTTTTATTTTTCTTTTTTTGCATTAGAGCAGCCATTTCCTTTATTTCAGCAGATCTCCTGCAGACTATTAGCATTTATATAATTTTTTTGCAGATCTCCTGCAGACTATGAGTATCTATTTCATTTTCTCATCAGATCTGCAGACTACAGTATAAGCATCTATTTCATTTTTTTTTTGCAGGTCTCCTGCAAACTATTAGCAGCCATTTCCCTAGTCTAGTCTATTTCTAGTCTATATTCTATTTCTATTCTAATCTTTTCTAATTGGAATTTGAATTCAATCTATACGAAATTCGAATGTCGGAACATGGTCTTTTCTATTCAGTTGGAATAATTTTGAATACGGTTGAAATATTATCGAATTTGGTTGAAATATTAACGAAAACGGATGAAATATTATTGAATCCGGTAGAAATATTTTCGAATTTGGTTGAAATATTTTCGAATGCGACCGACTTTTCGAATTCCAATTAGAAAAGATTAGAATAGAGATAAAAAATAGACTAGAATTTTTTTTTTACAGAATAGAATAAAATATAATATATATATTGTATTTTATTCTATTCTGTTCTATTGTTTTTCTATTCAATTCTTTTCAATATTTTTGATTCTATTCTAATTGTTTTAAAATTCGATTCGAGTAGAATTTTTTTCAAATTCGATTCGAATTTCGTCCGTGGTTTTTCGATTCGAAACGTTCAGATTCGGTTGAATTCGTTAGCATTGTAATTCGTTAATTCGGATGCAGCCGAACGTCCGAATAATGAAAATTCGTCCGAATAATGAAAATTCGTCCGCATTTCGATTCGGAACGAAACTAAATGCACGTGCCTAGTCATCCCCTAGCCTCATAAGTCAACTTATATAACGGGAGAATTTGATTGATTAAGCAATGCCACAGAACCAATATGTAAGGGGTTCAGGCTGTATTTAATATAATACAATTATTTTTCTGGCATAATAAAGCAGTATTCATAAAAACAACTTGGTCTTGGTAGGAAGCTCAACATCTTCAAACACACCCAGAAGGCACCATTTGGGGCTATTAGGGAGCTTGAATGCTTCTGAAATGAATGCGGTGACTGCTGACCAGAATGGTCTGACCTTATTACAGGACTATACCATATTTTGCGCCTATGGCAAGCTGGGGGGTATGCTCACGCATTAAATATAGTCTTTTAGGGGTAAAGTATGTTCGTTGTAGATACCATAACTGTATTAATTGGTAGAGATGACTATATCAGGATATGAAATGTAATTAATTTTTAATATACAAAGCAAACTCACATACCGGTACTTTGAAATCACTTTGAAAAACACCCCATAGCATTTCAAGCTTTGGCCATCTTGAGTGAGGGCAGATGATTCATATATAATTAACTTCTTGGGAACCATCTGCCCTTAGCTCAGAAATGCAGGCAGAAGGGCATGCTTAGCTGAGAAAGCCCCTCCTGCCGATTAAAGAGAAAAAAAAGTCAGTGAAGACTTCTGGGATGTATGTCCGGTTTTGCACGCATTACCCCAGCGCACAGATCTAAACTAAGTTTTAATGGCTAAATTTATCACACAAGAAACAAAAATGATAAAAAAAAAACAAACTCACTTGAGGGTTTACAAACAATTACATTATGGCATAGTTGGACAAATATACAGCTGGAAAAAAAAAAAAAAAAAAAACTGAAATACATACGACTGCTGATCCAACACGACTGATCTTGATAGGGTTTCCTCTTCCTGAGAGATCTAATTCAGCTTTGTCCATTAAATATAGGCAAGCGTCAAGTATTTGCTCTTCAAACTGAAATGACATTAGACAGAATTTTTCTTAAATTTTCAGACAGAGTGACCCATGAGTAAATTATGCTAATTCCCTATTCAGATGCAAACTATGGTATAGTCATGATAACTTTTTTTTTTAGCTTCAGTCTTAAACAGTTTACATCCTATGGTTTTGGAAGGGAATATAAAATGCTTAAATACAGTATGTTGATCAGGACAAAATGTGAACATATTTGTTTTTAAGAGGTGATGTGACTATTACAAGCACAATACAGGTTAGATGGAAATATTTTTTATATTTACTCTTTCCTTTTTTTCACATTAATGCTAACTACTTTGTTGAAATAAAAAAACTGTTTACAGAGTTTAAACAGTTTAATTATGCTGCTTGCAAATATCAGAAGAACACCCCAAAAATTTGTGGGTGTTGACAAAGTTCCATTTATACAAGAAATAAGAAAGTGCTACACCAATGGTCAGCAAGTCCAAACAGATGTTTTATTACATAATCAATTTTAAAAAATCCAACACAATTCGCGTGTACGGACGCCCCCTCTTCATCAGGACAAATGTATTGTATGATCTCAAATGTGGTTGAACTGAAATTCATCAATAGTTTTATAATATATGACATGAATTTCTGCCACTGGCAGTGTGTAGTATGGTGCTCGGTTAGAGCTTTCAATTAAAGAGAGTCAGCCTAAGAAAAAACTGTTTCTGTTTAGCTTTCTATTTAGAAAATCCACTGTCTTAGGTACAGAGTGTATTACATGTAATTTGTAAAAATACAGATTTGATATGAAATAATGGAAAAAAACTATTTAAAAAAATGTGTGTGATCGATTTTCAAAAGGAGCAATATGGTTTAATGCTTTTCCTATTTATTTATTTTATGGAATGGAACATTTACAACATTGTATGTGTTATAGTTTGTTAAAATATATTTCTATATTTTTGTTTGTTTTGTTAGGATGATAATACTGTAAGACCCCTTTCACACTGGGGCGCAATAGCGCCTGCAAACCGACCTGAAACAGCGGCTGTTTTTTGTCCAGTGTGAAAGCGCCGCTAAAAATAGCGGCGCTTTACCGCCACCGCACCTCCCACCCCAGTGTGAAAGGGGCCTTAAAGCTGAAGTTTTATCTGCCTATATTTTACCTTTTAGTCTTGGTTTCTCTCTCCCTCTTTATTGACATACTAATACATTAAAAAAAAAACATGAGGAGATGGTCCCATTTAATAGGCAGACCTATTACGGTCCAGGTATGGGATAGGATTTTGACCTCTACTTCCAAGTCCTCCAAATGTGTAACCCAAAGAGAAACATCCATTAAGATCCTCATGTTTTGGTATAAAACACCTGATGTAATTCATAAATATGATTCCTCAGTCTCGTCGCGCTGTTGGCGTTGCGGGACTTACACCGGTTCCTTATTTTATATTTTCTGGCAATGTTCTATGATCCAACCCTTTTGGCATGATGTGAGGCTACTAATACAGAAGGTGGTGGATGTGTCCCTTCCGCTTGATTCCTTAAATTATTTGTTGGGTCTTCCTTTTTCAGGCATAACCAAAAAAGCCAACCGGCTTATCTCTTATATTTTGTTAGCTGCCAAAAGGCTTATTCCATTGTGCTGGTTGTCTAATGCACCTCCTCCGTGGTCCAGATTTCTCCATCTGGTGGCTGAGATTCGGAGGATGGAATATTTAACGGCCTCTGTACATGATATCATCCCCCAATTTGATAAAGTTTGGAAGCCTTGGGATCGATCGGAATATGGGACCCCTATACCAATTACCGTATATACTCGAGTATAAGCCGGCCCGAGTATAAGCCGAGGTACCTAATGATACCACAAAAAACTGGGAAAACTTACTGACTCGAGTATAAGCCGAGGGTCAACAATGCCTCACTATTCCCATCCTTACTGTTCCCATCCTCACTGTTCCCATCCTCACTGTTCCTATCCTCACTGTTCCTATCCTCACTGTTCCTATCCTGACTGTTCCCTGTTCCCTGTTCGGTGTTCCGCCAATCACAGACGTCTGCTGGGAAACTGAGGATGAGAGAACATTCGTGATAGGCGGAGAGTGTCTGCTGAGAATCGCCTATCACGGAAGGGACCAGGAAGAGACCGCGGGATTTAAACGATGGACGCCGCAGCCTCTCAACTTTTTTTCAGGTACTTTTTACAATGTAAAATTTCGCTGACTCGATTATAAGCCTAGGGGGGGACTTTCAGCCCAAAAAAAAGGGCTGAAAATCTCGGCTTATACTCGAGTATATACGGTACCACATCTTGAACTGTATTAACATTGTATTTTCTTTCTCGTACATCACGGGACACAGAGCGACATAGTCATTACTAATGGGTTATATAGATACCGTCAGGTGCTGGCACTGGCAACTTCCAAAACCGGAAGTACCCTCCCCTATATAAGCCCCTCCCATCCGGGAGCACCTCAGTTTTTTGCCAGTGTCTAAGGTGTTGGCCAAGAAGAAACATGTGTTTTTCACTGAGCTTGCGTACAGGTTCTTTTGGGCCTCAGTAAGCTATTCCGGATCCGACCAAAAAAGCTTCATAGCTAAACGGTCGGTACCCGGGCCTTGCAGAGAAGAGCAAGGTTTTGCCTGTAATGCTTCTCTTAGGAGAGCTGGACCCTGGGATCCAGAGCTCTGGTCATACCCACGACCAAGATGTTTTCTGTGCAGGGTGCTATACAGGTCCAGGGGAGTGGAATCCTTGGGAACCCGGTCCCTGAAGGTTTGATTACAATGCCTGCCGTGATAGGTGAAGTTTGGGCTTTTGTGGACCAAACAAAGTCCTGCGGCGGGGAACAGGTAAGTGGGGGCCCCCAGGAACTTGGTTCTATTGGGGGACCCCCAAGCCTAATTTGTCTTTCTGTCTGTTACCTAATGGTATTCCCGCAAAATTCTGTGCATGCCTGTAACTACTAAAAAAATGTAATAATTTTTAATGGTGGTCAAGAAAAAAAAAAAAAAAAATTTATATATATTTAATATATTAGACTGCGGTACCTGTGTTTGTCCACTAGAGGCCGCTGTGGAACGTTTCTTGTCATGTGGACTAGTTTCTTTTCATCAGAGCGAGTCCAGGCAGATGGTGAGTTCTCTTATGGGAAACTGCTTCCTCTGCCATGTTGCAATGCTCGTCCATCCCCCGGCCTGCGGCAAAGGGGCCCTGGCTCTTGTCCCTGGTTTCCATTTTCGAAATTAGCGCCGAAGGCGCACGTGGCCGCGCGCGTGCGCGTGCACGCGCCTCTATATATAGAGGTGAGCCGGGAAAGGGGGCGGAGCCTGGGGGATGACGCTCTGTGCGCGCCGCAGCGCTTCTGCGCATGTGCGGGCGTCCCAGCATGTTAAAAACCACAATTTTGTGTGGTGAGCTGGCTATGAGGTACAGAGACAGAGCTGGCAACATTTAAAGAAGGCATACAGCAAGCGGTTGATACAGGCATCCCCTAGAAAGGCACATTAGTAGACACCAACTGTTTCTTATAGCAGCATTTATGCTAGACTATTGTCAGTAACTGGTGTATTTCGGCTGGAATACCTCAGCTTTGTGGCTTAGGAATATGCCGTCTAAAAACTCCGGGACTAGAAATTCCAGGAGGAATAGGGGGTCTCCATCGGGCTCTGAGGATCTTGGACATGCTTTGGCTGCACCAGTCTCCCCTGAAGAATCAGAGGTTAGTGACCGTAGAGCACCCTCAGGAGTACCTGGTACTGTGGCTGTCCTCAGTTCACCTGCTCCTGTGTATGTAACAGAGGAGGTTTTTTCCTCAGCTCTGGGAGGGCTGGAAGAGAGATTGTCAGCATTGATCGCGGCTTCCCTGTCACAGGAGAAAAGCGCCCGATCTCCGTCTCCTCCCTCAGAGTGCCTGTTAACAGAGCAACAGTCCCATACAGGGATCGACCTACCTGAAGGGGATCAGGATGAGGTCGATTCGGTTGTAGAGGAATCAACAGTGGAAGAGCCGTTCTCAGCATCACATGCTGAAAGGTTATGGGTTCAGTCCCTGACTAATATGGTCCGATCAGCATTTAAAATGCCACTTGCGGAGCCATCATCCACTTCTGTCTCCTCGTTGGGGTCGCTAAAAGCTCCCCAGACTGTTTGTTCCTTTCCGATCCATCCTTTACTGGAAGGGCTCATTTACCAGGATTGGGAGCATCCTGACAAAATATTTACTCCCCCAAAGAGATTTCCGGTGGTCTATCCCATGGAGGATAAGTTCATCAGAAAATGGAGGGTCCCTACAGTGGACGCAGCCATCTCTTGTGTGAATAAATCACTGACATGTCCGGTGGATAATGTCCAAATGTTCAAGGACCCAATAGATAAAAAATTGGAGTCCTTATTAAAATCTGCTTTTTCTACAGCAGGATTGGTGACACAACCAGCAGTGGCAGCTATTGGGGTCTGCCAAGCAGTGAAGGATCAGTTGAAACAGGTCTTAAGAGACTTGCCAGATCAGCAGGCTCTTGCCCTAGCTGATCTACCTAGAGCCTTATGCTTTGCGGTGGACGCTATAAAGGATTCAATCCATCAGGCCTCCCGCCTTACGCTGTCTGTAGTACATATGCGCAGGCTTCTATGGCTCAAAAACTGGTCTGCTGAAGCTCCCTGTAAAAAATTGCTGGTCAGCTTCCCATTTCATGGTGAACGCTTATTCGGGGAAGACCTGGACAAATATATCCAGAGAATTTCCAGCGGTAAAAGTACACTTTTGCCGGTTAAAAATAGAGTTAGAGGTCCCTCTTTTAAGAGGCCTGCTTCTCCAGTCCCTAGGACATCGGCTGTGAAACAGTTCCGACGGCCTCCTCGGTCAAATCCCGGAGGTAAAAATCAGGGACAATTGCAGGGTAACAAGAGCCCTGGAGCAGGAGAGGTACAAAACCTCCCCCAAAGTCAAATGCATGAAGGGTTGCCCCCACCCAATCGGGTGGGGGGAAGACTTCAGTTGTTCACAGAGACCTGGCGGGACACGATCCGAGACAGATGGGTGCTCTCCGCAGTAGATCTGGGATACAAATTGGAGTTAAAAAACTCCCCTCCTTCCCGCTTTATAAGGTCAAACGTGCCAAGGGATCCCCAGAAGAGAGGATCCCTCCTGTTGGCACTAGAACAATTATTGCTCCAAGCAGTAATTATAGAGGTTCCCCTGGAAGAATGGGGGTTCGGGTTTTACTCAAACCTCTTTACAGTCCCGAAGCAAACGGGGACGTGAGGCCCATATTAAATCTAAAAGGGCTAAACAAATTCCTACATATCAGGACTTTCCGGATGGAGTCGATCCGGTCGGTAGCCACTGCCCTACAAGGGGAGGAATGGTTAGCCTCGATCGACATCAAAGATGCTTATTTGCACATTCCCATCTTTCCAGCCCACCAAAAATTTCTACGCTTTGCGGTAGAAGGGCGCCATTTTCAGTTCAGAGCCTTACCCTTCGGTCTGGCCACAGCACCAAGAGTGTTCACAAAAATTCTGGCCCCATTATTGGCCAATCTAAGAACACGAGGTGTAACGATAATGGCATATCTAGACGACTTGTTGCTGATAGACCACTCAGTGGAAAAACTAGAAGTGGTTGTTCACGAGACAATCAAGTATCTGGAATATCACGGTTGGATTATCAACCGAGACAAGTCAGCCCTAAAACCAGTCAAAAGTCTGGAATACTTGGGGCTAAGGCTGGATTCAGACCAGAGAAAAATTTTCTTGCCTCAAGAAAAGGGGTCATCTTTGAGAGATTTGATCCACTTAGTGGGTTCAAAAAGACAGCCATCCATACGCCTGTGCATGAGGCTGCTGGGAAAAATGGTGGCATCATTCGAAGCAGTACCCTACGGTCAATTCCATTCAAGGAAGTTGCAAAGGGCCATACTGTCAGCCTGGAACAAAAAAGTTCAGGCTCTGGACTTACCAATGTCCTTGTCCCCTTCCGTTCGCAAGAGCCTCCGCTGGTGGTTGGTTCCCCAGAATCTGGAAAGAGGGAAATCCTTCAGTCCGATTTCCTGGAAGGTGGTCACTACAGATGCCAGCCTTATAGGCTGGGGAGCAGTGCTGGAGCAATGGTCTCTCCAGGGCAGATGGTCGGATGCGGAAAAGGCCCTGCCCATCAATCTCTTAGAGATACGAGCAGCCCGGTATGCCCTAGTAGCATGGACATCCAAACTCCAAGGGTCCCCTGTCAGAATTCAATCAGACAATGCCACAGCAGTGGCATATATCAATCGTCAGGGGGGCACCAGGAGTCGTGCAGCCCAAAGGGAAGTAAATTACATCCTGAGATGGGCAGAAAGATATGTCCCAGCCATATCTGCGGTATTCATTCCAGGAGTGGAGAATTGGAAGGCGGACTTTCTAAGTCGCCAACAATTATGCCCAGGGGAATGGTCCCTTCATCCCGAGGTTTTCCGGACAATATGTCAGCGGTGGGGAACACCGGATGTAGATCTGCTAGCATCCAGATTCAACACAAAAGTGGACAGGTTTGTCTCTTGGACAAGGGATCCCCTAGCTTGCGGCTCGGATGCCCTAGTGTTCCCTTGGGATCAGTTCAAGCTGATATATGCATTCCCACCGCCACAATTGTTACCTCGATTACTCCGCAGAATCAGGGTAGAAAAGAAACCAGTGATTCTGGTGGCTCCAGCGTGGCCCCGAAGAGCATGGTACGCGGAGATTGTAAAAATGTCTGTGGGGAGTCCTTGGACCCTCCCACATCGTCCGGACCTGCTTTCGCAAGGACCGATATACCACCCTTCCTTACCAGCCCTAGGTTTGACGGCCTGGCTATTGAAGCCCACATTCTAAAAAAGAGAGGGCTCTCTAATGCTGTGGTATCTACCATGATCAATGCCAGGAAGCCGGTATCCAGGCAGATCTACTATAGAATCTGGAAGGCGTACATCGCCTGGTGTGAGGCCAAGAAATGGCATCCACGTAAATACGTAATAGGTAGGATTCTGGACTTCCTACAATGGGCTGTAGATAGGAAGCTTGCCTTGAGTACTATCAAGGGTCAGATTTCGGCCTTGTCAATATTTTTTCAAAGGCCCTTGGCTTCGCATTCACTAGTCAAAGCCTTTATACAAGGAGTGATGCGTATTAGTCCTCCGGTTAATATTCCCATATGTCCATGGGATCTAAACTTGGTTCTGTCGGTTTTACAGAAACAACCATTTGAACCATTACAGCATATTTCCTTGGTGCTTCTCACCAGGAAATTGATTTTTCTAGTAGCCATTTGTTCGGCTAAAAGAGTATCGGAATTAGCAGCTATGTCCTGTAAGGAGCCATATCTGGTTATCCATAAGGACAGAGTAGTATTACGTCCTCAGCCAGCCTTTCTTCCTAAGGTGGTATCGAGGTTTCATTTGAACCAAGATGTGGTTCTTCCTTCTTTTTTCCCCAGACCTACTTCGGTAGAGGAAAAGTTATTGCATTCTTTGGATGTAGTAAGAGCAGTTAAAGCTTATCTAAAAGCCACTGCTCAGATTCGCAGAACGGATACTTTGTTTATTCTGCCGGAAGGCCCCAGAAAGGGTCAGGCAGCGTCAAAATCTACTTTAGCCAGGTGGATTCGACAGGTCATAATACAAGCCTATGGCTTGAGAAGGAGACCGCCTCCGTTCAAAGTTAGAGCGCACTCCACGAGAGCAGTTGGAACTTCATGGGCAGTGCATCACCAGGCCTCCCTGGCTCAAATCTGTAAGGCCGCAACATGGTCTTCAGTTCACACGTTTACTAGGTTCTACCAGGTGGACGTTAGAAGTCAGGAGGATGTCGCCTTTGGGCGCAGTGTGTTGCAGGCCGCAAAAGATCCTCATGTCTGATAGCGCTCAGCTTATGTATGGTGTATCCCCCCCCTCATTTGGCATTGCTTTAGGACATCCCATTAGTAATGACTATGTCGCTCTGTGTCCCGTGATGTACGAGAAAGAAAATAGGATTTTTATAACAGCTTACCTGTTATATCCTTTTCTTGGAGTACATCACGGGACACAGAGCTCCCGCCCCTCTTTGGGGACACTTATTGCTTTGCTACAAAACTGAGGTGCTCCCGGATGGGAGGGGCTTATATAGGGGAGGGTACTTCCGGTTTTGGGAGTTGCCAGTGCCAGCACCTGACGGTATCTATATAACCCATTAGTAATGACTATGTCGCTCTGTGTCCCGTGATGTACTCCAAGAAAAGGATTTTACAGGTAAGCTGTTATAAAAATCCTATTATTTTTGTTGGTTTTGAATTTCTATTACTTACCGACAAGTTGTTTACTTTATATATTTTTGATATGCCGTACTGAGCACCCCTGTTCTCTGTACTTATGGACATTGTTTATCTGTACCTCCCATTTCTTTATTTTTCTCTGATATCATGATGTTTTTGATATCTGTGTATTGTACGTTATGTAACAATATTATATTTGTTCTTTTAAAACCCAATAAAAAACCCAATAAAAAATAAAATAAAAATCTGTTTTCATTTCATATCTTATTTTGGACCCAGTGATGTGATCAGTGGGTATTTGTGCTTCAGAATGCAATGAAGGCAGACCAGGACTGGTGGGAGTGGCCAGCAGCAGGGTGCTGTACATATCTTCCTGAAAACATCACAGCACCCGGTCTCAGTACTCCCCAGGGCGCCCTCAGACCTGATGCAAGCTTTAGGCTGCCTCTTGGGACAGGTTATGCAAATATCAAGATGTCTTAATGGGCAGGTGTCAGTTTGGAGGAGTAATAGGTAATTCCCACATGTGATGCTGTGCCTCCATGACATAAAGAACTGAAATCCAATGAATGAATGTGGCAGGCCTGGGACAGTGAAGCCCTGTACACACGATCGGTTTTACCGATGAAAACAGTCCAATGGACTTTTCTCATCGGACAAACCGAACGTGTATGGGCCCCATCGGTCTTTTTTCCATCCGATGGATGAAAAAACAATAGCAAATTCCGATCGTCTGTGTGGAACTCCATCGGATAAAAACCCACGCATGCTCAGAATCAAGTTGACACATGCTCAGAAGCATTGAACTTAATTTTTCTCGGCTCGTTGGAGTGTTTTACGTCAAGGCGTTTGGGACGGTCAGATTTTTGACTGATGGTGTGTGAGCAAGACTTATGGAAGTCAGCTTCATCGGAAATCCGATGGAAAAATCCATCGGATTTTATTCCATTGGAAATCCGATCGTGTGTACAGGGCTTAAGGCTGCATTCACGCCTGAGCGTTTTGTAGCCTGAAGCCTGAAGCTACAAAACGCTAGAGGGGAAAAAATCCATTATTCTCTATGGAGATGGTTCACATCTCCACTCCAAAACGCCTGAAGCCGAACGCCTGAAGCTCAAACAACTTCCGGACCCTATTTTGTCGCATTGGGCAGATTTGGGCGTTTTAGGAGTCATAGAATTAATGGAAACGCTTGATTCAAGCGTCTAGCGCAACAATGAGCGTTTCCACGGGCGCAAATTCGCACGACAAAACGCCGGTAAAAACATCGGTAAAAACGCACGAAGCGCTACGCTCAGGTGTGAATGCAGTCTAAGTCTGATGTGGAAATAACTAAATCAGGGATATGCAACTAGCGGGCCTTCAGCTGTTGCAAAACTACAAGTCCCATCATGCCTCTGCCTCCCGGGTTGTCCTGCTTGTGGCTGTCAGAGTCTTGCTATGCCTCATGGGACATGTAGTTCTGCAACAGCTGGAGGTCTGCTAATTGCATATCCCTGAACTAGATGATTCTGGGTGTCCTCCAGTCAGGAACATACCGTAAATAGTCTCTATATGATTTGCTGCAGGTTCTAATTCACACTTTGTGAATCCCACAGTGTGCAGTAAAATCAGGGTAAGAAATTACAGTACAGTAGAGGAGCCCGTTCAGTTGTGCAAGACTGAAGGTAAGGCTGACGTTCAGCTTTAAAGGATACATACAGTAGATCAAGCTGGCAGGAAAGAGCTCTAGAAGGTTTCTTGATGACTACAGTCCCATACTCATAACATATAGCAGAAATAATGTGTATAAATATTGATTTATGAATTCAGAAGCTTCCTTTATACACTGCAGTCTATCATCATGTTCAAAAAAGCTTTCTTTTTAGACTGCGTACAGTCCATCAACTTATGAAATAAATATTATATGACGAGCTTCAAGCACACTAATTCACAAGATTCTCACCTGCCCATACTCCCAGGGTCGCCTCTTAATATTATTCAGTTCTCCATGAAAAACGACACCCACGTCATTCATTACATATTCTTCTATTTCCTTTTCATCGTCTATGTAAACAGCATCATCTATGCAGGAGAGCACGAAAATCAAAAGTTGTTGCAAATACATGTACAAATACAAAGCAAAATAATAAAACACAAGTTTGCAAATTGCAATACCAAGAATACTCAGCCAAGGCTATGCTACCTCAAAAGGATATATTGATTAGCAATGTTATTTTTTTTTCATGAATTTATTATAATAAATCAAAATGTGTGATCACTACAAGATGCTCAAATTTCCATTAGAAAAATCAAAGCTATCCTATAACCACTTTAGCCTAAGAACTGTGTTTCAGCAGCTGTGTGAAGGTCCACTGGGATTTAGGACGGAAACCACTGGCTTTTACAGCTGGGGGTCATCACTTAGCAAAGGACCTGAACTAAGCAGCTACTGGGCTTCCAGTTCTGCACCAGAGCTACTACATTGTTAAGGGGTGGAAGAAATGTGTTTTTAGATTTTAAGATAAACCCTACCCTTCTAGCTGTTTTGTCAGATCAGTATAGCAATCAAATTTGTAAACTTAAGTGTATTTCCACTTTAGAAGCCAAATTGGGATAACACCTCATTTATAATTGTTACATACCCCCATTCACTTAGCATAACGTAAAAAAAAAAAAAAATATTGCAGCTAACCCTTTTAGATGCTTTATTCTGGACCCTCCAGCAAGGAAAAATTTCTGGGCAGCAGTTTTTGCCAAGATTAACCCTGTCTGTATTGTGCAGGCAGATCTTTTATTATCAATTGTACCTAGAGTTGAACCCTGTCTGTCCTAACAAAGGGTTGTAGGTGCAGAAGCTAGGCTTTTTTAATTGTTTGTTAATGAGGCCAGTCTGGGATAGGCTCTCACTGACTATGTTCAAAGAACCTGGCAGTTAGCCATGACACATTGGGGTTGATTTAGTAAAGGCAAATCCACTCTGCACTATAAGTACACTGCAAGTGCACTTATAGTGCAGTCGTGGTAAATCTGAGGGGAAGATCAGAAATCAGGGGAAGCTCTGCTGATTTTATCATCCAATTATGTACAAGCAAAAATGCTGTTTTTTTATTTTCCTTGCATGTCCCCCTCAGATCTACAGGGACTGCACTTCCATGTGCATTTGTAGTGCAAAGTGGATTTGCCTTTAGTAAATAACCTCCCCTGTCCTCTTAAACATCTAAAAGGTAAGAAATATTTGTAAAAACATTTTTTCTAGTATACTGTGTGAATAGGAATACTAATAAACCTATACAGTAGTGGGGTTTTCCCAAAATAAGCTGCAAATGAGGAATAAAAATTTAAGCATTTAATTTCAGTGTATTAATGCACTATGTTCATAATGAATGGCATTCCAATGCACCACAGTGGTTGAAAAGAAATACAAAACCCTTTTTTGGCAGCGCAGTGCATCATCATGCACAATATGTGCTTTTTTGGGCGCTGCAGTGCATTGTGCTCTACTGTACAATGAAATGGGGTACCATTAACCACTAATGATGCCACAACACATCACTGAGAGGGGTTGATTTATTAAAGGCATATAGACTGTGCATTTTGCAAGTGCATTTGCTCCAGAGCTTAGTAAATGAGGAGGAGCTCTGCTGATTTCCATCATCCAATCACACGTAAGCAAAAATGCTGTTTTTAAAAAAAAAAATCTTGCTTGTGATTGGGCACTCTTTGCAACATGAAGCTTCAACTTATTTACTAACCTCTGGAGCAAATGCTCTTGCAGAGTGCAACTGTATTTGCAAAGTGCACAGACTATGTGCCTTTAGTAAATAAACTCCATAGAGCAGGTGTGTTGCCATGCATTGTGGAAATGCGCATTAGCACCCAAGTATAAATGGACCCTTAAGATATGCTTGGATTGCATACCTAGTGATCACAATCTCTGCCCTCATATAGCTGATTGTCACTCATGTTGAAGACCCAAATAATTTTTTCTTCATATCTTCTGTTTTAATAAAGTGCAATACAGACGATGTATACTAACATTTTTAAAATGGACTAAAAAAAAATAATAAAGTGAACTCTGTGTGCATGCATGTGCAGTACAATACCTGTATATACATCACTGAGGCCCCATTCACACAGGGGCAACACGACTTCCAGTGCGACTTTGGGAGGCAGCTTGGACACGACTTGAGTTTGAATCACAGCACGACTTAAGGCGACTTCAGCACGACTTGGGGCGACTTACAACACGACTGAAGTCGCCTCCAGGACAGGGGACTTTGCCAGTGGCCAATCAAAGAGTAATCAGCTTGTGGGAGGGAGGGGTGAGGGAGGGGTTTGCCGAGAAAACTATTTTTATTTCCTGTAAAGTTGCTTCAGTTAAGACAGGGGATCCGACTTGGAGGCGACTTCCATTGAAATCAATGGGTACAAGTTGCCTACAGGTCGCCTAGAAGTCGGATTGAAGTAGTACAGGAACCTTTTTTGAAGTCGCAGTGACTGCAGTAGTGTGCATTAAGACGGCTCCATTCACTTACATTGATTTTCTCATGCAGCGCGACTTGAGGCGACTAGGGGCGACTAGGGGCGACTTGGGGCGACTTGAAGTCGGATCCAAAGTTGTCTCTGTGTGAATGGGCTCTGAGGGTTTTTACAAAATAAAGTTTTAAACAGTTTCCTTTAACAATTGAAGTGATAACATTTCTTTATGGTAGACTCAATAAAAGTGCACACGGACCTGAGTGAGAAAATCACTTTTTTTTTTAATTTAGGCTACCCATGGCTTAGAGAGTATACAGTACATTTATTTGCTGGATTGTATATTCCACAGCAAACAACCCCTGTTGGTAAATTTCACATGCATATGCTGTAGCCCACATGTGTGCACATCACAGGCGCATAGTAAATTCTGTGGGCATAGAGTTTTCTAGTTTAGGATCAGTTTGTGAAAGTTTGCTATTCCCCTAAAAAGCTTTGGCTGCATGAACATTAGTCACCCAACTTGTCATAGAACAACTAGATCAGGAGTCCTCTTTGTCTGTGAACACCTTCACAGGAAACATTTAAATGTTGCTTGATGCCAAATAGAAACTGGGAACATAACAAAGATTGTTGTGTCTGTACAAGGACTCCATAGTCACCTGCAGGTGGCTGCTGACAAATTAAAAAGTTGTTCATGCATAATGCACCAAAATGAATAATGAATACTTCACTGATTTTCCTTAAAGGATCACAAACCAAAATGTAAAAGTTGGTATTGTTTCAATAGATGCTGTGGGTTTAAAATGATATTGGCCATTAGATAGCTACATATATAGATAAAATAACTGTAACACTAAGGGTCCATTTATACTTTTCCATTTTGGTGCAGTGTGCTAATGTATGAGCATGTTAACACAAGTTTCATTAATGCAGTCCATTTATATGAGTAGACTGCCAAAGCATGAGCACAAATAAAGATGGACATGCAGCTTTTTTCTGACACAGTCCTCCACATTGCATAGTATTTTACCACACATTGTGGTGCACTAGAATGCATGTGCATCAAAGGTCTATTGGGTTACGTTGTGGCGCCATTCAAAAAAAATGACACTGCAGTGTGCTAAGGCATATAATGTGCATTAACTTGCTGTGGAAACCTGTACATTACTGCAATGGCAAAGTGTAAGTGGGCCCTAAGCCTTTGATTCAGGTACAAAAAAAAAGGCCCACAGTTTGCAAACTGTGAAACTAGCGCAGCAATAAGTGCCCTGGGAGGATACCTATCACTACACTCTATAGAAAGGGCTGCATGCAGCAGTCTGGGAGCCCACCCTCATAGCACACTGTATGTAAGCCCAGATTTCTGAACTGCACCATTGAGCCTGAAATCAAGGTTGCTTATTTTATTCATATAAGAGACATTATGAATTGTGTTTTGCATGCTAAAGTTTCTATTACAATATGTTTCTTACCTTTGCACCAAGGATTAAAGAGAATGTATGTATCAGTGTCAGATCTTCTAGGTGTCCTCAAAATACCATACGGGGTTAAAACAGCAACATACATGCGGAATTTGCCTATGATGCAGTCAGGAGCTGATAAAATATTCAAGCTGACAGAGCTTCCTTCAATTAGGGTAATTTTTGCTCCCCATTTTCCTACTTCCAGTTCATCCACAATAGGAACTGGTATATATGTGCCTTTGCTCTGTTGTGGGAAGCGACCTAAATAAAAGAAAACATGGTTACTTGGTGTCCATGATGAAAATGTTGAAAAGACTTTGTAGAATTTGTTAACATTATTTTTTAATTTACCATTTAATCTGTCATTTATGCAGTTTGAATGCGTTTACCTATTTAGAATAGTACTTGTTTTGCTATTATGTTTGTTATGATTATCACACAGTTCTAGAATCCAGGCAAATATGATTAATAATATATATCAATGGAAGAATCAAGAAATTAGTAACTGAGCAGTATGCTTGGTTGTCAGCCTGATTATTTCATCAAAAGTCAAAGTAGGAATGAGAACAATGAGCAGAACAGAAGGTGCATCACCAAATCTTAAGCCCCGTACACACAATCCGAAAATCATACGAAAAATACCGCATTCGAATCGATCGTACGATAATCGGATCGTTAGTACAGAGCTTTCGAGAGCCGATCAGGACAGTTCATCCGATATTATTCTATCGGACATGCACGGAATTTTTTTTCGTATGATGCCAGATCGTACGATTTTCGTTTAAGCAGTACAGCCGTCGTTCGAAAATGCAATACAAATGCATTACAACACATGACATCACTTCCGAATTTTTATTCTGTCGTACGAGAATTTTCGTGACTTTAGTAAACTCATCAGATTCGATGTGAGATTAGCATGCAAAAAAAAACGGACGATCATTCGTCCGATAATCGGATCGTGTGTACGGGGCATTACTCTCAACCTTGTCAGTAGGAATGAGCCTTGAGTTCACATCAAGCGTGAGTTCAACTCAAAACCAACCTGTTTGCAGTTCAATGAACTACAAAACAAACTGACCTACTAATGATGCTAAATGACATATTCCTGGCCGGCTTCTGTTTATAAACAAACCAGCTGGGGGGTCTGTCATAATACCGCCCCTAATTGACGGACCCCTGATCGGCTGGTGTTTGTAAACAAACCAACTGCAGATTCTTCCTGACGTCTTTGAACAAATATACCAAATGACCATATGAATGACATCCCCCTGGACCCTGAATAGTTTGTTTTCAAATAAAAAATATAATAAAAAAACAACAATAAGATCACTAAATTTAAAACGGCACAACACTTAAGCCTTGTACACAGCAGGTTGAATAAAAAAAAAAACATGTCAGCTCCGGTCACAGCCGCTGTACTATCTATGTGAAGCTAGTATAGCGATCTTCCCTGCTTATTTGTTGTGTTCTGAGAGGGGGACGGCCCCCCTGCCCGAACACTCCAATCAGCGCTCTCCATCAGAGTGCTGATCGGGAGATGGTTGGCTGCTGGTTTTCCAGCATCCTCATCCGACAGAAGCCGGCCAAATGGCCCGGCTTCTGTCAGACAGGGTGGCATACACACAGGCCGAATGTCGGACATTTTTTTTTTAACCAGCCAATGTCTCCCCACATTTGCCCCCTGTGTGTGGGGCTTTATGCTGAGGGAGATCTGGATGTAGCAAACCATTTAAACAATTACTTCTGTTCAGTCTTCTCAGAAATAAATTGCACTAACAATGACAAGTTGGGGAATCATATTGGTCTTAGTAATGACAGTTCATTTTTAGGAGAGAGAGGTAGCAGAGGAACTGGCTTGGTTAAAGCTTAATAACGCAATGGGCCCTGATGATATTCATCCCAGAGTTGTAAGAGAACTTTGAGGTATAGTTGTTGGACAATTAACGGATCTAATTAATCTGTCTCTTCTAACAAGAGTAGTTCCCCATGACTGGCGGAAAGCTAATATTGTACCTAGCCACAAAAAGGGCAGTATGGTAGAAGTTGGAAATTACAGGCCAGTGAGTTTAACATAAATTGTAGTCAAGTTAATGGAATCAATCCTGAAGAAAAAGATCATTGATCACTTAAAAAATACATAACTTGCTGGACCCAAAGCAGCATGGCTTTACCGAGGCAGATCATGTCAGACTAATCTGATAACATTTTTTACTATATTATCAATGTTTTGGACCAGGGTGGTGCTGTGGACATAGCACATCTTGATTTCAGCAAGGCATTTAATACAGTTCCACATAAGTTCTAATACAAAATTTGTACAAGCTAGGATAGATTTAATGCTTTGGTGGTTCAGTGGACATGCAGTTGGCTAAAGGATATTTACCAGAGTGCGGTTATAAATGGGATTCACTTGGAACAGCTACCAGTCACTAGTGGTGTACCACAAGGCTCTGTGCTAGGTCCTGTTCTATTTACTGTAATCTATATGTAGGTGAAATAACTAAAGGTTTGTTGGGCAAGGTATGTCTTTTAGCTGATGACACAAAGGTGTGTAATAAGCAGGGCCGGCCCTACCATGGGACCCAGTGGGGCCATGGTTCCAGGCAGCATTTTAAGAGGGGAGGCAGCAGGCAACAAGGGAGAAGTTGTCAGGAGTAGTACCAAGTACCCATACCTTAGTAGCCACACGGCCGTACTCTACCTGTCAGGAGGAGGTCGGATCAGTCAGCAGGAGCAGGGCCGATCCTGGTCGGCTGTGCGCTGCACTGGTTGCTAGAATCTCCTGCTGCCCAGCATCTAGCAACCAGTGACGTCAAAGGCCGTGGTCGCCCCAGCATTCAGAGCGCTCAGCCTCCGTGCCTAGTCAATTAGCTCCACCCACCCACCTCTTTCATCTCGCTCAATTTTTAAGATAAAAAAGTGGGACAGTTCTGCACTGGACTGTTAAGAGGTATGTAATAGGTCCACTAATAGGGCCACATAGGCATGTGAATCAACACGTAAACATGCAAGGACCTCAATTCTCTTGCAGGATTCTCCACAAACATGGCAGCAGCAAACCCAAACCTTATCCCTAGCAGTCAAAGTCAGCACTCCCTTAGGTGATCACACACAGCAAATATACAGCTATGATGCTCTAGTCACAGAAGTGCACTGCTATTTTTTATGAGGAATTCATTACAAAATGTCAAATTTTAAGGGCTAATACTTAGCACGTCTAGATGTTGTTTCTCTCCAGAGCCTCTCCCATCCTCTGGAACTCGCTACCTCAACCTGTCCGGCTATCCCCTACTCTTGCTACCTTCAGGCGATCCCTGAAAACTCACCTCTTCAAGGAAGCCTATCACATCTCCAACTAATCTTTTACCACTTCCATCAGCTCATTCCCCACAGTTACAACCTTTTGTACCACCTGCCCCACCCTATTAGATTGTAAGCTCTTCTGAGCAGGGCCCTCTTAATCCTCTTGTATTTTATTGTATTATAACTGTATTGTCTCCCTTTTATATTGTAAAGCGCTGTGTAAACTGTTGGCGCTATATAAATCCTGTATAATAATAAGTTAGCAAATCTTCACCTTTTCAGTTCAGGTCAACTTTAAGTGCTGCAAAGTTTATAGAACAAACAAAACAGCTTACTGAAGTCAGGTCAGTTCAGAAATTAGTGCTGATTGCTTGTCACATGTTATTTCACTTTGCACATCATTGCTGGTTTTTGTGCTGCATTAGCCAGGCAGTCAGTTACAGCACAAGCTAATAAAGTGATATCTGACAATTTGTATGAGACATTTGATATTATGCCTCCCCTAGATTAAAGTAATTAGTTCTCTTTAGCAAGGCCAAAGCTGTAAGAGACATTGCATACCAGCTATGGAAGTTTACCCTAGACAACAATTTCATGTCTCTATCTCTTTTGATTAACTAGCCAGTCTCCATCTATAAGTATAGTGGAAAAATATTTGGTTACACTTAATACTCAAAAGTATTTTTAGAAACACATTTGAAGTGGTTTTCCATGGTCAGTAGTGATTTCATTCATCATTATATTTGTTACTTTAGAAAATGCACATGACTTTAATCAATAATGATGGATTTTCAGCATTCCTATTATACAATGCAACCTCAAAATAGCCAACACCATTGTTTACATCATATCAATATGAATTTCATTAAGAGACAATTATCTGTATTATCTGTATATAGGAAGAAAAAGTCAATCAGTAGAAGTGAAGGACACACATTATATCTCAGCAGGAAACAGACATTGATTGCATGGTAGATTCCTTTTCTACTATGATCAAAGCAAATTGAATCTTAAAGAAAATCTATTGTCATTAAAAATTATTTTGGTATGTGTGTGTGGTTGTGTATGTGAGATCAGCTTATGTGTATAAACAGGAAGCCATTTTATTTTATTATATAAATACACCACACTTCATGATTGGTAGCAGGGCCTGCCCTGGACAAGGGGAGGACAGGAGGAGAGGCTGCCCTGGGCACCTGTAGCATTGGAGGTGACTGTAAAATCAGGATTTACAATAAACAAACTCTGTATAGACCCGAGCTGACATCCAGCGGTGTCCTCAATCCGCAATTCCCATTCCCCTTCGGCAGCGGCATCTCTCCTGCCAGCGGCCTGTGCAAAGGCTTAGAAATTGGCTTCTCCTAGGCTCCTTCTCAGCTCTGACATGTCAAGATAAGAAGGAGCCTCGGAAGAAGGGCGTCACAGAGTGATTTGCTGTGCTGTATCTGAGGTCTGTGTGTTTGAGGGAAGCTGCAACCAAGCAGAGGGAAGGGAGAACTGCACTGGGCATATGAGGGGGGGGGGGGGTGAGAGTATTTGTACTAGGGGGGAGAAGATCAATACTTCAAGATGGTATTGATTAGGGGGGAAGAGGTATTTGTGCTGTGGTGTTAGGAAGGGAAATCTGGGGGGGGGTTTGTGCTGAGAGGGAGAATTTGAGGGGTGACAGGATAAAATTTGCTCTAGTAGAGGTATTTTTTTTGGGGGGGATAAGAGTATTTGTACTAGGAGGGGGAGTGAGAAGGTGATTACTTCTAGGTGGGATCAATTTGAGAGGGGGGTATTTGTGCTATTGTGCTAGGAAGGGACATTTGAGGGGTGACAGAATAAGATTTGTTCTAGTAGGGGTATTTTTTGGGGGCATGTGCTAGGAGGGGTGATTTGTATTGGGGGAAGATGAATTGAGCTAGGAGGAGGCATTTGGGGGGTTGTGCTAGAAGAGGTGATTTGTGGTGGGTTGTACAAGGACATTTTGAGGCTGTTAGAAAAGGAGATTGGGGGGATGTGCTAGGATGGGGAATTGGCTTTGTGGCGGCGGGTGACAGGGGTACGATTTTTCAGGGAGGGGGCATTTGGGGGGGGGGGGGTGCTAGTAGGGGTGATTTGGAGGGTTTGTGCTGGGGGGATGGGGTAAGAGGATTTGTGCTAGTAGGAATGATTGATGAGTATTTGTGCTAGGAAGGAAAAATATGGGAGGGGGGAGGGTTTGTGCTAGTAGGGATGACTAGGTGCTAGGAGGGTAAATTGGTGGGGGTGGGGGGGTATTTGTGCTGGGGAGGGGAGATTTGGAGAGTGGGAGGATTTGTTCTTGTAGGGTTGAGGATGTGTGCTAACAGGGTGCTTTTTTGGGGAGGGATAGTAGTGCTCATACATCTTGTGGGGGGGGGGGGTTGTTCAGTGCATCTTTGCCCTGGGCGCTAGATGACCTTGTCCCAGCACTGATTAGTAGTGCAGCATGATGACTGTGCTTTGCTATTCCATTTATTTTAGTATGAGCTTGGACAAAACCTACCAGGCTTTGGGATGTATCAGGGGTGGGGAAGAGACTGAGTACAGGACTGTGGTGGAGAACTTTGTCACATGGTGTGAGGTTAATTATCGGTATCTAAATGTGACAAAGACAAAGGACCTTGTTGTGTATTTCAGAAAGAGAAAGCCCCCAGTGATCCCAATCTCTATCCGAGGAATGAATGTGCAGGTAGTAGAGAGTTACAAGTATCTGAGGGTGCACATAGATAATAAGCTGGACTGGAGCAAGAACACTGAGGTGCTCTTTAGGAAGGGCCAGAGCCGTCTCTACTTTTTGAGGAGACTGAGGTCCTTTAACATCTGCCGGACGATGCTGAAGCAGGCTTAGAGTGTTCGACACCAACAGACTCTACAAACTGATTCGCAAGGCCAGTGATGTTGTTGGATTGGAATTGGAGTCTTTTACAACAGTGTTGGAGAGGAGAATCTTGTTCAAGTTATGTTCTGTCTTGGATAACTCCTCCCACCCACTTCACAATACGCTGGTCAGTCTGCGAAGTGCTATCACTGACAGATTGGTACACCCACAATGCACCACAGAGCGACATGGGAAATAATTTTTGCCTGTGGCGATCAAGATATATAATTATTTTCTCTGAGAGCTGAAGGTGAAGATTTAATTCTGGTTGTTTATGATCAGGATTTTGTGTTGTTTTTATAGTATGTTGGTATTGTGTTGGTTATTATCTGGGGTGGTGTTAGAGAAAGTGTTTATTTTTTGTATTTGGTAGTTTGCCTGTTATTTTAACAACTAGCCTACCGCCCGCCGTCATATGACGGCGGGACGATGAGGCTCTCATTCTGGCTGGACGTCATCGCCCTTCCCGAGCCACCAGGGGGCGCGCGCGCCGCATCACTGGGGACCCGATGCGCGTGCCCGGCGGCCGCGATGTCCGCCGGGCACCCGCGATTGCCCAGTAACTGAGCAGGACCGTGGATCTGTGTGTGTAAACACATAGATCCACGTCCTGTTAGAGAGAGGAGACCGATGGTGTGTCTCTTGTACATAGGGCCACCGATCGGTCACCTCCCCCAGTCAGTCCCCTCCCCCCACAGTTAGAATCACTCCCTAGGGAACACATTTAACCCCTTGATCGTCCCCTAGTGTTAAAACCTTCCCTGCCAGTCATATTTATACAGTAATCAATGCATTTTTATAGCACGGATCGCTGTATAAATGTGAATGGTCCCAAAAATGTGTCAAAAATGTCCGATGTGTCCACCGCAATATCGCAGTCATGATAAAAATCACAGATCGCTGCCATTAATAGTAAAAAAAGAATGCTATAAATCTATCCCCTATTTTGTAGCCGCTGTAACTTTTGCGCAAACCAATCAATATACGCTTATTTCGATTTTTTTTACCAAAAATATGTAGAAGAATACATATCTGCCAAAACAGAGGAAAAAAATTGTTTTTTTTTATATATTTTTGGGGGATATTTATTATAGCAAAAAAAAATTATAAACAAAATATTGCCTTTTTTTCAAAATTGTCGCTTTTCTTTTATTTATATAAATAAAAACTGCAGAGGTGATCAAATACCACCAAAAGAAAGTTCTATTTGTGGGGAAAAAAATATAAACATTTCATTTGGGTACAGTGTTGTTGCATGACCGCGCAATTGTCATTCAAAGTGTGACAACGCTGAAAGCTGAAAAATGGCTTCGGCAGGAAGGGGGTGAAGTGCCCTGTATTGAGGTGGTTAATCTGAGTAATTTATTCTATGTTGTATTTTAATTGTATGGATGTTTTATTTGTAGTGTAGTTTTAATTTTGTTATTTGGTGTTAATGGCTGTTATTGGCAATTTTGTTGTGTTTTTGCATCTTGTTCAGTCATCCTTGTTAAGTGTGTCTGTGTCGTAACAATTTCCCAATTTCCCTTTGGGATTAATAAAGTATTCTATATTCTGTAGGCTTTCACTGAAAACAATATATAGTTTAGGTTAAAACTAATTTTGTTGTAGCTGTTATTCAGCAAGAAAATGCTTATGTAGATAGCCATTAGCCAGGAAGGAAAAGGAAGAAACTCAAACCTACAGGAAGAAAGGGAGGAAGAAACTCAAACCTACAGTATATATTAAATATGGTCAATAAATGAAATGTTAAAGTGTGTGTATAGTCAAAACATTTATTTTAGTTTCTTTTAAATAGATGAAGGAAGGGTTAAAACCCCTGTTTGTTTTTAGTTTTTTGCAGTCTGCGTACCTTTGAGGAGATTTCTTCTTACTTGCTATCCTAAAGATGCAACAGGAATTTAAAGGAAATCTCTTAAAAAGAGGAATGTTCCTTTTTTAAACATTTGCACCAGAACAAGATTTACGCCGGCCAAACATGGATCAAATTCAGCAGGGCCCAGCCAAGTTTCAGTCCATGTAAGGGCAGGGAGGTTGTACAGAAGTGGATCTACTGACCGACTTCTGCACAACTGTCCTGTCAGATTTCCCCCTGTTGATCAGCACTGAAGGATGTAGCCTGCAATTCTGATCAGTGTATACTGATTGCAGAAAGGCTACCTGCTGTTAAAATACTATAGCTCACTGGGGAGGATTCCACCATCCACATTGAATGTGTGGATGGGGGAATCGAGTAAATTTTTTGTTTAACCTGCTGGTTGATTGGTCATAGCGATCACTTGATTAGAATGTCAACAAATCAGTCATGAATGGCTACCATTCATGGCAGTTTTGCTTAGCATTGTGGTTCTGTGATTGGCCCACAGCTATTACATGGTACCTGGGCCAATTACAGTACCATGTACCATGTGATTAGCTGTAGCCTATCATAGATCACAAGCTGTCATAAATGAAAGCCATTCATGACAGATAAAACTATTGATTATAACAGTGATCATCACTGTTATATAGTCACTATCATGACACTGAACTACTCTGATACCAGGATGTAAAAAAAATAAAAAAAATAAAAAATCTTCTAAAAAAATAAAATATAAAAAAAAAGTTAAAAAAATTAATATATATAATTTTTTACCTACTGTCACCAGTCAGTATCCCTAACCACTGCCACACCAATCATATTATGATGCTGTACTGAACTGGTGACAGTATGTAAAAAAAATCGTGAAAAACAAATAAGCAGCCCTCTTAAACTGAGGGTATCGCTATATATGTAAGCTGCCTCTTGCCCTCTTGTGTATATTTGTTTGCATCCATCACAACTACAGCACCCCATTTATCAGCTGGTTTATTGGTGATGGTCCAATTGTTGTGTAACTCTCATGTATTTGTAGAGCCCTGCTCCTGATGATCAGGCGCTATGTTAAATTTAGTGGGTGTCTGAGCTGGTAGTTAGCTCAGACTTTGTAATGATTAAGGCTAAATCGGCCTCTGTTCCGGCTATGGCTGTGTTTGGAAGGTCTTCCCACTGTTTGCCTGTAGGTGGCGTTACCACCCCAGGACAACCAGCAGCTCCTACGGGGGTGTGCTACATATTGTTTCCCTAAAATGTTGAAAGACTTTAAAATGTATTTTGGCTGAGTGGATTTCAGGGACATAAATCACACTTTGAAGCTGGTAATATACAGTATGTGTCCAGCCCCGCTGGAAGTGTGAGTTCCTTTGCCAGAGGACAGATTTGGTTACTGTGGAAATATTCCTTGAGGTCCATTCTCCTGAAGAAGACCTCCACATATGAGAATAACTGTATATGTCTGATGTTGGGGAACAATGTAAGGCTTTTAAAGATATCTGAAATTCATAGTTCTGAATGTTTGTGATCTGACACATTGATGAATTCAGTTTATCTGCTATATCTACATTTTCAGTAAAGTCAGCATGTTCACATGGGATACCTTGGCATCCTGGCTTGACTTTCAGGTTCCTGATAGTAGAAAGCATAAATGTTGTGTTGGTTTTATTTACTTTGGGTTTTTGGGTTGTGGTCAAAGAGTATTTTCTTGGTATAGTTTTGCTTCTGTAGCGCCCTGCTCCTGTTGACCAGGCGCTATTGTGTAAATTTAGTGGGTCATCTGAATTGTACATAGTTCAGAATGTAATGTTCATGGCTAAATTAGCCTCTGTTCCAGCTTTGGCTGTGTTGGGAGCATTTCCCACTGTAGCCGGTAGGTGTCTGTCACCACCGGCCAGTGTTGGAAATACAACAGGCTGGAGTGTATTGGGTGTCTCTTGGGTGTCTCTTCCCCAGAAACAGCCCAGTGGGAGTGGTTTACCGCTGTGCATTCTGGGAGAGGATACTTACATTACTGTAAGTAGTCCCAGAAGTCTGTCTGGGGCCTACTGGTTCGGGGATGGTCCTGTGCTGTCTTGCCTGCGGGAAGAAGCCAAGAAATTGGAAGATCCAGGGGAGGACTCTTCTTGGAGAGGACCGAGCAAAAGGCTAGTATCTCAAAAAGAGCCTGGTGACTCCATTGGAGGATGCATCCTAACCAATCTACCTCACAGTACTGCCGGATGGTTTAAAGGACTTTGGTACTGTGTAGCTGTGTCCGCTTTGTCAATTACCGATTACTAAATCCTGTGGCAGAGGATTGTTCAACAGTTATTACTATCATCAAGTCTGTGGCAGAGACTTTTGTCCGTGCATCATTCCGGCTGCTAGGCCGGTGAGAGAGGCCTATCCGGGTGAGCAAGATCCGTTGACAGAAAGTGTACTTGTCTCCAGGATCTCAAGTTCCTCAGGTGATCTGCACAAGGTATCTGAACTCCCCTAACCCTCCATCCCTCTACTGCTACAAGTTGTGTTTAATAAAAAGCATTGGAAAAAGACTAAGTGACTGGTGCATGCATCTGTTGGCACATTGCCCAATTTAGAGCCAAGCAAGTTTGATACGTTGAACTGTGGGGTAACGGCAGGACCAAAAATAACCAGCAGCTCCTACGGGGGTAGTGCTACACTTCTTATTAAGTTTTTTCAGTTACCTTTGTATAGCTTGAATTAATTTTTTGATTTGGTTTCAGCTAGTAGTATCCAATGTCGTTAAGCTTTCAAAAATTGATTGCTATTGTTTCCTGTTTGCAATCCTTTTTCCACCCAGTTTGTGTGTGAGGTTGTTCCACTTTTGGTGACTGTTTCCCCTCTCCCATTCCATAGTCTTTTCTTTTCCTCATCTGACTAAAGCTGGGTACACACGGATCAAAATTTGGATGATTCAGCAGGAACAGTCTAAATTTCATCTGTGTGTAGCCCTCTATGTTGAATGGGGGATGATAGTTAGACCGACTTCGGAAAACCAGCATTCGATCCACCACTGCAGCCAATGGCTTTAGCGCTTTTCAGTGTATTCTGACAGGGGGGAGCCCCCTGTCAGAATACAATAGGGCAGCAGGAGAGATCACTGCATCCACATTGCTTGTGTGGATGGGCGGATGTGTGAGTTTTTTTTTGTTCAGTCCACTGGTTGAATGAAAAAAAATAACTCACAGTTTGTGTGTGTGTGTGTGTGTGTGCTTGTATATGTGTGTCTCCCCCCCCCCCCCCCCCAGAGATTGTTGTCCTTAACATTTTGCTAAAGCTTAGTATATCAGTACTGCTTTGACCAAGAAAAAGGGAACACCCAGAAAACCTGAACAGAAAATATACCTGTAAGTGTTATTGCAAATAAAGTATAATTGCCAATTGTTTTGTTACATTAATACATAGAAATTCCCAGTGCACTGACCATTTTCCAACCAGTACATTAGTTAGTGCAAATAAAAAAGGATCACAAATAGTATTCAACTGTTTTGTTGCAAGTACCCTGATATACTTACAATCACCTTAAAACCTCATGCAAACTTGGCATCAAAAGCTTCACTTTTAAGGATGTTTGATGTTTTCTTCTGTCTCTAAATGCCCCTCAATGTTAGCCTTTGTGTTCATACACAGGCATTTACAGGCATTTAGACCCCTTTCACACTAGGGGCATTTTGCAGGAGCTATAGCAATAAAAATAGCGCCTGCAAACCACCCTAAAACAGCTGCTCCATTCACTCCAGTGTGAAAGCCTGAGGGCTTTCACACTGGAGCGGTGAACTGGCAGGGCGTCAGAAAAAGTCCTGCCAGCAGCTTCTTTGGAGCGCATTAGGAGTGGTGAACTCACTGCCTCTTTTTTTTTAAATCAAATTTTTATTTTATTATAAACTTCAACGCATCCATTCAATATTGTACATTCTTGTATACTAGAAAAAACTGAGTACAAAATTATCTTATCACCACTTCATCAATTATACTACCCCCCCCCCCCAAGGGAAAAAAAAAGAAAGAAAAAGGAGAGGTTGATAGATAATTCCCTCCTCGTCCCCCCCACCCTCCTCCACGCCATCCCTAACTGCGGTGGAGCTAACCTGCTCTGTCCCTACCCACTTCATTCCCTCTACTTCTTGTGTTCTCCTACTGTGTCCCTTCTGTGTCACTTAAACAAAGAGAAGGGAAAAGAGAGAAAAAAAAAAAACTAAAATATCTAAAATAAAAAAATTCCCCCCTCCCTCCCCCTTCAAACCTCGTGGTTAAATATTGATTACCCGTGATTATGTGTAGCCGTCCCCATGGCCTAATTCCCCAACTCAAATAACAACAAATAAAAGGATGGGGTCCCCTCTCCTACTTTCAAGTGTTATTTATTGATACCTCTACCGAAACCTCCTATAGGAGGCCACTAATGGCCATAGTGTTAAGGATAAATAATTATACCTAGTGATGAGAATGTTGCAACCATGTTTACATTGAAACAAGCCTCCTAACCTACTCTTCCCCCCACTTAAAGTGACAAGCCCATGATTCCCCGAAAAAAAGGAAAAAAAATAGTGATATCCTTGTGGTGACCGTGTACAGTCTCTATCCTAATTCTACTTTAGGTCCCTCCTCTCCTGTGTGCACCCTACTCCTTATCCTCCACCCTCCTTGCCATCCCTCCCCTCACTACTTCAACGTGACTTAACTCACTCTCTTTCTCCCAATTGGGGGCAGACATCTTACTCCACACTATCAAGGCAGTAAGAAATTGGAAGGGAGGTTAAAGAGAGAGAGGGAGGGGAAGAAAGAAAAAAAAACTCACTGCTTCTAATAAGCTCCTACCTATTGAAATCAATGGGTAGCGCCACCGTACCGCCAGGAAAACGCCACTGTAGGCGGTTTTAAACCTTTTTCAGCCGCTAGCGGGGGTTAAAAGCGCCCTGCTATCGGCTGAAATGCGACGCAAATCCGACGGTAAAGTGCCGCTAAAAATAGCGCTGTTTTACCACCGATGCTCGGGGCGGCTCGGTGTGAAAGGGCTCTTAGAAGCAGAAAGAAAAAAATCACTTGCGCATTCAGGAGAGAAGAGTTTTGACAGGAAAATGCCTGGCACGCTTAAATGTGTTAACCCGCCTAGCGGTATTCCCGAGTCTGGCTCGGGGTAAGAGTTCAGTACCTAAAGAGGTAACCCCGATCCAGACTCGGGATGGATCGCATCGCAAGAAACAGGGGAGGATACAGGGGAAGTTACTTACCTTGTCCATGGATCCTGCGATGTGTCCCCGCTGTGTGAGCGAGCTTTTATCTCACTCGATCCACACTACCGAGTGCCGCCGAGCGCCGTTCCCTGCAACGTTGCGGCGCACAGGGGCGGAGTTCGGTGCCAAATTCAAAAAGTGAAATACACAATACACCTACAGTATACTGTAATCTTACTGATTACAGTACTGTATCATATAATAACACATCCCCTTTGTCCCTAGTGGTCTGTCCAGTGTCCTGCATGCACTTTTATATTATAAAAACTGTTCTTTCTGCCTGGAAACTGGAGATTGTCCATAGCAACCAAAAAGTGTCCGTTTACATCAAAAGTGGTTTTAGACCAGCTAGAAAACAGCGATAATAAATTAGAATCACTTGCAGAATTGAGCGATAGCGATTTGTGGGGAAATTCGTCATCAAACACTAAATCTAATGACAGCGACAATTCTGCAACTGAGCAAATTTTTGTGTTTTTGATTTGATTACATATTGAATAATT